>VZRF01011155.1:688390-783238 GCA_013396875.1 Vireo altiloquus | reverse complement strand
ACCCCTGCCGCCGCCGCGCCGCCCGCCGCCGGCCGCCCGCGGGTCAACGTGGTGCTGGGCAACCTGCTGCACAAGTGGTTCGGCGCCGAGAGCCGGGCGCGGCGGCTCCGCGCCGAGGGCGACGCGCTGCGGGAGCGCCAGGAGCTGCCGGCCGCCCTGGAGAAGTACAACCAGGCCCTAGAGATGGGTGAGTAGCGCCGGCGGAGAGGAGGAGGAGGGGGCGCAGCGCTGCCCGTCGGCTCCGGGCTGGCCCCCGCAGCCGGGCGGGGAGGGGGTTTGCGGAGAATGGTGGGAGAGGACACCTGGGGGAGGCTACGAGCGGGAATCCTGCCAGCGGGTCTCCTCACGCCCGCCCCCCGCTCCAGTGAATGGCTATTTTTGTTTCACTGGTATTTCTGTCCTTGCTCTGAAGGTGCCTGGCGTTTAGCTGCTCGCTGCCGATGACTCATTATGCAGTATTTCTAGAAAACCCGCTTTCCTATTTATGGGGAAGCCATCATTCAGTGTAGGATACGCAGCAGTGGTCGTGTTGAGACCCGCCGCGTCTTCGTGGAAGAAACGAGTATGTGGATCGGATTCATTCAGCTACGTGCAGCTGCACCTTTAGCAAGATAAAAGCTTTGAAAACACCTAATGAGATACCAGTATGTGTAAAGGTTTAGAAAATTTCCTTTATTTTACACTGTGCAAAATACTTCAGATTAATCTGCGTTTAGCCTTGGGGAAATGGTCCGCCCATGTTTTGAGCGTAGCCTCTTTGATGGCATGCAGGATTTCTGTGTGAGGGTGTTCTCTAAAGAGCTTGGCTTTAAATAAAAATGACTGCCTTCCTCCTGTGCCAAACCGATGGCAGCCCTAGTTTATCAAAACTAGCTTGTTTTTAGGCTCTGCGCCGAGTAGTAGGTGGATCCTGCTCGCTCGGTTGTAGCCTTGTAGTAGTGGATGTGTGCGTGCGTGCGCCCGGCTTGTTTGCCCTGCGAGCGGTGGGGGTGGTACAACACCGTGAATGTCGGGGAGGCGTGGAGCTGGGGAGAGCCGGGATCTCGGCAAATCCCCCGGGATCTGCCGCTCCTCCGGGCTCAGCCTCATAGATGTCCGGTTTAATCGAGGAGGAAGCGGGGAGAAAGCCTCCGTCGTTTTAACACTGACGAAATCCTGCGGGTAAATGTCTTTGAAAGATAAGTGTAGGGAAAACTGTGCCGCTCCTCTGTGAATGAGCTTCTTCCCTGCATTGAGTAAAATCGCTTTCCTTGATCCTGCTTCTTACATGCAGGGATAAACGGCTCTGTTTTGTTTTGATTTTTTTTTTAAATTTATTTTACTGTGGAGAGAAACAATTTCACCATTATGCCAGTCCTTGACTCACTTTCATTTTTTGCCACAGTTTCGTGATAGGCATTGGAGATAATATGCTATGCCATCCCATGCCAAACTCTTCTATCTCCACACAGCTGATGCTGGGTGCAGAAACCATTACTTCTGCTATTTCTTCCACTTTTCCAGCTAGATGTGACAAGTTTTCAGTCCTAGCTGAGTGTCCCTATAAAACTATTACGTGGTTTAGCTGAAGTAATCCCTATTAAAGTAGGCCAGGACGGAGCCCAAGAAGGAAGGTGAAGCAGAGGGAGGGGAAAAGCTTAATGTAGGTCACTGGTGGATACGGTGAGTTTTCAGTAGTGAAGCCTCCTAATATTTTGGGTTCAGGGTCCTAGTGCTGGGGAAGATGGCATCTCATAGATGAAATTATGTTTGAAGAGTTCTTTAGAGGACTATTTCTCGCTGTTATCTCTGCTTCTTGCTGTGTCTATGTGGGGGTGAAAGGAGAGAGAAGACTGTAGTGTACTGCTGGTGCTGTGTGAGAACACAGCACGTGTCCTTCCCCTTCCTGTCCTTGGAGTACAACCTCCAGCTGTGGCTGCTGTGCATCAGGGTCTCAAGATAACTCCCTTGTAGTGTCCTTATTTCTGTCTTCAGTGATTTCCCAAGCAGCCTGTGAATCTGTTCAGAAAGTCTTCACTCTGTCAGTGGCACTAAATTTTTTCTTTTCAATAAAATTGTAATTGGAAATAATAACAGATATCTTGCTAGCTTTTGAAATCCAGAAGCGAGAGGCTTACATGTTGTAACTTCTCTAGACACGTGGGGAAGGATCCTGTAGTGGATCCAAATTCCTGCTGATGAAGGGCAGCTCATGCCCCCAGCCCATCATCTTTTTTGATGTTTTCTGCGTGCTGGTGCTGCTTCTCACAAATTGAACTGCTGTGTATGAGCCTCATGTTCTTAAATTCTTGCCATGTGTTTATCAGGTACTGCTTTTTGGTATGTTAGAATTGCCTTCTTGTTTTCCAGCCAAGTATTTTGGTAAATAAGGAAAAAAAAAGTAAACCCCACAGCTCTTTTCTAACTGTTCAGTACTTAAATGTTAGCATATGGGTGACTTAAATGCACAGGATAGCTCTAAGAGTTACACCATGTGCCTGAGAGCATTGTCCAAACGCTTCCTGAACTCTGTCAAGCTTGTGGCTGTGGCCGTTTCCCTGGGGAGCCTGTTCCAGTGCCCAGCCACCCTCTGGATGAAAAATCTTTTCCTAAAATCCAACCTACACCTCCTCAGACTCAGCTTCATGCTGTTTCCTCAGGTCCTATCCCTGGTCACCAGAGAAAAGAGTTCAGTGTCTGGCCCTGTGCTTCCCATTGTGAGGAAGCTGTAGACTGCGGTGAGGCTTCTTCTACTCCAGGCTGAACACACTTGTAATGTGTGAGAAAATAACTGCTTTTTACAACCTGTAAATGCTTGTGTGTTACTACTGAGTGCCAAGGGCCCAGGTATCATTAAAATTTCTTTTTAGTGACTGAAGGCACATGAACACATTGATTATACAATTGTGATATAAAGTTAGGTAAAATTCCAGGTTTCTTGGTAGTACACACACTTCAGTGGGATTTTTTTACTGATAATTTTTGTTTAATACTTTCCTATTCTATTTGTAACAACTAGCTTTGTGTGATGCAATATTAAAGCAAGTTTTCCTATCACTTTGCTCGTTCTGATTTTGACCTCCTCTTCTGATTCACACTTTAGTTCTCAAGGTACTTCAATTCTTGAATTACATTTCTGGTGCAATCTGGAATGTCTGGTACACATTTCTGACCTGGGAAGAGGTCCACATGCCTTGAAGTTGTCAGCTTTTTCCAGTTGAACTAGTTAGTCCTACAAATGTGTGCTCTTAGCAAGTATGTTCATCTTTTGTTCTTGACTATGACATCTACAACAGCACTGCTGCTCCCATGTTCAGTCTCATAGTCTGCTATGGATTCGGGTGCAGTTGAGTAGGGTTTTTTGTTAAGAAAATCAGCTTTGCTATTTGATCCTTCTAGTCCTCTTGAGATGTGATCTCTTCTGTTTTATACAAAGTCACTGCCTTTTTTTTTCTGCTCTAGACATTGGAATAGATCCTCCATTATTGTAAGGTATCTAATTACCACAGCTTCAAAGCAAGCACATGTCAAGCTGCTTGAAAGAAAGCATTTGTTTCCAGATGGATCCCTTTCTGTGCCAAGCTTTATGCTGTTCATCCATCATAATACCAAGTATTGTCCAAATGTTGCTCTCATGGCTGTTACCTCAGCTTTCTAAATTTCATTTGTGTGGGGATCAGAGCTGGGCTTCCTTGCTGACATCCCTTCTTTTCTAACTAGTCTTTTAATTGTATGAACTCCTATGTTAATTAAAGTGAAATAGATGATACGTGTGTGCAGGATTACTTTGTTTTTGTGGTTTTCTTTGGTTGGTTTGAGGCCTTTTTGAGTGGTATATGCTTTCTGCACCCTTTTGCCTTTCACTTGCTGCTCTCTCTGATGGAGATACTCTCTGGAGGGACTGTGCCTGGGAGGAGTACAGTTGTTTCTGTATATCCGGGCACCAGACTCCTTAAGGTGTGTGCCTGAAGTAAGCTAGATTTCCATAAAAAATTAATGCTTTTTTAGGATGTGCTTTTGGTAGTGTGTTCTGGTTTTGGTTGTTTTTTTTATTTCTCCAAAGCAGTTCTCAGTTACAGGGGCAACAGGTTGCTTAATTGGGAAGATAGTGAATAGAGCTTTTCCCAAGTACATCTCTAAAAGAGATGAAGCTCTCCTCAAGATGATTCATAAGCCAGCATGCATGCAGAGTGTGAGAAGTTTGGGGTGGTCTTGGGTCATGACTTAAACCAGAATTTCTCTGTGCCCTTCTTTGTACTGAGACAGCCTGTTAGCATCCTGTGCCTTTCCTGTAAAAAAGTCTGAAGACGTCTGCTCAGAAATACAAAGCCCAGGGATGTAGTTCTGTGGCTTCTGTTGCTGTTTTGTAGCAGTTCTGGTTCCTGGGCGTGTCACCAGTTGCAGGTCTTGGGTGGTCTCTCAAGCCTGCCCACAGGGCTGTGGCTTTGCTGGGAAGGGCTGTGACCCTGTTGCTCCCGCCTGACCCTAATCTCAAATGAGCTTCTTTGGGTGTGGAGGGGTGACCCTGCTCCTGTGGTGTGATGGAGCAGCTACTCATTTGCTTGCTGTGTGCTGTACAGTTGGGTCCCAGCAGGGTGGCACACATCCTATCTGGACACTGGCGTTCCAAGATACCCTGTTTCTATGTGAGACATGTCGGCTTTGGTGTGTAATTACCAACTGCTGCAAAGTTTATCAGGGCTGAGAATATCATTGTTTCTGGAGAGCTGTAAGAGCTCAGCAAACACTCAAAGTGGTTTTGTTTACTTCTAGTGTGATAGGCTCTTTCTGAGCAGAAATATGTTTGTCCTAGGATGGGGGGGGGGATAGCTGATGCATGCAGCTGCTCACATTGCCCAGGATCTTAAACCCCTGCCAAAGGTTTAAGAATGAGGATGAAGGAGATAAAGCTCAGTTCTATCACAGAGTTCTGAAAACACAGTGAAAGATAGAGGACTTAGGCAGAAGAGGCTCCTTTGTACATACATCTGTGTGGATCTTTGTTTCAGGAGGATAAAGGATGGTGTAGGAAAGGCCAAGGAGAAGAAGTGAGTTTGTACCAAGCCCAAAGTAGTGCTGGGGTAGCAGTGCTGCGGTGCAAGCAAGGGAGATGCTGCTGTGTGGGCTCTGGGGATGCTCTGTCTCCAGTCTCCCGGGGTGGAGAGCTGCTTACTGACCTCTGGCCCATGGGGTGGTGGTTGTGGTGTTGCTAGAAACAAAATGCAGGAGCTTTCCTGAGCTTTGGTGGAAGGAGGAGAATCTGCCTCTCTTGGCCAGACGTTTGAGAACCCTCCTCCCTCATCCCAGTGGATGATCACCACAAATTAGTCTGATCTAAAAGAAAGCTTATTGTGGCCACTCAACACTAATTACTTTTGTGGTCAAGCAATTAATGGAAATTTATCTGATGCCTTCTACATTCTCTCTTTGTAAGAATTGAATTAAGGGGGTGGGGCAGGCCAGGAGGCAGTAGAAAAGGGACACAAAAGAAGCTACAGACTTTCAGTGCAAGTTGATTCAAGAGCAATTGCTGTAGATTTTCCTGCTAGGTAAATGTCAGGTTGTGGGGCTGCACTCCTTCCTGGAGAGCATGGCATAGGTAAACTTGCAGCCAAGCATTCTTGGAGTTAGGCTAAGTGCATACAGCTATGAGATAGGTATGGGCAAGTGTTCTGCCATGCCCCAGAAATAATTTGTGTAGTGACTGTAAAAAGCACAGACCCTGTAGAATCTCTTTATTAAGCACACACGAGTATTTATAGGATTCTTGTTTACGTATCATAGAATCAAAGCTGTGTAGCCAGTGAGTAGGAGACCAACCAATCATACAAAGAAATGGTAGAGTAGATGTTTCTTGTTCCTTTATCTTGGACGCTCTCACGCATCCCACACAGCCTCCACGACCCAGTGTTCTGGGCCACTTAGTTGAAACAGTCTCACATAGGTATTTTTGGCTGCAGATGATCTTTGGTATGCACTTTCTCATGGGAAAAAGGTGCTTGTTAAGGTCAACCAGGAGCAGCCACTTCTGCAGTTTGCTTGGGCATTTTCCTCCCATGCCTATGTCTGAGTTGTTTCAGATAAGGGGGGAAAGGGTGATCAGAATTTCTTGGTGGACTGGTGAAACAGCCTTCAGGTGCTTTCCTACTGCAGCCCTGACCAGTGATGGATTTCTCTGTTAGTCCTGGGTCAGGGTCAGAAGCAGCAAAGGAGAGGCCCTGTCTGTAAAGGGAAGCTACCAAAATCTCTTTAGAGAGCTGTGCTTAAATTTTTATAGAGGTGGCTGATGCCATTGTATGTGTTTTATTAATTCTGCTGTTTTCTAAGGTTGTGCCCTTGTTAATGAGTGTTTGCACCAAAGTCTCATTCAAAGAATACTGCTGGAGAGTGTCTACATGGACCTGTATGTGAATTATATGTATTAGAACACTTTAGTGGTCTCTTCTTTTGTACACCATTACACATAGGAGGCTGTTACTAAAAGATAATGTATTTTCCTGACATGGTAAAAAGAATGTTGGCCAAATCTTCCTCACAGGGTCTTGAGTACATTTTCCTATTTGCAGTAGTGAAGAAGTCTTTGATGTTGTACCAGCCACTTAGCAAAAACAACAGAAAAGCCATGGTAGACAGCTGTCACGACTCCTGCAACAGCAACTGGTTCAGTAATTTTAATAATTTATCAGAAGAATATTTAATTTTGTAACTTCTAAAGGAAGGTGACTTTAAGAGAAGAATGAGAGGTAGTGTTTCTGAAATTACCTGCTACAAAAAATAGTAGTTTCTTGCTGCTTAGATGAGTTATGCTAAAAAAGGAACTTTCACATCCCTCTTTAAAATCATATCTTGGAATCCACTTAAAGTGTGTCTCCAGAATCTCTTTATTCTGTTCTACAGGGACAGAAAAATGTGTAAAAGTAAGAGTCAAGGTTACCTGGAGACTGTTGCAGTAATCCTAGCATTATTTTTAAACTTGAAATATTTTACAGAGTTCTGCCCCTCAGCGCCTCCCTGCCACACCCCACTCTGCCCTGTTTTACTGTGAACTAGTGTTTAAAAAATAGTGGCAAATACTTCATATATGTCACCACTGGAAACGTGTCAAGTTGTGTGGGGCAGAAGCTCATGTTACTCTTGATTTGTACGGAGCTTGTGGTTGAGCGCTCAGGTCCTGTAGTTGGATCTCTGGAAGTTTTTGCCTGCTTGCAGAGGGTCTGCTGAAGGCAGAGACATTGCCAAGCTGTAAGACCACAGCCAAGGTGATCAGGAGGCTTATTCATCACTGGTGAGGGGAAGGAGGCATCATGCTGCACAGTGGGTTTTTGGGTTTTTTGTGTGGGTTTTTTTTAAAGTAATTAACATAGCTCATGTGACTTACCCCATCTTAAATGGAACAGAACTGTGTTTTCCCCTCCTCCTTCATGTATGTAACCCAGATGTAATTTCCTATAAATAATTGAACTACTTCAGCAATCCTCGAGAATGAACTATATGTACTTATCAAAGTCTGAAGAATTTTTGAAGTCTCTTCAAACAGCATACTCTTCTTTTTTTTCTTTGATAAAGTATAACAGAATGTCTTTTGCTTTTGAAAGAAGACATTTATAGAACTGACTCGTGCTTCCTTATCTTAAAATTAGTAGGGTATTGCAGTACTCTTTTCTTTTTTGCAAATGTATTAAGTGATTTGAGGATAGAAGGGGTGAGGTAGTAACTGAGAAACAAGAGGGTCATTTTTCCAAAAGTCTGAAATTTTGAAACAAGCTTTAACTGGAAAAAGAACTTATAAAGACCTGAAGGGCAACTTGTAGAAATGTAGCTTATGTACTAATCATGTCAAAGAAGGCAACTAGGTTGTCACTGGTGAAGTAGTTCTGTGATAGAATATCTGGGTGTAAATTGATCTTGTTTCACTGTGATCGTGGGAGACCTACTTGGCTGGTCCTGCCTGTCTGTGAAGTACAATGGTGTCTTTGGGGTCTCCTTGTAACACAGGTTTTTGTGCACCTAACATAGGTCCCTGTTTCTTTGGGAGGATCAGAATTTTTCCTTGGGTGCTTTGGAGATCTGGCAGGGAGTTGACCCCTTGAGGTTTTTTGTTTTGATTTTGAATCTTGCTTCTTATATCATACTTTGGTCCATAGATATCTTGAGTTGGGGCAGTCTCTGTACCTGCTATGTGAGAGGATAATTCCATTCTGACTGAGGCTTTGATAGGAAACCTTTCCCAGCCTTGAACTAAGTTCTGGGTGAATTAGTAAGCATTGAAAAATGAGTCATATTTGTGTACTTACTGCTTTTATTATACTAGTGCCAAGAGGCCATAGATGGACTTGGGGTACGTCATGTGAAGCAGCCCAAATGTCCAAAGGGTAGAGTGGGAACTGAAAATACAGGGAGGGGGTGTTGTTTCATGCTATATTACCTGGAAAGAGTAGCAGGTATCTAGCAGAGTGTTGAAAGATTGGGATTTGCATAGGAGGGAGCAATGGTCTAATATATTACACTTAGCTCTGTGCTGGGATGTTCTTGAATTCGGGACTTTTGCTGCTGCTGCAATTCATAACTTACGGATTTGGGAAGAAGGTTATCATTGGCTTTGGAGTTGTGGACATGCAAACTAAACTGTAGCTTATGTAATCGGTCTGGCATGCTTCTGCCTCTCATGGCCAGGGCTATGGCACAAAGGGTGCAAAGATAGCTGCATCATCTGTAGCAGCTCTTCTTCTGGGTAGCATACAACTTCCGCTACAGTGTTTCTCCTGAGTAATCATGGCAATAGTGATTAGCTGTGCTTAGCAGTGATGACAGTCCAGCTTTAAATAACATATGGAGCTTCCTAGCTGAGGACTTACTGAGCCTGAAATAAAACTGCTAAGAATCTAAAGCATTTTGTTCAGCATACTGCAAGGTCTGTGTTCTTAAGCCTGGGCTTTTGAACAGCAAAATACAGAAGCCAGAGAAAAATGAGTTCAATCTTAAAATTACATCTTCCTAAAAATTGGTGGCACAGGCTCCAAGTAGGGGATGGTGGTGGCCCGTGCTCCTCATCCACACCACAGCCTATTTCAAGAGTTCCTAACACTACTGTCTGCAAGTGTTGGTCACTTGGTCCCCCAGGGCAAATGGCTGTTTGTCTGCAGAGTGCTGTTCACAGGTGCCTGCCTTGTAAGTGCAGTGGCAGGGTGCTTGGTTGCACAATTTGCACAATCACAAAAAGTAGATTTCTGGAGGAAGAGACATCTTTTATTGCATTCTCTGTGCACTAAAAGCTCTTGCACATTTCATCTGGGGTCTTTGATCACTCAGGAAGTTGCCAGTGATGTAAATGTGAGGAGGAAAAGCCATGATACTCAGAAAATATGTATACTTTTTAAAGTCCAGTTTTTAATCCAGTTAAGGAGGACTGATGATTTAGAAAACATGGGTTTGCTGATTGCAGGTATGTGGTCATGTTCATTGTCCCCCATAATCAGGTTTGGGAAGCTGATCCTGGTTTTCATCTTTGCTGTGAAATGAAGTTTTATTTTAATGTTCTGAATGTCTTTACTACTTCTGCTAATTATTTTATCTAAACTGTACCTTTCTCACCCCCTCTTTCCTTACCAGACATCCTGTGCATCCAATTTTTGTGTGTGGACTTGTCATGCTTACATGAGGTTTTGAGGAGAAAAGCTAATTTGCTATTCAGTTATTTACTAAAAGTTGCTAATTTCTCACTGAAAGGAAAATATATGTTTCATATTATTTTTCAAGCTTATTAAAAGGCTTTCAATACTGAATTGTTCAGAACTAAATGCATAATGTAGCAAAATAAGCCAAATTTCTTTCTCTCTCCAGGGGAGAATTTTCTTTAAAATGTCAGAGAAGTTTGTGCTGAAATACTGTGCTGGCTGACTCATAAAAGACTGAAAGGTGTTTGTGATTACACTGTTTCAGTTCTGCTCATGCCTTCAGGAAATATGCTTAGTGAATATGTGTTTGAAATATGTGTGAATAAGATGTGATTTTCTAGGAAGAATTGTTAGATAAGGAGAATTAGAGAGTTCTAGCAACTTTAAGCTTGTTCTTTCTGTTCTGAGTTCCTGGAAGAAATCACAGTGTAGTTTATTACAGTAAAATTTATATCATCATCTGTGGTCAGTTGGGCAAATTCTCATAATTGCTCTAACAAGCATGAGGAGATTTTGGGGAGCCCTGTTGTCCTACCAGCCTCCCGAACTCAAAAGAATAGTTTTTTAAAAAACTTGAATGCTTGGGCATATCTGGAAAAGTAATTTTGGGTGTTAGCTTCTGCATAAGTAAAAACACAGCGTAACAAATGTGCAGATGAGCACAAAGGTGGTGTGAGAGGAAAACGAATGATTTTGGAAAAATCCAAGCTGACAACCACAGTCAAGGTAGACAATATTTGGTGGTCCAAAGGAGGGTCCAGGAGGCAAAGACCCAAACATACATCTGCTCTGGGCCCTGTATGGGCCAGGGTTTGTCTGGTACAGTGGGATTATGGCTGGGGGGAAGGGAGATGCTTGGGAAGACTTCCAGGACTTGTGTCTTGGAGGAAGTCTCTGTGTCCCAGCTGCCCAGAGCTGCAGATCCTGGGAGCTTCAGTACTGCATCCCTGATGCTGACAAGGACATAAATTTTGCTGTGCAGCTGTAGATTCCCAGGAGGAGTTGGATTCATAAAGTGCCATCTGCTGGTATTGTGTAAACAGTAAAATTTTCTACGCTTTTCTTTTTTAATTTGGCCTGAAATAGTAAGGCATTTCATAAAAGAAATCTTTTTTTTCCCTGCTCTTTATCTCCAGAAGAGAGAATGAGTGCATTATTTTAAAACAAACTTTTGACTACTATTGTGCAGCTTTTTCTTTTGGGATTGTTTCTTTGGGTTTGTTTTTTGTTGGGTTTTTTTTTTCCTTAATTGCAAATAAACTTGACAGTTATTATAGTGTAGAATCAAAATGTTAAGAGTTGGAAGGGACCTTAAAGATCTACTCCCAACCCATCTACCATGGGCCAGGACACTTTCCACTAGACCACTGGAGTGGGGTGCTCTAGGCATTGTCCAGCCTGGCCTTAAACACTGGCATACTTGTATACTGGTATCTAGCAGGATTCACAGACTGTACATCCTCAAGGCCTGTCCTGCCACCTTCTGTGAGAATTATTTCCATCACAGCATTTGCTGTGGCATGGAGCAACTCAATATCATGGTGCTTACAAGAAACCCTGTAGTCATTTAGGCTGCAGCTGGATATTCACTTTTTGGTCCCACTTCCATGTGGACCCTGTGTTGGAGTCAGCCAGCTGATGCCTCAGTTCGACTGACAAAGAATGAGGTTTCAGTCCATGTAGCTTTCTCCTGATGAGACGCAGACCCTCCTGGGACAGTCCTGTTGATAGCAGGAAGTGGGGAATTAGAGATGCATGGGTTGGGTATAGAGCCAGCAAGGTTTCAGGCTGCACTGCTTGCTCTGTGAGTGAGGTGAGCCTGAATGGAGGTGGCTGGGCACCACTCTAGCTATGGCATCTAGTCTAGATGCTTCATCTTCCTATAGAAGACCTGTTACACTGTGGCCTCATAAATACTGTTCTCTTTAGCAAAGCTGTTTAGTTTGTTGGGTTTTTTATCCTTTCTCTCAGTTAACTAAACATTCCTTGCCAGTTACTCATTAAGTTGGGCCACACCTTATGCTTTCTGACTGAGCCTCAGTGAAGGAGAGGTACAAGCCCTCAATACATGTAGCTTTTACTGGCTTGCCTCCAGGTTGGTTTATTTTCCTTTCATATTGTGAGACCCTTTGGACTGTGCTTCAGGAAGACCTGCAGCCTTTGCCACACTGTTGTGTTCTGCAATGGCCTTTTTTTTTTTTTGCTTAAAACTTTTGCACGGAAGACAAGTTCCTGAAAAGGAGCTGATGAAGCTGTTCTCTCTCTGGGTTTGTTGGATATATGAACTGTTCTGAAGAGTCCTGGAAAGCATCAGTGTGGTCAAAATGTGCAGTAGTGAACAGAAGCAGCAAGCTGACTTGCTCTGCCCCCTAATCTCACACTGTTTCTTTTCCCTGTGATGCTAGAAATACCCCACCCCACACCCTGCTTTCCTGTTGAGGTGCCTAACTCTGCTTGCTGCTTCTACCCCTGTCAGCATACCCTGCGCCTGGATACCCTAGAGCAGACAAAGATGGAAATACAAAGTATGCATTCCTTACTGTTCAAATGCAGCTAAATTGAACAATTTCATATTTAAGCATTTGCTAAAAGAAACAAAAGACCTGCCTGGAGATCTTAGGTTAATTGCTTTCAATTTTATTTAACTTGCATTCTTTTTAAAAACTTATCAGGTAGAAATGTGGATCACTGCATGCAGCAGTCTGCACATGTAATAGTTAAAAAAATCCCACAACAAACCGTGACAAAACCACACAAATAAAAACCAGCACAGAACCCCACCCTGTGAGCTTTTGCAGAGCTCTTTAAGTGTAGCTGTCACTGTCTGAGACCAGTGGAGAAGTATCAGCCCTGATCTGTCATCCTGCGGTTAGTATATCTGTCTTCAGTCCATGCTACAGCCAGAACAGACAGCTCTCCTTGCTGCTTCTTTCCTTCTCATCCGGTGTCCTGGCACTCAAATTTGTGTGGCTGTACTGAACCAGTTGAGGGGAAACTGATCCTCTTAAACCTTTCTATTTATTTGTTGCTATTGAATTAACTTTCAGTCAATTGATTCTTTGCTTTGGTTCTCAGTGCAACCACGCGAGCCTGGTTTGCTGCACAAGCAGGAGCTTCAGCCCAAGGGAGGGGAGGAGGTGGGATTTGATGTTGGGCCATCCCTCCTGGTAGGTGCTTGAACTTAATGAGTTGTGGCACCTGCAGCAGTTGTACTTACTGTGTCCGTGCACATGTGTTCGTATACCTGGGCTATGTATGGATAATGTTTTCTTACTGAGGGTGTGCTTAGGATGCTGGTGCTGAAGTGAGTTCCAAACAATGAAGCCAAACCAGGCTGAAGAGAGCAGGAAGGGTAATGGAGACAGGAGCCCTGTGTGTGAACATGCATAAAGTGTCATTTGGTGGAAAAGTCTTGAGAGAGTTAGTTTGGATGTGAAGTTTAAAATTTGCACAAACTTGCACACCTTGGAGCCTTTGTAAAGTTTATTACCAGTTCTGACAGTTTTAACCAGCTCACATCTGGGGAAGGATTACTGCACTTAGCTACAATCAGCCAGCTTCCAGCCTTCTGGAGGCTTCTCCCAGTACATGAAGGTCAACAGTGACCAAGAGTAAATCTCTTGTAAATCTCATCACCTAAAATAACATAACTGTTCTAGTGAACAAAAGCAGAGCATTATTTGGGACTTAGCGTGTGTTTTGCAAGGATGCTGCCGCAGCCTGCTGCAGTGTCCTTGCCAAGCTGGGGAAGGTGTGGCAGGGAGGTGGGGAATTGATTGGACCATTAGGGGCATGAGGTGGTGGCTAATGGCTTGAGAGGTGCTGGGCGGATGGTGTTGCCCAGGTGTTGGTAATGGGGTTGACACAGTTCAGCACCTTATTAACAGCTTCCATCACAGGCAAGAGTGCTGTCAGTGAATTTGTCTGTGACACCAGACTGGGAGAGGAAGAAGTGGTTCATGTGCTAGAGAACAGGGCTGCCAGTCAAACCAACAGCCAGGGGCATGGGCTGACCAGCCTTGTCTACTTCTGGAAAGGCAGGTACAGCTGCAACACAGTAACCCTGTGCAACAGGATGGGCTGGACTAGACAGCAGATCTGCAGAAAAGAGCAAGAGGTCCTGGTGGACAGGCTGAACATCAATCAGCCAGTTTTTCTGTGGTTCTATGAAATTAAAATGTGTTCTAGAGACTTTAGGAAAGGACAGAATGTTTGGGAAGTTCATAATCCATGTGAACTGAATGATTCATGAATTTGTGGAGGCAAGGTATATGATCATGAGATGTTTCTTTGCCCTGGGGAAGAAGGCAAGTGGATATGAAGTGTAAAGGCTGCATGCATTTTTGTTATTTAATGGCTTCCTGGAACATTTTAGCTGAAGTCCTGCATTGGTGATCTCTTTTTCCACACTGAGGGTAGAAACACTTGCAGCTTTTTCCTTTTTGCTTTCTGAAGTGTCCTGTGAGCAAGATGAGGACAAGAGCAGTGGCATCCTGTTTGTGAACGTGAAATATGTCCTGTTAGATAAAACACAGAGGTTGCTTCAGAGTGAGAAGAATATATTTTAAGCAGGAAAGAATTAAGGAATTGCTTTTTTTTCCATTACAGGAGAGTATAAATGTAATGGGTGTGAAGTTGTGATTTTTTTTGGTTACAGGGGCTGCATATGAGGTTACTGTATTTAACATGTCCTAGTACTTCTTTTGCTGAAGTTCCTTGCAACTGTTTCTGTTTTCCAGCTCCTTGCAAGTGTTCATTAATAGCACAGCGGGCAGAGCTCTGTACGTTGATGAAGAACTACCAGCAAGCTCTTCACGACGCGGACATCCTTTGCCGAAACAAGCCCCACTGGCCTGCGGTACGGTGCTTGCCTCTTGTAAAGACCAGGATAAGAACTGCTTCTTCTCAGAGCTTCTCTCTGTGCTGGGGAAAGTGCCACTGGGGGTGTTGTTGGAAGAACATTGGGGCATTAATGGGGCCAAAAATATCTTAAGTTCTTTAAAGAACAAGTCTGGAAGGTCCTCAGAATCTCTCCAGAAGATGGGGGGATTTTTGGTGGTGGGCTGCTGGTGGTGTGGTTTTGTTTATGCTGATGCGTATTATCTGTTACAGCTTGTGCTGCAGCTTGGCAGCAGAATCAGTCCATAAGGCTCCAGCAGCCCAGGATGGCCCTGCAGGTCCCTCTGGGATGATATGTCCCATGGAAGTGGGTGGCTTTGACAGCCTGCTGGCCAGTGTGTTTTTCTGAGGAGCAACCCAGACTGTATTTCAGGATTATTTTCTTTCACTTTTTAATCCTAAAATTTAATATCTGTGATATCTGGCTGTGTCATGGTGTTTCATAGAGGGGTTGGGATTTTTTTCATAACCAAAGAAGGTGCTACAAGGAGCAGTGGGCAGTTTGAAGCTAATATCAGAAATGATGTTAGGAGAGAGAAATGGAAGAAGCACATGGTGCCTGTCATTACCAATGATGTTATATTACCAATGGTTGCCCGAGGGTGGATTGGGTGTCCAACAGTTCACCCCACCAAGGATTACACCTGCAGCCAGTCCCACTCCTATCAGTAGCAAAACTACAGCACAGCTTTGAGCAGATAAAGCCTCCGCGTGCTTTCTCGAGAGAGCGTGGCATGGAGAATTGGGGAAGAATTTTAGGCCGACATTGTCTTCCTTTGGAGACTAAGGAGGTATTGCATAAATGCCTTGGCCTCCTGCCTCAGCAAGCAGTGCTGTGCATCTAGTGCTCCATTCCCAGTTAGAGATGATACCAGGCAAGCAGAGAGGTGCTGTCTGAAACACCGAGTCTCTGACAAGTTAGGTAATTGTCTCTGAAGGCTATCTGTCTGTCACCCGTTAAAACCTTTTATGTTGGAAGGCAGTTAAAAATCTTCTCCTACATCCAGTTTGCTTCTCTATCTCGGATAATTTCTCATCAAGTCAGGAATCCCACCTCCAGTGATGCTGGCTGGATTTCTGTGCAGAGGGAGAAAAACGAATTACGCACATTCTGATGTTTTCTTGAAATGTCTTCTGTTTGCCTGAATCCATGGAAATGCGACGTGTGTCAGTCGTAGGCGGATAAAGGTTTCATTAATCACATCTCTGAAGAATGTTAATTGAAAATGGAATTTGTCATCATGGCATAACCAGCAGTGTCTCAGACGTACTTCACTTGTGCTTTCATGTTTGCAAGAACGTTGACATCAGCTGTGCTGACCCAGAATCCATATTCTTCAGGAGTTCGGAGCATCTGCTTTGTTTTTTGTGTTTCAGCATCTCATCCAGTGGCAGAGATTAACTCAAACATTTGCTGTGTAGTTAAAAAAAACAAACCCAACATAAAATTAAACTTGATTCTGGAAGTAGCTCCTAGGATGTGAGTGTTCACCTACTGGTATCATCTGGCTTATTGATAATAGATGTAATGGCTTGTGACTTAGTGGTGAAACTCCTTGGTATGCTGTAGTTATTGGAGCTACAGATAAGTTGGTTTCTTTTCAGTAGATGTGAAAACTGGGTCCTTGGACTCTCTAAGGCAGGGAGAACTTTCCAGTTGTGTTTTTATATGGAGGGTAGACAGAGGTGCCCTCCTTTCTGCTGCATGTGGTCCTTCTTGGATCTCCCTTTCAGTTTGATGCTTGTCAGGCGTATGTGAAAATAGGAGAGGTGGCAGCAGTAGTCTCTGAAGTATAGAGACTTGTAGTCCCTGGGCCTAAGTCCTGGTGTTGGATCTTTAGGTACTTTACCTGTGGACAGCCCATCTCAGTCCTCCCTTGCAGGTCAGATAAGCACGTTGCTCTTACGGCCCCTAAGGACGAGTCCAAACAAGCTTGTGGGCTCCCCAGTGCAGGGCAGTAATGCTGACACTCATGGCAGGCATGTAAAAGGTTTTTTGGGGGCTGTGCAAGCATCCAGGTAAGAAGATCAGGGTCAGGCCTCCCCCTGTCTCTGTTCTTGCTGCATAGAGGAAAAGAAAAATGTATCTCACCTGGAGAGAATCAGTGTGTACTGAGACTTCTTGTACAGCTCATCAAATGATAATTATGTTAATTAACCTGGTCTATGCAGTGCCTGCTACTTGCTTTTGGCATGAGCCTCCTTCTTCCAATTCCAGTGGAATGGTAAAGATCTTAAGAGGTCTCAGCTTGGACAGCAGTATTGAAGGAATGAGGGAGTTACCTGCTCAGGAGGATTATGTGATACTTGATCTTTCAGCATGATTATGAAGGGCGAAAAGTGGATCTGCTTATCTAGCCAGTCTCTTAGATGAATGAAGCTGTACTTTCAGTACAGGCTAGAGATGTTCACATGGGTCAGAGGTGGACTTGTAGAGCACTCTTCTGTCTAATAAGCAAGAGGGGAGTGTTTAAGTGCGCACTTAGTTTCTTTTCATTGTGAAGGAAGTAATTTCCGTAGTCAGATTAGAACTGTAGTTTGATATCTGCAGGAAAGGTCAGAGGTGAGGCATTCCTCTCTTGATACTAGTAACAAGTAAAGTAGGATTTATTCCCAAGCTGGCTACCATACCTGTTGGCCATGGATGTGTGAGTCCAGAACACGGGAGAGGGAGGGTGGGCTAAAATGCTTCAGGTTAAGCATTGGTAAGTTGCTCTAAATTCATTATGGCTTTGAGCCAAATAAAACAGGTGAAAAATTATCACCAGGAGAGGTGACTATCCTGAGCTCTCTGAGCTGCCACTTCCAGGCTGCCCTGTGCCACTGCCTTTTCTATGCACTTGCATTACTTTCAAAGTTTGTCCTCATCTGTGAAACTGTTCTCTGATGTATCCAAGCACAGTGGGATGTGAAGTAGACTTTGTCCCTGGGGAGACAAATACCCCTCCTCATTCTCAGCTCTTCTCTTGGGAAATGAGCAATGCCTTTGGCAAGGGATGATGCAGCAGAGGGTTCCTGGGTAATCTTTCTTCACCAGAAGGGACTGAATATTTTTCAGTCACAAGTGTCATAGATTGTTATCCAAAAAGCATCTTGTTTTTCACTGGCAGAATGACATGAACTTTCAGGTTTGTTTTCTGGTGTCTTGCTGCCACTTCAGAAATGATCTCTAGATTTGTACATTTCCTTTGTGTGAACAGGGCCATTATGTGAAAGCAAAAGCTCTTTCTGGATTGGAAAGGACTGAGGAAGCATTGAAGGAGTTTCTTTATTGTGTTGCCTTAAATCCTGAATGGAGCTCAATGAAGAAAGAAGCCCAAAAGGTATAAAATGTATTTACTGGCTACTTGGCCATTGTGCTGCTTTTAATCCCACAGCCAAGTAAAATTCATGGTATTTCAGGTGATCATAAACACCCAAAGGATAGTTTTGATTCAGTAGATGCTCCAATAAATCTCTTTAGCATTATGCTGTGTGAGGCAGCTCTTGGGTTTGGTTGATGCCTCAGCCAGAGGGATTATATATTTGTGAATTCCTCTGTGTAGGCTTGAGGCTGCTAATTTTAGTACCCATCAGAAAATGACTTTTATGTGGGAAGTGGCAGAGGATTGAGAAGAGAAAGTTGTGTGCTGCCCTGCCCTGGAAAAATCCTGCAGTCTTTGTAGCATTTTGTTCCTTATGGGAAGTTACACACATTAAGTTCTAACAGCCCATCATCAGGTTCTCTTTGACCATCCATACAGGCAGCCTTTTATAAACATGAAATGAGGATTTGAAAGGCAAGATGCTTGGTGGGGACTGATGGGAGGGGAAACAGGTTCTACACAGCTTTAAACTAGGGGTTAAATCTGCTTGAGGAGGAGATGGATGAAGAGCACAAGGAATGTTTAAACACATCTCTGTTAACTGGTTTTGATGGGAGAGCATGGTCTAAAGACTTTTGGAAGCAGGGTCTTAGTGTCAAAGTGGAGATGGGTAGGGTCAGGAGAAGGATGCGGCAGACTGCTGCCCTGGATGCTCTTGGGGAGCAGAAGCCTTTGGTAAGGGAGGAGGGCACCAGAAGAGCACCTTGGAACATGACTGTGGTTGTGGTGGGGACTGCCATTCAGATTTCCCATGGGCATTGGGGAATGCAGGATGACCTGGATGTTGCAAGCTTCTTGGCATCTAGAAACTGTGAAGTTTGTGCATCTGTGTTCACACAAACATAAATATCTATGTTGTAATTATTACTTTTTCTTTTTTTTTTTCTCTCTCTTAATTAACTAGATAATGTGTGAGATGTTTTTCCCAGCCTTTGAAAATGTGCATGATAGTCTAACAGCACCTTTCTCTAGTCGAACATCCCATACAAGATTGAAACCTGCGTTTCTGAGTAGCATAAACACACAGTCAGCTGTGGAAGATAACTCTGTTGCTGGGTCCTCAAAGGTAAAGCAAAAAGCGTTCAACATAAAAATATCAAAAGTAGCACATGGATCTTTCTGATCTGTGTGACATTGTCTGCACCTGTGTAGGCACTTACTTTCATGGTAAGCCTGTTCTCTCCATTGCTGTTAGATCTCTTATTGGATTGAACTTCCTCAGAAGAATAAGAGAGTGAACCTTTTTCTTCAGAAAACAATGTGATGCCTTCGTGTGGGGGTCAGTTGTATTTGTGGGTTTTTCCACTGAAGATTTTAGTATGACTGGAACATTATTTCTAGATACAGGCGCTCTAGGGAGAGACATGGCTTTACTTCATGCAGCTGGGAAATGACCTTTGATACAGTCCTTTCTCCATTGCTAGGCTCATTGTGGGAGCATTGATCTATTGCTGATAAAACTAATACCTAAAAGCAAATCAAAATTGTCTCATGCTATATGTAACTGTTCTTATTTTTTTAGGATACTATGTTCAGGTTAACAAAAACCCCGTCCCAAGAATCTGATGTATTCAGAAGCACTGATTCTTCTGTTACCCATCATGTTCTGGATCTCTACTTCGAAGACAACAAGAAGTCTTTAGGAGCTATTCTCTCCAGTTTACCTGGAGTTGGCTTAAAAAGAAAGCTGTCCAGTGATATGAGGGATTTGCAGAGCTTGGATGTCCCCAATAAGATTCTTAAAAAAGGTTTGTGTTGTGAGTTAGAAAAGCAATTTCTCTTGCACTTACTGAAAAACTATAAACTTTTTTACTCTTCCCTTTTTATAGGTGTCAATAAAACATTCCTTACAGGAACTGGCATAATATTTTGTACTCTGCTGTGTCTCTTTCTGCTCTAACAACGTATTTACCTTATTCCAGAGCAGTTTCAGTTCATTGAATCAGAACTGTATTTTTCTTTCTCAAATGGGCCATTTCCAGTGTAATGTGTGTGTAATCCACTCACAGTTTAGTCTTCTAGTGCCGTTTCCATTTCCTGGGTCTCAGCTATAGCTGAACTTCATTGTCTTTCTATATGATTGAAAGATGAAGTAAGCCTGGAAACTTAATCTTTAACTGGCATTAGAACCGGTCATATGCAACTTTACATGAAATTTTCCAAGCAAACAAAGAAGTCTTTTAAAGGGTAATAAGCCCCCTCCCCCCAGTTTTCTGTTACTTGCTAACTGTGCTTACGGTTTGTATGCTTCTCAAGCTTCTAACAAAGACCTCCAGAGTGGCTTTAGTAGTTAGGGCTAAAAGTGCTGAAGGCAATACTTCACTGAGTCGTGTAATAATTGGTTAACGTAGACTTTGAAAATGCTGCTGTACTGGTGTGAATTTTTTCCCTTAAACAAAAAAAAACCAATACACACCTTGACGAGTTTGACTTCTGCCTCAAAATGTTACAGGTCTTCAAGTACAGCTGTCTGTCTGCAACCTCTGAAAAAGATCAATAGATGGCCAGTTTCTGATCAAGTGGCTGTGGAGGAAAAAACCCTGTACTTGCCTGTGAACTGCAGACTCAGTAAATAGACTGTGAAATCTGACCCACCTGTATCTTCACAGGGAAGGCCAGAGATCGTGTTTTGCCCATAAGCACTAATTTCTGCTCTGTGCTAGGTCCCAGTGCCATGTTACTATTTGCAGAATTAACACAGCCAGGTTCTTGCTATTACTAAATGTTAACATGGGAGATGTAGGTTAAAGATAGCACTTTTTCTTTGTAGGCCGCACACCACCTATCCTGTCTGTACTTGAGATAAACCAGATGCTGAGCATAAGTTACTCTTTAACAAAGCATCTTAGTGTTTTAACTTAACATAAAAAGCTGAGCTCTTTAACAGTCAAGAATTTGGTTAATAAAAAACATGTGGAGGCAGCAGTCACGGCTCTGTTGCAACTCATCACAAAGATGCAAACTGTAAAAGAAGTTGCAGAATTTGCTTGTGTAAATGTCAACAGAAGCTGGAGCTGATAGCTTTTGAGCCTAAATAATGCTGCTGTGAAGTTTGAAGTGCATACCCTTAAAGTGAGTTTAACCCAGAGATACAAACCATTCCCAAAAATCAAATCTGGGCAGAATTTTAAGTGAAGTGTTTTGCCTCAGTTTGTGGATTGCTGAGCTAGTAAAAGCAGTGTTAGCTAATGCAACTCCAGTAGTCCTTTAACTTTAAGCTGTCTGAAATTTGGGATTTCTACAACAGCCTAGTCTAGAAAAATGTAGGCCTTTTTGTATTTGTAAGAAAAATTACCCCTGCTGAGAAATCTATAATAAACAGTGATGAAATATTTTGACTGTGTGTAAACAAATTAAATTCTGGACTTAATGTACTTTAAAACATCTGGCCTGGCCTATGTGGGAGTGGTGGTAGGGAAGCAATAGCAGAATATTTTAAAAACTAGTCTAGAAAAACCCACAGCACAATCATGTCTGGAGAAGCAAATAATGGGTATTCAGCTCTGAAGTGTATTCTCTGGCCACAGACATCATCCTCTGCTCTCCAAAAGGTCTCCTGCCAAAAAATCTAAAACTTAGATGAGAAATATATTTGTTTGAAACAAAACTTCAGAAAAGAAGAAACATAAATCAGATTTTTAATGAAAAAGTCAACAGCATAAAGAACATTGGAAAATGCAGTAATGCTTACATATTTACTTTCATAATCTTCTTAACTACTTAGATGGAGATGTTTTACTTGAAAACACCACTGGCACTTCAAGTGAAATACCAACAACTCTGGTGGATGCGTCGGACTTTGAGTGTTCCCTCTGCATGAGGTACGACTCTGTCGACCTGGCATTAATGTAACAAAGCCTCTCTGGCTTCTGAAAAAAGTTTTCATGGTGTAAGAAGAGAAGTTTGCCATAGAATATCTAAATCATTACTCTGTTCCTTTTTGCTGAACCTTACATCTGGTGAGTCTTCACAGATGTCGTTTTCTCCATTTTGTATGCCGTTCTCCATTATTTACCACTTCTAAAAATGAAAGTCTTCTTTGTATCATTAGATAACACTGTCACCTGTGCTTTATACAAAAGCAAGAAAGAGAGAAAGAAAGAGAGAAATAAAGAGCTAGGACTGGTCACTCCTCTCCGTACATTGGGAATTGTTTTTGTTGGCAGCTTAGCTTTTCTGTTCGCTGTTTTCATGTTAAGGTTGTTCTACGAACCTGTTACCACACCCTGTGGACACACCTTTTGCCTCAAATGCCTTGAGCGTTGCCTTGACCATAATCCACTTTGCCCACTCTGCAAGGAAAAGCTGTCAGAAGTAAGTATGTCCTTGCCCCAATTAACAAAACTGCACAAGGTTGTGTTCTTCTGAGAGCATCTATATGGGGACTTTCTGTGCTCTACTTGTGAGCTGCAGCCAAAGCAGCGTGGCCAGCAGGGTGAGGGAGGTGATTCTGCCCCTCTTACTCCTCTCTGGTGAAATGCCACCTGGAGTGCTGCATCCAGCTCTGGGGTCTGCAGCACAGGGGAGCAAGTCCAGAGAAGAGCCCTGAAGGTGGTCTGGGGCTGAAGCACCTCTCTTATGAAGAAAGGCTGAGAGAGTTGTGGTTGTTCAGTCTGGTGAGACCTAATCTCAGCCTTCCAGTACTTTAAGAGGGTTTATAAAAAAGATAGGTGCAGACATTTTAGTAGAGGGCTAGTGCTTTTAAAGTGAGAGTTGATTTAATCAGAAGAGATTAGATGTAAGAATTTTTTTACCATAAGGGTGATGAAACACTGGAAGAGGTTGCACAGGGAGTTGGCAGGTGCTCCACCCCTGGAAACATTAAAGGTCAGGTTGGATGGGGGGCTCTGAGTGACCTGATCCATTTGAAGATGTCCCTGCTCACTGAAGGCGTTGGACTAGATGACATTAAAAGGTCTCTTCCAACCCAAACTATTCTATAATTTTGTGAAACCAGAACAAGACAGTACCAACAGCATCAAGCTGTGCACAGACCTCATTTACTCAAGGATCTATTTGGCATTCATTGGAAGACAAGTGGTTTTGCTGGTTCTTAAAGAAATTGAGGCTTCCAGTACCACATCAGGCTCATGCCTGGGGACCCCCAGCCACAGCTATGTTCATACTGTATTTCCAGTTTGTTTGGAAACTGTGGTGAATGAGGAATGGTTGCTCTTTGGTCAACACTTGTCAACAGCAGGCATAAGGTATCCCATATTAGTATTTCTTGGCAGTAAGCTGACAGCTGTAGATGAAAAAGATACATGCATCTTTCCAAAAGTGAGGATGGACTGCCTTTTCTTCCTGGTAGTACAACTGCTGCCTAAAAAGGGTATGGGGTTAGGGTTAAGAGGACACTGGGGTGAACCACACATGCTGAAATAGAAGTTCTGGTGTTCGGAGGCTGAGAAGGGTACAGTATCAGTACAGTCCTAACTAATGTGCACTTTGGCCTAAGGGAAGAATGAGTTGGGAGGAAGAGATGTTACTTGTCTTCTTGTTATCAGACTTAAGAGTTGACTCTTCCTTGTAGTTTCTGGCAAGCAGAACTTACAAGAAGACCGTCCTTACAGAAGAGCTGATAGTCCGTTACTTGCCAGAAGAATTATCTGAAAGGAAGAAAGTTTATGAGGAAGAAATGAAGGAATTGTCAAAGTAGGCTCTCTTTATACTACTGACAGCTGTTAAAAATTGTGTTTTTCAATCTAAATTATTGAAGGAAGAGTCATTTCCTTATGAAAATGCACCAAAGGAATGAATTTGTAAATGAACCTGCCAGATGTTTTGTATTTTTGATGTGTATGTTGCAGATAAACAAGTAACAATGTGCTTGGATTGTGGAGAGGCACAACAATATTCTTAAAATAAAGATAATTGCTTTTTCCTCTGAAACAACATAATAACTTTAGAAGTTACAGTGGGGGTTTTCTGGGAGTAGAATTCAAATTATAAATGAGTTATACTTCAGGTCAGGAAAAGTTCAAGGATCCAGTTTAGTCAGTGACTTGTGAATGTTGTGCTATAACACAGCTAAAAAAGGCAAAACAAAACATGCAGTTAATTCTGACAAAAATTAAGAGAATTAGTGGGTTGCTTCGAAATCAAAGGGACTTACGGAGTTTGGGGATTCTCTGCCATCTTGCCTTGAACATGGCTGGTTCTTAAGTACTTTGTTACTGTGAAAAGTTGTCACCAAAATCTTGCCATGTGTATCTAAGGTGTATCAGTATGCATATCTTTGGGAAATTGGCTGTTTCTTGACCTTTTTCCTGTATGGAAGTAGGTTGGAGGGATTGTTTACTTAATGTATTAATGAAAAGAGTCCTAAAATATTGTTTGTCTTATGAAAATGGCAAGAAGAGATACACATGTACAAAGACTGAATCTAAGGAAACCATTTGTCTCATATTAAGGATATATGCTGAATATAGCAGCACCCAGAAAAAAAAGTGATTTTTTTTTTTAACAATTTTCTTACAGTTTGAATAAAGATGTTCCCATCTTCGTATGTACTATGGCCTTTCCTACCATCCCTTGTCCACTCCATGTCTTTGAACCTCGTTATCGCCTAATGATAAGAAGATGCATGGAAACTGGTACCAAGCAGTTTGGCATGTGCTTAGCTGATGAATTAAAAGGGTAAGGAGATGAGCTGAGAATGTCCGGTTGTTGCAGAGGCTGCTGTGAGCTAATGGAATACTGCAGCACAGTATACTTGTCTCCCCAAACCACTGTGGTTCCTTCCAGTCCCATGTGAACCAATACTAAAGTTGCTTACTTCTTAGTTTTGAACTCTAAACATTCCTTTTTACACAAAGATGTAATTTTATTACTCCTCTGTTGGATGATAGCAAGAATGCAACTCATCCTGCTACTAAAGGCTCCAAAAATAGCATTTAATTGGCTACGTGTCTGGAAAGCTTACTGGCCTGTTTGTTCCAGTGAAAGCTGACTGTCTGGGTAAAGGTTCCTCTTCTGTCTGCTCAGATTAAAAAAACAAAACAAAAACAAGGCAAAACATCCAGACCTCCCATAGCTTTCTTGAAAGAGTGGTATAATTTTAATGAGACAAAGTATACCCTTGGCTGAGAAGTCTGTTTTGCTGCTGAATGTTGAATTTGAATGTTTGTCTTTACTGCTGTGTTGCGATGTCTAAACTATCTGCAGTGAGTGGGTTACATTGTCTTCCTATATGATCATACCTTTCATTCATTTTTGTGAATTCTGACACTGATGTGTTTCCAGCTCCCTATGCAGAGACTGACTAGATTAAAGGCCCCTTACAACACAAAATGATTCTGTGATTCTACGAAAGCCTTCAAGTTTAAGTATTTCACAGATAATGGGGTTTTGAGACCATGCTTATGGGAGAAACTTGAGGTGGTCTTGAGATGTCTGCCTTATGAGATGCAATAGTTGCTGACTTCAGAAGTTATATGGGTATGATGCAGGCTGTAGAATGGATGACAAACATGGGAATTCTTAGGGAACACATTAGACAAGCATCCTCAGGAGCAGCATTTTTGTACGTGATCATCACTGGAGCTGAGAGGGGGACAATCATTACTGAGGCTTGGCAGCCTTTCCTTTTCCATTTCATGTTTTTTTTTGGGGGGGGGGGGAAATTTATTTTTCTCCCAGACTGGACAGTAAGGTAGTTTTGAGAATGTGGGAGATGCTGCAGCTTCCAGTCAGCCGTGGCTGTGCTGCAATGCCATTTGGCATGCTGTCAGTACTGCACTCAGTGGAGTTCAGACTCCAGCAGCAGCAGCTCCACAGTCCCTTTCAGGCCTATTACCGATTTTCTGGAAGTGAATACTTGTGAGAGTGAGGACAGAATTACCCTAGGACTTCAATGATAACTCTCCTTACATCCCTGCAGGCTTGTGGAAGATCCAAACTTATTTGGAGTCAGGTTTAATAATACAGAGGGCCAATGTGATGCAATCCCTAAAACACAATAATTGGTATGTTAGATAACATCATGAAGGCTATTTTAAAATAATTCAACAGTATGGTTCGATTTCTATGTCCTGTCTGTTTTGAGTTACTAAAATAATTCAACTTTATGAGCATGGTAACTTAAACACTGAAGCGCAGAAAGCCATCATCTGCAGACACCTGTTAGGCTGTTCCAGCTTCTTACACAAGTAAAGAAGTTCTTCTGTTTATTCAAAATTGTGAAATCAACTTGGGAGTACAAGAAGTGGGGGAACTTGTTTTGCCTCATCTACTAAGACATTGATACATACCTCCCTTGAAAAACACAGTGACAAAGCATGTTTAGTTCATTACCTTCCTCTGTTTTATTTCTCCGTTTTAACTTATAATTGGTAAAAGAATATAAGCTCTTAATGTTGTCAGCACATTTTATGCCTGTCTCCAGGTGCTTCCTTGTCTCTCTGATTGAGGTCACTGTCTACCCAAAAAAACTCCTCTAAGAACAACAAAAAAGAAAAAAAAAAATCATCACTTCTGTATTAATTTCTAAATTCAGTATGAGTGTAATTAAAATTATTAATTAAAACCAATTGTTATGTAGCTGTTTAAATAGTGTGTAGTGTAATATTGCTATAATAAACTAACAAGCTTGCTTTTTTAAATCAGTCCTACTGGCAGAGCACCAGGCCTTAGCTGTGTGCAGCTCTGCTCCTCCTGCTCTGCCTGATTTTTTCCTGTGCACTGGTTGGGAGAGCAGAGTTGATCACAGTGGTGAGCTTTCCCCCACCCCTCCCAAACCCATGATAAGAGCAGAAACAGAAGTCATTTCTTCATCACTCCATTGTAAGAAATGGCCAAGCCCTCGTAAAACAAGTATTTCCCTGATAAAGAATTAATCAAACCTTGCAGGGTTTTTGGTATCTTGAGATGAGACTAGATACAGTGCTTTCTCCTGCTTAGCAGTAGGCTGAGGTGTAGACCTGCAAATGTATTGTGGTGAAGAGTCATTGTGCCATTAACCTCTCTAGTGAAATCACTGCACCACAAAGTTAAGGAAGCTTAATAAAGTAAAAGTTTGTTGCCTGCCTGTTTCCAGGGTATGATAAAAACCTGTGCCTACTTTAAATATCATGGATATAAACGTGCTTTTGTGAAGAGGATATTTTGGGTTTGGTTTGACTTTTTTTTTAAAGGAAACAAATGCAAGAAAAGACTTGCTATGTAGAAAGCCTGTAGTCTTCTAAAGCCTGTAGTCTTCTGCTTATACCTTGGAGTAGGGGGATAGCCCTCACAGCCATGCATTTGTTCCTCAGTTTCTGTACTTGCTTACAGTATCTTTACCCATCTTGTTTTCTTTTCAAACTAGATGAATTTGCCACCAGCAGCTAGCAACTCCCAGCATGGAACATGCTTCATTTAGTTTCCTGTCCCTTTCCAACCCTCCCACCCCACAAACCTGCCCTGAAAATGCTGCTGCTCAGGTCCTCTGATGGAAGGCAGAAGGGGTGGGGGTTGTGTGGCTTATGTGAATAAGCAGAAATGTATTGTCACCAAAGCAGAATCCTCTTTCAAATAAGAAATGGTGAATAAGGCCCAGTATTTGTCCTGATGTCTATAAACACTTGTTGATGACTTCCGCTTTTATGCCCTTCTGTCATTTCAGATTTGCAGATCATGGCTGTATATTAGAGATCAGGGACGTAAAGTTTTTTCCTGATGGACGCTCAGTTGTTGATACAGTTGGTGTCCGTCGTTTTAGGGTCTTAAGCCATGGCCAGCGAGATGGATATAACACAGCAAACATCGAGTATCTTGAAGATAAAAAGGTGATCTATGGTGCAAAGTTATTCATACCCATGTATTGCTGGATTCACTTAAATAGCCTTTCCTTGTTGCATTTCAAGCTAGCTGTGCATTATTTTTAAGCCAATATCATAACAAACACAGTAAAACTCTGTTTTAAAAACCATGGAGCAAACTTTGTATCTTCTTTCCCTTTCTTCCTTTCTTCCCTTATAATTATCTCTGCTTAAAGTGTTACACTCCTTTCATGGATCTCAAAGTAGCTTCCAGGATGCTGAGGTCATAGTGTGTAGGTGAGGCCAGAGTAACATTTTAAAACTGGTACAGAATTTAAAGCCTTGTAAAAGCACATGTTCCTGTTGGTAGAGAACTGACTGTTCTCTTGCACTGAACAGACAGTTGGCACACTTCTTATATCCTCCAAGCTCTCATTTACCAAACAGGTCCTCAAATAAATGTGAAAGTCTGCTCTTAAAATTAGTTCTTAGTGACATGCAGTTAACTGTGCCCTGTACAAGCATCCATTAGAGCTGGCTGAGAGCAGAGAAATGCAGAGAGGGGAGCAGCTTTTAAAAAAATGTCCTTTTAGCAAACCTGCATCAGTTGAGGCGTTTGTGATGGGTGTTGGCCAAAGGCTGAATTTTTGGCCTTGTTTTCTGGATCGTCTTCAGACCGTGTCTATAAAACCTTGGTAGCTATTAACATTGAGCTTAGCAGTAATCTCCTGCCAGTTGATGAAGTCAGTTTGGTCATACAGCTCTAGCACACTCTCACAGTTGAAGGGAAAGTCTGTAAAGCCTTAGCAGTGCTTTGCTAACCTGTGCAGGATGATGCAGTTGTTTCCCAGGGCATGAAAGGTTGAGCTCGTGGAGGTGCCTCTGCCTCTGAAAGGCTGAAATAGGCAGTCTGCTCAGAGTGAGGGCTCTGCTCTGTTTAAGTCCCTAGTGAAGAGTGGTGGAACTCAGGTATACAGGCATTGTTTATAGATGGTGCCAGAGACCCACCTCTTCATAATTAGAGTGAGATTTACCTTGTCTCGCATTTGAGGCTGGTGTCTATTCAGTGCCCTATGTTCACAATAAGTCTGATGGTGAAAAATCTCACTCTAAAGATACCTGTTTTATATGCTCTTAGATACTTACCTTAAGATGAGATTAATTGTTCTCTAGAACTGCTTCTCCTCGATCGTGAAGGGCATCCAGAGCAGCTAGATCAGATGTGTATCTGAATGAGTAGCATAGATGGAATCACCTATGCGATGTGCACATGTTAAAGGGGAAAAAAAACCAAACAACCCCAAACAAAAATCCAGAATCAAAACCCACCCAAAAACCCCTACAAATCACCAGTTTGTAGTGGTTTTTGCTTATGCTTTTTTTTTTCCCCCCCCTAATAGCTGATAGTAGGCCTGTGCAACTAAAACACTCTGCTTCAATGAGGGTGTTTCTTCATGGCTGTATCTGGTATTGGGAAAGCATCACTTTCCCTGCTTCCTGCCTGCTCGGGTGTCTACCCTCCTCCTTCTCCTTGGCTGTCCTACCATGGCCTTAACCTTCTATAAAACAGTGCTGGTCTCTTAAGTGCTGTAGCCCCCTCCATCTCTGTGCTCGGTGGCAGTAGTGTTTGTTTTGTTTTGCCAGATGATGTACCACTGTCCAGAGGTCATTCTGTGACAGGGACTCGAGGTTGTGGGTTTGAGATGATAAATATGTCCCAGGATTAGAGAGCGTATTTTTCTGTTATGCCAGCATTTAGGAATGGGTACTAGTGAGCGGTTACTGCTCCAGGAAATGTCACTTCAGAACACCTAGGGGAGGGTAAAAAGACTCCAGCATCACAGGTTTGAAATCTGAGACTTGCACAGTTGGTTTAGATAAGGACATTTGAACAGCTGTAGCTACTGCCTTAGTTTGCTTGATTTGCTTCTGAGGAAGCATATGAACTCCACGGTATCAAACCTGTTTTGTTCCATCTCCCTTCTTTTAACAACAAGGTTGAAGGACCAGAATATGAAGAACTTGTACGCCTTCATGATTCAGTTTATGATCAAGCTGTTGCCTGGTTTACTTCTCTTAAAGACAATATGAAAGTGCAAATTCTCAATCATTTTGGATCTATGCCAGGAAAAGAACCAGAGCCCCAGGTAATAAAACCTGCCTATTTATGCAGCCTTATTCTACACACAATTTTAATGCTAGACTGTTTTCTGACAGATTTTTGCTGTGGTTTTGTACATTCTAGACTCTTATTTACCCAGTTATTGTCTGTTGGCATGAAGCATGGTAAACAAAATACCTGTGTAGTTTGGTAGGTGAAGAAATAAGTCTTAATAGTGTATACAGATAAAGAGAACACCTGCAATTAAGTGTTCAGTTGTTGCTTGTTTTGTGGTGACTTTCTTAGCAAATGGAAGGTGAGAAGGAAGGTGATGTTCTTCATGGGGCTGTGCTGGTGAATACATAACTGCATGTTTTTCCATCCTTTCGCAGAGCAACCCCAGTGGTCCTGCCTGGTACTGGTGGCTCTTGGCAGTGTTGCCTCTGGAAAACAGAGCTCAGCTGGCTATATTGGCTATGACCTCCCTGAAGGATCGTCTGATCGCCATCAGACGCGTATTGATATTTGTGACTCGCAAAAGACCCAGATAACATGGACTTGTGTTGTGAGTGGGCACCGAAAAACACTCATGACAGGTTTTTCTGGGGGAGGGCAAAGGGGGAGGGGTTGTTTTTTGTATTTTTTAAAGATTCCTTCAAGAAGGAACAGCCCTTTCTGAGCGCGTCCTGCATCCATCGATTGCATCGGTTTGTTACCTGGGTATTCACCAAACCTTGCGCACTCTCCTGTTGTCCTGGTGAAAACTGAGCCTCTGCAGAGCTGTGCTACATTTAGAATGTAGCTGATGGATGTGGATAATTGCTTCAAAGTACTTTGATAGAATTGACGTTTCTAGCCAAGAGAGTTAAGTACTAGAGTAGCACCATTGGCCTGCATGTGATCTGGATTTTCACTCATTAAGAAAAGGAAACTGGACAGTGGATTGAAGAGATGTTTCCTAGACTTTCTTGAAGGTAGTGAACAGAAGAGGAGTTACGCTGCCCAGCAGAAGTATGCACGAGGACTATAACCAATAGTACTCTCTGTTAGTGAATTGGAAGGCAGTCTGTCACACACCCACAGCTCCCTCTCTCTCTTCAGCAAACAACAGTCTGAGGAAAAAACAGGTTAAGCTGTTTGTAGTCAAGGCATCTGAGGATGTTTATCTGAAAGAATAATAGCTACTGAATAAGCATACTATTTAGTAGCCTTAGGTAATCCCGCCTTTGTGATTTACGTGTTGTAGCAGAATGAGTATATACAAAATGTTTGGAAAGATGTACTTTGGTTTCTTTGAAGAGAAAACCCAAAGTAATTCTAGCCGGTCTTACTGCTAAATTCAAACCAAGCCGCTCCTTAAAGTATGATAAACACTGCTGTGAAATACTGATTTCATCCCAAGTACGAGGGAGGCATGCTGCAGTTTACTCTGAACACTTGCTCTGCAAGTGGAACCAGTGAGGATGAAAGGTGGGGAGGTTTCCATCTCCCTCCTTCCTGCAGTGTCATGGCAACCTCCCATCACATTGGGATGGTCTCTACTGAACGTGTTTCAAACCCAAAAGTATTGTAGTTTAGTTGCTGTATGTGATGGAAATCAGTCCATAGTAACACCGTGAAAGGAGTGACAAACCGAACCTATAAAGGCAAGTCTCAATGCAAGCTTCAGTCAGGTGTTAACCTTCATTTGTCTCTTTGATTATTTTTTTATGTATTGTTTTGTTAATATCTAACTTGGATAGCTATTCAATTGATCGCTTATCAGTCAAATGATCAACATTTGCTCAACTGCCAATGAAATAACTCAGTGTTACCAATTCAGTTGGCATAGTTTCCTATAACTAGAACTGATACTACCAACAGGGAAAAAAATTGACTTGAATCTCCATGTGCTGCAAGCATAGCAAGACCAATGTAAAGACTTGTTCATGTGCAGAAGTCTGGTAAGAAGAAATAGCTGCTTACCTAAACGGTCGAAGTGCCTGGTTTCTTTTTTAGTTCTTTTCTCCTTATTTGTCAATGAAGAGGTATTTAAACTTTTTTTTCCACTTTGTACATGAATTTTGAAAGAAAACTGCATGAAAATGCAGTGATTGGGATATATTACCTGCTCTCTTTGGGTATTGTAGTTATAACCTCTGTGGTTGGGGAAACAAAAATTCAGTTTTTTTTCCTTTCAGCAAATGACTACCACAAATGGTTTCTGTAACATACCCTGAATGTACTGTAACTGCCTCTACCTTGAACACGCCTTTTCTATTTAAGTAGTTTGTAAGTATATTCTCTGAATTGTGACATGCATAATGTGCAACCAATGATGTCATAACCTCTACAGTAGCCTTCTGCAAGTTCTGCTACCACCACCAAAATACTCAAAATTCAAGTTGAATGCATTTCCTCCAGGATTTGAAGATGATGAAGAGGAATTTGCTGAAGTATAAAGGAATTGTTGTATTCATGGGGAGGAAATGTCAAAGTCAGGAGGTCTCAGCCCACTGTCAGCTGAGCTACTGAAGGGTGATTTCACAAACTAATTCTTGGACCAGAAGATGGACTGTATTTGATCTTGCAATCCTTTCTGTTCATCTTCCTGTTCTTCCCATTCCTTTCCATGCTGTGTATTTCTTCAAGACTCACTCATCTTGCTTGTTTGTGTGTCTGGCCTAGTTTTGAGTATTACTAGTTTAGCTGGAAGAGGATGCTGATGGTATTTGTATATTGCTGGTCCCTGATCTTATATGTGCTTAATTTTACAGATAGTGCATTTAAGAAAAAAAATATCAAGGTGCTAGTTAGTGTCTTCTTGGCTTTGCCTCAGTAAATGTTAATGTTAATATTCTTCTCTGCAAAAGCGATTTTTTCAAGATATCTACTTTTGAGGTACTTCTGACAGAAAACCCTATGAAATGAGAGGTTGTTTACTGCTGTTTTGTAGTGTGTAAAGACATTCTACATGAGAAGTGACATTACTATGTTCATGAAGGCCTACATAGTTAATGGAGTGATTGTTATTGAAAAGAAAGCTGAACTGTAGAGGGATTTTTTTTTAGTCAAGGTTTAAAGCAGTTTGTGAATATTTCAGTGACTGATGTTTTGGATAAATGATAACAACAAAGGAATTGTCTGTGTATGGATGCAAATAATCATATTAGCAGCCCAAAGCTGACATTTCTTCCAAAACATTGAATGCTGATCAAATAGCAAAGCTTTAATAAATAAATGAAATCACCACTGCCCTGTGGTACTTGCTTTCTAAGGGAAAGTACCAGTTTCATTTTTACCAAATCACCTCTGCCATATAATATCTGCAGCATCCAGTAGTACCTCACGGGAAAAGCTGTCTCGTTGCTCTCTAGAGGAAATGTCCACGTTACAGCCAGTCTGTGCTTAGGTGTAACTTGTTGCCAAGGTACATGTGGAAGCATTGGAGCTGAGCTCCTGGAAGGGATAGACAGGATTTGTTGCCTTTCTAGCTCATTACACTTTTCTTGCTTGCTGTCCAAGCAAGGATGCTGGGATATATGATGCGTCTTTTCACTGTGGTGAATGTGGCCCTTCTTTATACATCGTAAAGAGGCCAAAAAGAAAAAAAAAAATCCCTCTACCTCTACACCTCTTGTTCACCTGTAAAATTTCAAGCTACAAAATGATATATATATTTTAACCTTTTTTGTCTTTCAGAAGCATACTAATTGTTTGCCACTGAGGCCTTTTATCTACTGTATTTTAATATGTTCATTTGATAGTCATCGAGATCTCTTTGTACTTCTAACCTGTAGAACTTGTCATGTTTCTTACTGCTCCTTTTTTCTTGTTCTCCAGTCCACTTTTAAATTGATAAATAGAAAGCTGTACACTCTATTCCTGTTACATTTTACACTAGTGGAACTGGTATTTTGGTAGCGCCTTAATTTCGCAGTTGTGAAATGATTGTATCAACTCTTATCTGGGGCTTCTGACCAGATGTAAATGAGTATGTTTAATGTAGATAAACTTGAAACCATTTTTTACTGTTTTAAAGCTAGAAATGAAATGGAGTGTGTACATATGTATAAATATAAATTATTAATCTGCACCTTTTTGTATCTAGTAAATACAGGAGAAGTTCATGTTCTAACCACATTTGGCACTTCTTGTTGCATAAACAAAGCCAAAACTTTTTTTAAAAATTGCAGTGTTCATTTCATGTGTATTTGCAATATTCATGGGAAATGTGTTTAATTTATGTGATATTTGGAATAAACCAGGTTGAATTTATAAGAGTGTGAGTTCATGGGGAAAGCTTTATCACTCTAAGGACTAAGAGCTAGAGCGGTGGTGAATGTGGTCTGAACAGAAACAAGCCACTGATGTGCTGCTGTCAGAAGGGGGATGACAGTTTGATTGTCCTCATGGGAGCCCAAGGGCTGAGAATTGGCCTCATGAGGTTTTAACAAGCAAATGGCATCCCAGAAGCAGTGGTTAGATGTTGGGGTTCATAGTTGCATGGCAATTGTTTTAGCCCCAGTGTGAGGAAGGGGGGGAGGCTGTAGAGGTTGTGGCACAGTGGGGTTTGCTGGGCACCCAGGGCAGACTGGGTGTGAATGTAAGGAGTAGATTTGAAGGAGGGCTGGAGGGCCTCAAAATAAGGGGGACTGGAGGAGTTGAGGGGCCCTCATCAGGGGTGGGTTGGGGGAGGCGAACCTTTAGCTTCCTCAGGAATGGGTTGTGACAAAGATGGGGTATGATGATGAAAAAAGATCTTCCTTTTGTAGCTTACTGGATTATTTTGTAGGCCTAAGCATGACCTGACTGGCCCAATAGACTAAGCTCTAAAAAATACATGGTTACAATGAAGGATAACAAATGCTTTATTGTCTAAGTCGAGTGCAATAAAATACCTTCAGAGTGCTGTGAGGGAGGCAGTGTTCCAGAACAAGGCAACTGGACATGGCTAGCACCATTGTGTGGGGGCTGGGACACTGGTCAGCAGCAAAACTTGGATGATCCTTGTGGGTTCTTTCCAACTCAGGATATTCTCTTCTGAAATGGAGTTGTGTGAAGGCAAAAACCAAGCCAGATTGTGGGGAGTGTGTCACATTCCTCAGTTACGTCTTCCTGCCAGCTAAGTTGTAGAGAAACTGCTATCAAGGCCTTTTTTGTAAATAGTAGCCTTTTTTTCCTTTTGGTGGTGGATTGACCGACCTTTGTGTCTGTATTCACTGAATGTCTGAGCACACAAACATCAGTTACAGGACTGCTCTTCTAGGTTCCAAGTGTGTGTGTGTGAGTGTCTGTAAATGCTGCTTGAGCTGCTTCGATAAACTGGACAACAACATTCTTGAAACATCATTCCTTTCAGCAAAGAAAGGAGGTTATTAAGGTTTCCTTTTTATTACCCAGATCCTTGTGCAACTCGAGACTTCAGAACAACAGAGGTAAAGTAACTGCATGAAGTTAGTAAACAGCTTTTTTCCTCCCCCTTATTCTACTAGCATGTCCTTTGCTAGTAGATACCAAGCCTTGGAAAGGCAGCATCTCAGACTGTGCCTGCTTCCCTGAGTAATGCCATTCTTAGGGTGTGGAAACCTTAATGGTCTGTTGTCCTACTTGCATCACTCTAATTAAACCAGGAACTAAAAATGATGCTGCTTAACTCTGTTCAACAGCACTTGCTTGAAGCTGTTAGCTATTGAATCATAGAATAAGAAAGATCAGGAGAAAATATGATACTATCAGTCAGGTGCAAAAAAATAAAAAGAAAATGAATCCATGCCAGCACTTTGCTTAGTTCCTCTAACGACTGTGCATACTACACTTGCAGCTAAAAGACAAGCATGTTTTCCATTGCATTTACGTTACATGGTAGGAAGAAGTTGTTTCTAAATTGAGATGAATATCACTTGCTGACAACTTTTATAGCTCTGTTCTGCCATATGTGGGGTTCTGCCTTGTCTGCTAAATTTGGGACTTCTTGCATCCATGGAAGAAATGTCTTCACTTGTAAATGTTGCTTACGTTTTTTCTCATAAACATCTGCTGCTCTTTTTGTGCAACAGCCATATTGGAGCCCTGCTGCTGGGAGGGCCTGGATTTTTAACACAGAATTTGCTCTTGGGGTCAGGCTAGTTAACCTCACCTCAAAGTTAGAGAAACAACTCTGGTCCCTTTTTCCCTACCCAGTATACTCCAGAGACAGAGCTGAAACTTCCAGCGTTATAGTCCTGTGTCCTGCAAACCTGAGCATGGCATGTCGAGAATGGTATACAGCCAAGTGACCAAGAGCATAATTTGTCTTTAATTGTAGTAAAAGCTAAAGGGAGGCTCCTCTCTGTAGCTCCTTCAGCCCAACAACCTCTTCCTGTTTGTGGCATCATAAAATCCTTCTACTCTCAGTTAGCTCATGAAGCCCTCAGGACGACCACTGCCCATCGTCCTGGATCTTGCCTGTGATTCCCTGCCCCTTCTCATCACAACATCTTGTTCTTCCCTTGTTGACCCACTGGCTTTCTTTTCAAGGGAGAAAAAAAATTAAAGGTAAATAAACCAAAAGCCCAGGAAGGTTTTGCTGACTGTTGGCTTGAGTTGCCAGTTCTTTGACCAAAGCTATAGTAAGAGAGCAGGTTCAGGCAGCAGGATTGATTAAATCAGTGTAGATCTAACAGGGAAAGATACTTTTAAAGCAGAAGGAGGGAGAAATATGTAATATAGTGTCCATCATCATAAGTGGAGAGAGATCCAACTTCAAGCTCGGCCCTGCCCTGGAGCAAGTACCTCGTGTTTTATGCTGGTGGTTGGGGTACCTCACAGTGCTGGCTAGTTGCCCTTGTCGACTAGGAGACTAAGGCTTGCTGTGTTAAGTAGTCATGGTATCAGAAAATGCCTAAGTGATCCATGCCAGCTTTATTTTCTTTTATCTGAAATTATTTGGCTTGGGCAGAAGAAGGAAGATTATCGGTTGCCTGAATGGAGTCCTACTAGCAAGGACCCAGCCCCAATGTGATTTTCCCGTTCCCTCTGTGTTCAGGGAAGATCTATCACTGTGAGGCTGCATGGAGATCTGAACCTGCCACCAACATGTCTTTCTTCAGTTCCAGTTAAACCTCCACTGGTGCTGTGTGTTACAGAGAACAGGCCTTACATCGAGAGGTGGAACAAAACTGTCAAGGTAAATTTGGTTTCTGTCACTTAAGTGTATGTCACCAGAGCCTAAACTGCATCAGGGGCTTTGCTAAAGGGTGACTTCGTTTCTGATACTTTCGTACAGCTGCCTGGAGCCCTGCCTGTACTTAGAGAAACACTGTGGAAAGGACACTGTTCTCCACAGGCACATCAAGAGCTGCCTTCATGTGGAGCACTCACAAATAAACTTCTTTTTAAGTAAATCTGTGAAGCCTTATGTCGTAGACCCAAAGCTCATTTCCCAGTGGAGACCAAGATTCAAACAGAGATATTCAAAGAAAACAAATGTTACTTACCCAGAACCAGAAATCACTGAATATGTAATTTCTCCTTCCTCCTGGTCCTTTCTTTGTGTGATCTCTACTGGAAGCTGAGGGCAGGAGGGCGCAAGAGGGAACACCTGAACCTTAGGCACTGAGTTCTGTGTTGGGACCACAGTAATTCCAGAGGAAAGGCGAATACTGAAGTATCCAGCCTGGTTTGCTTAAGGTGCAGCATTCCCAAAGCTTTTGTGTATTTGTGGAAAAACTGTTTGGAAGATAGGTGGTTACTTTAGAGTAAATTTTTATTCTCCCTTGCTCACTGTTGTTACGAATCAACTCTCTGCCCCCACACCAGATTTACCTACAAAGTTCAATACTAAGGTCATTTGCACCCAGGCAGAGTAAATCCTCCATGAGAATTGGATCATTTTCCAAGTAGCCTAATGTCCTTTCTCAATATTGAATACTACCAGACACTTGAAAAGTACAAGAAATGATTGAATGGGAAAAATGAAAAGAATCTGGCAAGATGTTTCTCCCAAAACCCTCAATTTGAGTCTTCTACACATCCTGGAAAACTTTTCCAAATTTATATATAGAATTTGAGGGAGGCTCTGAATTTGAGCAAATAATGTGGCATAAGCATGGCATTCATAAAAACCGATTTTTTTCTTCTATAATTCCGCAATATACCTCAGTACCACAGTGTATCAATATTCCTCAAATTAATTGTGTATAAAGATCTTCCATTTTTCCTCATTTTTGTATTGTTTTGTCTAGACTCAGAGCTTCTGTTATTTCTGGTATGTTTTCTGCTGCTTAGAGAGGCCCAAATCGATCACACTTTCCTAAATAAAGGAACTGTAAGAAAATGTGCCTCCCACTCTTCACACACTGAAGTGTTTTGTTTGCTGTGTAGACAGCTACAAGGTTGTGTTCAGAACTCTTTATCTGAATCACTGGCTTCTTGTTTCAGAGAGGTGCCTCTTTACCAGATGGTGCTTTCAAGAAAGTAATTTTCTTGTTTACTTTGAAGCAATTGACTCTGCTTAAGTGCCAACTTTGGCCACACCTTTTCAAATATTTTCAGTATGTGCTAATTCTACAGTACAGAGGCTTCTTCATTTTATCTTTGAGAGTAGTAAGAGGTAATTCCTCTTGGGGAATGTGTACTAAAGCATCGGTGAGAGTTGATGTCCTTCCAGTTGTAAGGCAGCCTGGGTTTACATCCTTTTTTTAGCAGCAATATCTGTTCCCCTTTAGACAGACAGCTGCTGATTGCAGTTTGCCTTTTGCTCGGCACTCTGTTCTCTCTGAGCCTGGTGCTGGAAAATCTCTTGGCACAGAGGAGTCAAATATTTCTGAGCTCTTGGTTGAATCATCTGTCCCCGAGTGGGGAGTGGGTTTGCTTGCAAGCACGTATTGGTTTGGAGCTGGTCCTGGAACAGGAGCGCACGGCTCGCGTCCGACGTGCACGGCCTGGGCAGGAACCAAGAACAGCCACTGCGAGTCAAAACACACCAGCAAGGAGGGGGAGCAGGGAGGGGAGCACGGGGCTCGGCAGGATTAGCCAATGGCACTGTCGCTTTGCCTGCATTCATTCCCGCTGGAAGACGGAATACAGGGAGAGCAGGGATGTTTTTGGCTCTGCCTCTGTTCATAATCTGCATGTGAGATTGTTCTCTGGCACAGGCACAGCTTGACACAGAATGGATGTGTGTGTCCACAGTGTTAAATCCTCTTTAACACCCAAAATGTTCAGTTTCACACAAACTACCTGTTGGGAATGGTTCCTGAATTGTACAATTTTTAGGAGCTGGGGAGGAAGAGGGTGCAACATTATCTGGAGTACAGGGAAGTACTAATACTTCATCTCTCAGCCTCTAGCCCAGAAGAGACTTCCTAAACCAGATGTGATGTCTGTGTGTTTCGGAGCCCTCAGTACATCTCACACCTTTATTTTTTATGGCACCATTTTGAACCCAGAGACTTTTTGGCAAGGATGCCCACAGGCTGACTAGAGAGCGTGTGCTTTTCATTTTGGACTAGGATCTTACTAGCTTCCCTTTGCACTCTCTAGCTCTTGCATGGGCAAATTGAAGGTAAACAATAGGGAGTTGGTCTTTTGGGGGCTCAGGTGGGGGAGGATGGCCTAGTGAAGGCAGATTTTTGGAAGAAGCCATGGGCAGGTGGCCTTGACATCTCATAATTTCTTCCAGTGGAGGAAATAAGGGGCACCAACAGGAGGCACCAGGAGCTGAACAAGGAAAGGGATTGTTCCTCCAAGCCAGTGATCTCTCTGGTTTGTTTTCCACCTCTGCTGCACTGCTAGAGCTTTATCCAACCAGAGTCCAGGCTTAGTCTCTCACTTAGATCCCTTCTGTCTCAAGATCAGCCTTCACTGGCATAAGCCTGAATGACTCGGCACTACCAAGAGAATACTCCTGTGAAGGGCAGCTGAGGGAGCTGGTGCTGTTTAGCCTGGAGAAAAGGAGGCTCAGAGGAGCTTCTACAGTTCTACTCTTCCTCTACAGCTACTCGAAAAGGACTTGTGGCGAGGTCAGGGCTGGCATCTTCTCACAAGTAATAAGCAATAGGACAAGAAAACACAGCCTCAGTTTGCATCAAGGGAGCTTTATATTAGGAAAAATTTCTTCACCAAAAGAAGCATTGAAAAAGGCTGCCCAGAGAAGTGGTAGAGTTGCTATCTCTGGAGATATTTAAAAGACCAGCAGATGTGGTACTTGGGGAGGTGATTTAGTGGTGAGCTTGGCAGTGCTTGAGTAAGAGTTGGACGTGTTGTCCTGAAGGGTAATCTCTAGCCTGGAAGATTCTATTATTCTATGGTTGATCAAAATGCTTTGCTTCTGAAATCTTCCAAGTCTAGCAGTCCTCTGCCAAGTTTTCCTGTTCTTCTTTGCCTGTACCTTTTCTGTCTATCTTTCTCTTTCCTGTACTGGGATACAAAGGAGCTCGAGGGTACGGAGGGGGCAGAGGGAGTCTGAAAAAAGCCAGAACTTGAGTGGTTTTGCTAAGCCACCTCATTGACATCCCAGCCTGGCTCACTGCACTCCATCACTCACTTCAGCTCCTCCTGGACAGTGCAGGAGGTCATGGAGTTGTGTGTAGCTGTTGTTACTTGGTTTTCTTTGCAGTAGCTCATTTGGGGCTGAGTTTTGGATTTGTGCTGGAAACAGTGTTGGTAACACAGGGATGTTTTAGCTGTTGCTGAGATGTGTTCACACAGAGTCAAGGCCTTTTCTGCTCCTCACCCCACCCCACCCCACCAGTGAACAGGCTGGGGGTGCACAAGGGGCTGGAAGAGGACACAACCAGGACAGCTGACCCCAGCTGGCTAAAGGGATATCCTACACTCTATGGACTCAGGGTATAAAGCTGGGGGAGGAAGGAGAAAGAGGCAAAGTTCAAAGTAATGGTGTTTTTTTTTCCAAGGCACCATTATGGGTGATGGGGCCTTGCTTTCCTAGAGCTGACTGAACCCCTGTTTGCCTGTGGGAAGAGGTGAATGAATTCCTTGCTTCACTTTGCTGATGTGTGTGGCTTTTGCTTTACCTATTAAACTGTCTTTATCTGAACCCACAAGTTTTCTCACTTCTACCCTCCCTCCCATCACCTCCCATCCCACCAGGGAGAAGGCAGTGAGTGGCTGTGTAGTGCTTAGCTGCTGTCTGGGGTTGAGCCGTGATATACATCAGGCACACAAAAACCTTTATTTTGGTTACCATTGGTTACCCAGCTCCCCTCATTGCATAACATCTGACAGGAACACCAGGTGACTTGTCATCCTATCTTCTCTCACCTCCACTTACCTCTGGGCTCTTGCTCAGGCAGAAAGGCAATGCCTGTGCTGCACTGAGCTAGCCCAAGGGCTGTACCCTGACCCTAACCTGGAGCCACTTCCAGGCACTGAGGGGAAGGGCCCTACAGCAATCCTCCCTGCCATGCCATGCCATGCCATGCCATGCCATGCTATGCCATGCCATGCCATGCCATACCATGCCGCACCAACTCTCTTTGTGACAGTAATTTCATGCCTTCAGGGGCTGTACAGATGCAAGTATTTTTCCTAGTCACATTTATGCAGGCAGTTATTGCCTGTATGTTCTGCACCCCTCTGGGAGTTTTAGTTGAATACCTGTATTTTGGGAAAATAAGTATCTTTACTCCTGAGAGCCAGGAGTTCTGTGCGAGTTCCCAAAAGAAGTTTAGAAAGAACCCTATAAACCTGCCTGCATCCACACATCCTGCAACAAGAAACTTGATTGCTTCTGGAAAGAGACACTGAGACTCCTTTTAATGCTTTACTTCTCTTGCTAAATTTTTAAATAGAAAACCCTGCCTGGGTGCAAGGCTGTGCCTCTGTTGTCAGCCACACCAGTGCAAGATGACTGAAACCAGCTACCTCTCCCTTGGGAGAGTTACGGGGAGGTAAATACATTATTCTGGTCCTGCTGGGACAGAACTATGCCAACCACTTACACAGACAGCGTTGTGTTGCAACCACTACTTATTATTGTGGTTAAAATATACCCAGAGCACACAAACATGAAGTAATCCTTCCCATCTTTCTAGAAGGCTCTGAGTGCTGCTGCCAGCTGGGACAACAACAGTGGGATGCTGTAAGGTCTCATGGCTGGAGCAACAGTCCTTCCCTCCAGAAAAGTTTAGGTACCTTGGTGATTTCAGCAAAATTTCCTAGCAAGAGAGAAGCCTCAGTTCTTGTAACTTTAGTGAAAAGTGGTGGCCAAGCAGAGGACAGAGACACTAATTCCAATTCCTGTTCCTTCTAAGGAAAAATCTGCATTTTTAGAGATTATTGATCAAGCAGAAGAAACAAATATTAAGAAAATAAGATGAATGGTTCTGAGAGCCCTGGGAATGACTTGTTTTAGTATTAATCTGCTGTGTTGTTTTGTTCCCTCAGAGCATGACTAATCCTACAGTACAATGCAGGGGTCTGGCTGTTGCTCTGCCCAAGTGTGACCAGAGCAGTATTTGGCCTCTGGACTTGTGACTAATTCAGGATTGCTTTTATTTTTGTAGGCCTCCAGGCAGGAACCTGGTGATCCTGCCACTGTACCCCTCGTGTGCTCTTACCCAGACTACCATGGGTTTGCCCTTCTCCATTTGCTGTGCTGTGGGACAAGGGGGTGCTTCTCTGACAGATGTGCGTGGCCTGGGGTGCAGTGCCTTGCTGCTGACCCCACGCTGGTGGAGCAGTTTAGCCCAGGAATCACAGGGATGCTGTGCCTCAGCTTCAAGGAGAACTCCATGTCTCAGACACTGGCCAGGAGGACAATTACATTACTGTAAATGACCGTGCATCACTTCAAACAAAGGAAATTAAACATCTGAAGGCTGAAGACCTGGATTAATGACAAGAGAACTCAGTCAAAAGCTGTTGGGATAGGGGAGAGTGTCACTTTCTAGGTGAAATGCTGACCCCTGGCTGTGCTGCTGCCAGTCTGCTGTTTATGAAACTCGAGAAAGAGGTTTTGAGACCTATGGAAATTTTGAAATCATATTAAGTGATTAATCTTAAGAAGTAATTACATAAAAGAAAAACAACAAAATGAACCGTGTTTTTTTCCCTTCCTCTCCCATGTGAAATGGTAATGGAATATGGTTTCCTGGTGTAATGCTTTAAGTACTGTGTGACCCAGTTTCACAGTGTTCAGTACATGTGTACAAAAAATAATATGAGTATGTCGTGGTTAGGCTGTTTATCAGCTATCTGCTTTACTGATTATATATTTCTATAAAGGTGACGTTTTCACTATGAATTAACTGTATTAGTAAAGAAAATGACAAATTAGTTACCAGTAAATTAAGTCTCACAGGATCCTGAAAAGAAGCTACAGAGGACAGTCAATGCAAGGAAGCTAATCTTCTGGGGTTTTTTCCTTCCCTTTTTAAAGTGACGTATTTTGGGGTTTTTCGGGGAGGAGAGAGGGGATAATGTTATTTGTGTTAATAAATGGTTCCTGGATAAAGAAAGCAACTACAGTGTCACTTTGCAAAACTTGCTGTGTCTCCTATCCTCTGCTGTAAGTCCTCTGAATATGAGATTGTTGTGTAAAGCTGGCATCATTCAGCCATCATTCCGTGCTAGTACCTGCAACTGACAGCATGTTCCAAAAGTCCATTAACAATCCCTGGTTCACATTTCTAATGACTGCTGAATTCAGCCAAGTGTGTGTTCCTTTTTATTTGCTCTTCATGGAACAGCTTTTCTTACATAAATGTAAGTTGCTGCTTATGTCTATCCCATGATGGATAAAGAAGGGGTGTTTGTTCTTCCCTTTGCTCCACATCATTCTGTCTGCAGTCCCTTCAAGCTCCTCACATGGTGGTGGGACTTTGATTCTTCACCTGCTGCAGACACCAACTGGTCAAAGCAAAGACTGCAAAAGCTTCTAGGCTCAGTTGTATGTTCTGCAGATTTCCCCTTCCATGTCCTCCAGCCCTACTGGAACTGTGCAGAGTAATTGTAACTTTCTTCTCGTTTTGCTGGCAGTAGTAGGATAGCTTCCTCCTCTTCTCTGGTGGTCAAAGTATCCCATCTCTGCATGAGATCATCTTTCAAGTTCCTGTGTCTATAATATACATGCCTAGAATTGCACACTCTATTAAATTCCAGTATTTCCCCAGTTGGATGCAACATACCCCTCTCAAGACTGAAAATTCCCCTTAATGGATCCCAGTGCCATTGATGGATCATCATAAGCTCTCTTTCTTTCTCTCTTTTCAGCATCTCCAGGTTTTTCTTCCTATCTTCCAGAAAATTTTTGTTGCTACTTCCAAAATGTATTTTGCATTATTGAGTTTCATTTCCATTCACTATCAAGATTTGAGTGTGAAATAGGTAGTACTGTTGGAAAGCTCAGCTTTGTAAAACACTATTCCATGGTTATGTGAACCTCAGGAGTTATTGAACAGGAACAGGAACGACTTCTCCCAAGACTAGTCCTTGGGGAAAAAACCACTAGGTATTCTTTCCCCATCTCCAGCCACATAATTCCTTTTCAGCTTGAGGCATGGATCACCTCTCCTATGAGGAAAGGCGGAAAGAGTTGGATTTGTTAGGCCTGGAAAAGAAAAGGCTTTGGGGTGACCAAATTGCAGCTTTCCAGTACCTGAAGGAGCCTACAAAAGAGTTGGAGAAGGACTTTTCACAAGAGCATGTAGTGACAGGACAAGGGGGAATGGCTTCAAACTGAAAGAGAGTGCATTTAGATCAGATATTAGGAAGAAATTCTTTCCTGTGAGAGTGGTGAGATACGGGAATACTAGAACAGGCTGCCCAGAGAGCCTGTGGATTCCCATCACTGAAGTGTTCCAGGCCAGGCTCGGTGGGGCTCGGAGCAACCAGGTCTAGTGGAAGGTGACCTTGCCCACAGCAGGGGGATTGGAACTGGATGGTCTTTAAGGTCCCTCCCAACCCAAACCATTCTGTGTTTCAATGAAAGAGATATTAATGTCCTGTGTTTATTCATCCAGTCTTTTGCAAAAACCTACCAGCCCCTTTAGCAGAGTGTAGTTGAGACTCAGCTGCTTTGACATAAAGCTCAGGCTCCTGGATTCCAACACTGCAGACCAGGCATCGGTCTGTGACTTTGAGAAGCCATAGCATGAGAGCTAAGCCCAAGTATAAAGTGGCACAACATGCAGGAAACCAAAAAGAGAGGTATGGTACAGAACATCCTGTGACACTAATCCGAAACTACTTTTTGTGTCTGAAGTCAAAAGATGAATTTGTTAGCCCAGTTGCAGTTACCACTGACTGGTTTTGCTCAAACAGCTGTAACATCTTTAACTGGAAATACCAAAATCTGTTCATGACTTCTGGTCACAGTACCACACTTAATTAGTGAACCTGAAGCCCACCCACTTATTTTTTAAAACAACTCTTCCTGTTCAATATATGTACTATCTTCCTTTCTAATTTAAAGATCTGGTGCAGGGGTCTAGTAATCAGGGGTCTGAAATCAGGGGTCTAGTAATAAACTTAGTCAAGGGAGAAATCGTTCCTTCTTTTATTAAGTTACAAATGTATTAGAAATGCCAAAAAACAGATCCAAAACTACCGTCAGGCTAAAACAACTGCAATTAGAAAATATTTTAGAAATATCCACAAGAGGTCAGTGTTATCACTAGCAATACCTAAAAAGAACTTGACACTTGAGAGCCAAGCATCCTTTTTCCCTCAGAGGAAACATAAGGTTGTTCAGAATATTCCCCATATAATATCTCTCTCATCTACCTTACAAAACAAAACCATTGAGATAACAGTTTGTCATTCCTAAATTAGTCCTAAGAATCCTAGATTTTAAAGAAACTAAAACTGTTCAACATTTTCCTTGGAAAGAATGACCTTTGCAAATCAAGATATTTTAATTGGAAGAATTTACAGGGATGTGCCCACGGTTTGGTTTATGGTTTCCCAGGGTACTACAGCAAAAAATATAAATTAATAAATAAATAAATAAGCCTCAAAATTTTGTCTTTCTTAGGTTGGTAGAAGATGGCAATCTCCCTGTGTTACAGCTGGGGCCTATTCTTATCTTAAAAGACGCAGACTGGGGAAATATGTGAAATTGCCAGCAGAAGTACAAGCATCCATCTTTTAATCTTACAATATCAGATCCATAAATTTCTTAAGGCTATATGAAATAGCAGCCTGATATCCTGACAGTAAAATTCGGTGGTAAAAAAAGGGACAATTTTGAACTGGGACCTCCAGAATGCCAAATTTTCAATCCCATAGAAATACAGGGGCTGCCTGTGAACTCCACCATGCCAAACACAAGGAGAGAGCAGAATCCATGTTATTCAAGCATTCTTCTTTTTCAACAAAATTGCTTTCTGTTACCTTGAAAGAATCACTGAAAAGCATCATATTTGAATGATTACAATGCAGACAAAGGTGCCTTTCCTTTCTAGGTCCTCATATGAAATGGAAAATGAAAGTAGGGAGGTCACCATAATGTGCTATAGACAGTAATTCATAGCTGCAGTGCTGCCTACTTAGCGTGATTGCTCCAATGTATTCTGCTGTCCAATGGAGGCAGTCATTCCTCACAAAAACAGCAGTCTGCTTCCTCAGAGGGAAACAGGATGGAAAGAGCAGAGGGATATTACTTTAGGACAGATGCAGATCAAATGAAGCAGTGCTTTGACTCGGGCCTTCTGCCCAAATGACAGTGTAACTGCTGTGTTAATGGAAACCCTGGAGGTGGAATGAATATGGGCTTTTCTCTGGGCAGGCAGTCGCTGGACCAGAGTAATTCTATACTGCGACTGAGGCGCAGATGACAAGAGACAAAAATAGACTTTACTTTTTTTTTTCAGCATTGGTTTTGAGCCTGGTTAAGTAAAATATTCCATTCTGCTCCTTATTGCTGTTTAACCTCCAGGCAAATTGGTCCAAGTGCATTTTAGTCAACACCTCTCCTGACCTTCTATACCTGAGCAAATTTGCTATAATAACTGTTACAGAATACATCATATCCCAATAGCTTCTTGGGAGTAGTTCTCACTAGGTCATGCTAGTTGAAGAAAAGCCACTGTATTTCCGGAGGGCAGTGATTATTCATGAGAAATAATTTTTTCAGGAAAGCAAAGCCACCTGATGAGCCATTCTAGAGCAGCTATTGCAGCATGTTTGTTTTGAAACAGCTATTCTGGTCTAAAAAGGCCAGAGGATTACCAGATAACCTGGTATTCTCACACACATACACCCCAGGTGGCTGGGAGTGTGCAGTTGTGCACCTATCTACACAATTATGTGGATATATTACATGGCCTGGCACTGAGAAGTCTTTGTGGTGTGTGGCCCTTCTTGATCACAAAAGATGTGTTCTGTATGCAGGGGGAAATATTGGACAAATGTTGTGGTTTTTCATATTATGGAATCATAGAATTGGTAAGATTGGAAAAGACCTTTAAATTCATTAAGTCAAACCATTACCGTTGCCCCACCATATTCACCTTTAAGCCATGTCCCTGAGTGCCATATCCAGTGCTTCCAGAGACAGTGATTCCACCACCTTCCTAGGCAGCCCATTCCAATGCCTGGCAACCCTTTTGGTGAAGAAATTTTTCCAAATATCCAGTAAAAAGCTTGACTGGCACCACCTGAGGTTGTTTCATCTTGTCCTGTCACTTGTTACTTGGGAGAAGAGGTAACCCCCACCTGGCCATAATCTCCTTTCAGGTGGTTGTAGAGAGTTGTAAGGTCTCCCCTGAGCCTGCTTTTCTCCAGGCTGAACAGCCCCAGCTTCCTCATCTGCTTCTCACAGGACCTGTGCTCCAGACCCTTCACCAGCTCCATTGCCCTTCTCTGGACATGCTCCAGCACCTCAGTGATTTTCTTGCAGTGAGAGGCCCAGAACTGGACACAGGATTTGATGTGTGGCCTCACCAGTGCCAAGTACAGGGGGACAATCCCTGCCCTGGTCCTGCTGGCCACACTATTGCTGATACAGGCCAGGGTGCCATTGGCCTTCTTGGCCACCTGGGCACATGCTGGCTCATATTGAGCAGCTGCTGACCAGAACCTCCAGGTCTTTGTCCACTGGGCAGCTTTCCAGCCACTCTTGCCCCCAGCCTGTAGCACTGCCTGTGGTTGCTATGACCCAAATGCTACACCTGGCAATATATGGTTTAGACTATCTCATGGCTAGAACTGGATCCTCTCAATCTGGGATACAACACAGTTATGAAAGAGGGGATAAAGGGAATAAGTTGTTAGCAGGCAATGCATTAAATAGACCCAAATAATTCTCAGACAAGTCATTTTCACATGACAGTGTAAAATAATTCAGGCAAAATCATTTGCATTATTGTCATGTCTCAACCTATGATGCTTTGGCCCTTGGCTAGAAAATATAAGGCTGTCTTTGTGATTGAGGTGGACAACTTCAATTTCCCCTGAAGTATCTTAAAATCTTTTAACCTCCCTTTCTACAAAGATCATTGGTATATCTGACTTTTTCCTTTCCATAAAGCATTATTACAAACTGTGTCCACCACTGTAATTACTTGATAGTGGCATGAAGTACAGCTTGTTTGTGAGCTTGCTCGTGAACAATTTTTTCAGTAGATAGAAAGCACAGTAGCATCTGAGCACAGGCATTGGAGAGGTAAATCCTGTGAGTGAGAAAGAAGCATGGATGGCAGCATAGCACAGAGCTGGAAATCCTTTTGTGGTGGTTTTCAGGAGAAAAAATGTTCTCCTGAAACACAATTAAGTGAAAGGCAAATACTAAAATTGGTGCTTTGAAAAATGAATGTAGACCTTTCTAGGCCATCTGTTTCCTGAATCTGGGAGGAAATCCAGTCTGGAAATGTGTTCCCAAACACCTTTCATGATCAGCAAGCAGTTTCTCCCACCTAAAGCTGAAATATTTCCCAGACTAGGTGCCCTGTAGTGTTCCCGAGCTAATCATATTACCTTAGATGATAACTAAAGAACAGGAACTTGAGTGACTTTTTTTTTCTGATTCACCTATAGGTACTAAAAGGAAGGGTAATCTGTGGGGTGCACTCAGATATACCTTGTGATCGAAATCCACATCTGTGACACAGTTTGATTCACGCTCGCTGAATATTAGAAAGGCAACATTCATGATAGTGATCAATACATGTGCTGCATATAACAATGGCAGTTCAGGTAATTAGGAAGGATGCCTAGAATGAAGCTGGCATCTGAAACCTGCAGGCTTCCCTTCAGAGAAAGCCATAATGGAGTAAAGCAGGAGGAATTAGCACATTTGGCTTTCAAGCCCTGTGGAAAAATCCTCTTTGCCAGTGGCAGAGGCTCTATCAATCAGAGGAGGAAAAGGATGCCGCCTTTGAAGCTCTTTGCTTTCTTACCTCATAGAGCTTTGGATCATATCAAATGAGGGACATTGGCAAGGATGTGTGTGCACACATAATAGCAGCACGTAAGGGCATTGTAGCCACCAGAAAGAAAGGTTTCTTCATTTAGTCCTTGTAATCCTTGGGCAGGGCTTTATTTAGATGTTTCTAATTACCACAGTATGTTTAAATAGATACCCAGAGTAATCAGCAGGGAGCAACAGCTCTCCTCACTGCCTGGCAGGGCTGATGATGACAAGGGTCATGTAATGGCTTCATATGATGCCACTTAATATCCTACTTAAGCAATGTAATTATGGGGTTTATTTGATGGAGCAAGAAGGTTTATCTCCTGCAGAAGGCATGAATGAGATTGCCAGATGCAGGTGCCTGCTGCATTACAAGATTCATTTTTTATATTATATAGTTTTTACAGCCTTGTCCACTTGGGTGATTTTCATTTTCTAACTCCAATGCAGTCTGTCTCTTCAGTCTGTCTCAGTGGTGCCCCTGTATAAATAAGCCACTTTCCTCTAGTAGTTGGCAGCTCTCATTACAAATATTTTCTGCCAGCTGCTCTTGGAAGATTTCTTTATTTTAGCTTTTCACCATAAAATGGAGATCTCAGACACTCATCCCATGTTTTAACATAGTATGCCTCAAAGGAAGTGATTCAGTCTTTGTATACAGTCTTGGTCGACAGCAAAGTTTTCATGCAGAAACATAAAAAAGAGATTTATGTAACTAATATAACACTGAAAACAAACAAGCCCTCCAACCAAGTTCAAAGCACCAGGTTAACGCGTACTTTCTAAATAAATATGGGGCTTTCAAGTTCGTCTAGACCTCACGATCTAAATCTTGAGATGCTCAAAAGAACTGAGGGGGAGAGAGGGGGGGACTGTGCTAAAATTTCAGAGCCATTGGGGGTTTTCTGTAAGAATTCACAAATGCTGAGCTCTTGCCACCTCTTCCGAAGGACTGTTACAGGAGAGGAGGGTGCCTGTCACTGAGGGCAAGGGCAAGGCCTCTGGGGAAGTGTACCCCCATCAGTGCAACACTGGTTCCTGCAAAAAATACTGAAACAAATAATCTCACACCTGGAAGGGAGCAGGGAAGGAGTAACTGCCAGTGCAGACTTGTCAAGCCAGTCTTATTTCCTTCTGTGACAGGGTGACAGATCTGGCTGACAGAAGCAAATGCATGTCTGGTCACGGCGGCTCCCGCAGAGCGCTCACAGGCAAGTGCAGCAAGTGTGTGGTCTAGACAGATCTACTGCGTGGTGGGCACAAAACAGGCTGGAAAGCATTACTCAGAGAGTAACAGTGATTAACTCATTATCAAAATGGAAGTTTTGATCAAGAAGGGCTCGGTGGGAGGTTGCTGTGGCCCAGTGATTGCTCAGAGTCTTGGGCAGTGCAGCCAACGGTGCCAGCGATGGAGTCGAGAATGAGACTGGCACATTTACAGACAGCAGCAAGGAGTGAGCACCTCAGTGCTGCTGGGGGCAGGCTTCAAAGGGCTTGATGTATTCAAGATATGTCCTTCTAAAAAAAGAAGGAAAAAAACCCACACAATTTAACAGGAAAATATCCAAAGCACTAGCAGCATATGCCAGAGAGGGATCAGCTCTGCAAATAAACACATCTATAAAAAAACCCAAAAACTCTAGTGGATTGGTTGTTGAAGGTGAGTCTGCTGTGTCATGCTGTAATAAAAATGATAAATCTCATATTCCTACCTGTACATAAGAACATGTGAAGTAATGCTTTAGGTCTGTTCAGCCCTGGCATGGTCTCAGCTGAAAGGCTATGTCAGGTTTGGGGTACTACCTGAAGAAAGGTGAGACCCAAGAGGGAACAACTCAGAAAAGACCACTGGAAAAAGCAGAGCCAAGAAAGCAGGATGTATTTTCCAGGTCTGAAAGACATGGATTTGGTTCAGCCTGAGGAGAGACAGCTGGTCTGTGCTTCATGCCTCTCCTGGAGGAGACAGCAACTGAACCAATCTTCCAGCAAAGATGGTGAGGTTAGACACAATATCAGCATTCCTTGCTGAGGCAGGGGCTGTCAGGAAACACTGTCAGGCCTCATTACCAGCAGCTGAAGGAGAGCTGAGACAGGCATCTCTGTGGAGCAGCCCCCGTGCAGCAGACACGAAGTGGCTGAGGGTGGTGGTAGATGACCCTTCAAGGAGGGCAGCCAGCTCTGCTGGAGGGACCCAGCTGCTGCCAGCACCCATGCATGGGCTTCAACATCCATAATTTTGCTGAGACTGGTGGTCAAGGTGGTTACCCTTCTTCCAACTCATAAACTCCACTTGTTCCCTTGCTAAATTATGAGAAAATAATGGAAAATGCTACTGAAAGGCACAAAGTTGTTCCTGGAACTTAGGAAGTATATCCAAGTGACCTTGATGTGCTGCCTGCCTGACGTGCCTGTGTACGTGTGCTACTACCTTGAGGTCAGTGTGACAATAACCTGTGTCTGGGTCAGCACCTCTCTTCAAATTTCTGCAAGGTTTATCTGTATGTTACTCAAACAGCACAGTTACAACAAGGCATTATTTTACAAGTGGTATTTAAAGTATTGAGTCTTCTGGAGAAATCAGCGAGTCATGGGCTGTATGGAGTCCTGTGGTTTGAAACTCTCAGAGATATGTGGGTATCTTGTGGTGAGCTGAAGTGCAGGGCACTAACATCTAACCTTTCTTTAAATAGGTAGTATCTTGCTTTGCTTCCTGTCCTCCATCTAGTCAGAGGGCATGGCACTTTCACGAGACATCTTAGGCTTTAAAAGAAAATAAAATGGAAATGAAAATGAAAATCAATGAAAAGAACCTGCTACCATTCTTACCTCAAGAAGAAGTGGCTTTTTGTCCCTGGGGAGAACACAGGTTTGTGACAAACTAAGGGGAAGGACATCCCGCTCTGCCTGCCAGCTTTTGAAAGCCGTAGCACGCCCTCTCAGCTGGCACGACCGAGGAACTGTCTCTCTTCATGTCCATGGGGAATTAGAGCTGGCTGAAGGAACGTAGGAAATCTGAAGTGATTCAGACAAGCATGACTCAGCCACCCTGTCACAGTAAGTTTATAATGCTGAGGAAGAAATTTACTCTTGAACATATTTTAATTGACACACCAGATAATATACACTGAAAGAGTATCTTTCAAAATAAAAGATGACAGACTTTCAACATCTGGTCTAATTCCCTGCAACTATACTAGCAGATGTAAACTGTTATGTATTCCATTAGCAAATATCTTTCCTTTATTTCCTTTTTCAAAGTATATGAATGCAGATGTATATATTTTTATTACAGCTATAATAATCTATCTTAATTTTATATCTTCATGCTTGAATTCTGGATTTAAGCAAAAACTGCTCATGGTGCACAAAATTCTGCTCATCGACATGGCAAGGAGTTTTGCTAATTACTTATGTGAGGCTAGGATTTTGCTCAATGAGATTATTCATGTCTCAGGAATTTCCAGAAGCAATATAAACTGAGTCTGAAGCTGAAGTTGTGTTCATAGGCACCATAATTGCACGAGAAAAAATCTGGGGGTTTTGTTGTTGTTGTTGTTGAGTTAATTTGCATTTTTTTTTCTGGAGCTGATTGAATGAGGACTGCTTATGAGCCCTTATTTTGGCTGTCTCACAGTGATCAGAGAATGACGAAGTGGAAGAGCTGTGCCAGCTTCACTCAGTGCACCCTGTCCCGTGAGCCCTCAGGCAGGTTTTGCAGGGATCCAAGAGGGGCTCCCAAGGCGGGACGCTCGGGCCAGGGATGTAAAACATGCCAAGCTGCTGGTTCAGCTGATTTTTAATTTAATTTTAATTTTTATTTGTATTTTTTCCTACCTGCAAGTGTTCTTCACAAAGAAGATTCCCAGCTGTGGCTGCCCTTAGAGCTGCCAACTCTCTGCTCCAGTGCACACCCCCTAACCTCTGTCAGTCCCAAAAGCTGACTTAGCACAGACCTACCATTTCTGGCTCATTTTCACATGGGAAGCTCAGCTGGTAAATTCGGGGGGTGGTGACAAGTAATTGGGGCTGGTGACCTTAGCCACTGGAGCAGAGCCAGCTAGGACAGGATGTGTCCTGTGCCCCCCTGCCCACTACAGCCAGTGTTAAAATCCCTGCTTTTATTGACCACACAGAATCGGTTTGGTAGGGCATTGCTCAAAGTGTTTAGCACAGCATCTTCCCAGACAGAGTGTGTTAATGGAATGGGAGGGGGAAGCCAGCCTCCAAAACAGCAGTAGGCTGTCAACAGACACATCGTAGTGCTCATTCATCCAACATCAGCCTCTCCAAATATCTGAGTTACAAAGTAAGCTTTGAAGCCAGCCTGGGAGGTAAAAATTGAAAGAGATGAGAAATTTGCATCTTTTTGTGCATTCAGTCAAAACTGCTCCTGCAAAAACACATAAAAGCCCCTAACCATTATGGATTTGTATATGTAGATTTAGTTCTTCAGCTGCTTTTCAGTAAGACAGAGAAACCTGTCAGCAGAAGCACTGTCACTATGTTCCATTACCATGTATTTATTTACATGACTATCAGAGACCAGCCACTTAAATAAATCATTGTTAGGGAAGTGGTCTGCTTAAAGAACGTGTGGCCCATTCACCCATAAAACACTAATTATCACGGCAGCACCTCTCCAATGAATCACTGGTAATGAGACACCATTATGGAAAGTATCAATTTTCAGTGCAACTCAGCCACAATGTACATGGTCAAGTAATTGTACTGAAGTGCCTAACATATAAAACTTTTCCATGAAAATACATCGCTCTCTGAGCAAAATAATTTCCCAAGAGGACTTAGCAGGTTTTTTTGTCATTTATATTAAGAGCAAATAACACCTTGGTCTGTGTGTTGCTTGCTGCTTTTTGGAAACCTGGATAGGTCATTACTTACAACAAGAGGAAATCTGTCAAAACCTGTCATCCTCAGATATGAGGTCACATTTGTATATCTGTGCTTCCTGTCAGGAAGGAAGAAGATTTACAAGGCTTTTAAAGAGAATCACGGAATGACAGAACCATAGAACGGGAAAAGTTGGAAGGGATTGCAATGGGTCATCTGGTCCAACCTCTCTACTCAAGTGGGGTCATCCCAGAGCACGTGGCACAGGATTGTCCAAATGGTTCTTGAGTATCTTCAGTGAGGGGAAACTCCACAGCCTCTCTGGGCAATCTGTGGCAGTGCTCAGTCATCCACACAGTAAAGAAGTTCTTCCTCAGGCAATGTAATTTCATTATGTGGACATGCAATTGAAAATATTCTGCTTGATATTCCTTCTTGGTAGCATCTAGAGGCCGTGTATCTTTGTCATGAAGCAGACAAAACAGTTTTTTCAGATTGCCTGAATGTCTTCATACGAGTCCCACAGGAGCATATTTCCATACACTGAGGGGCAGAAGAGGCAGTTTCATACAGGTGTAAAATAAGGCAGGACTTTGGTTCATGGAAAAAAATCTGCTTTCACTGAAAAGTAGATAGCTATCTTGGGTGTGCTGTGAGTCAAGAGTGCCTTCTCTGCAGCAGATGCTCTACATCTCTGCCCTGACAGCCCACGACATGACAGAGAAATCAGGTCGTTGCCAGAGCTCATTGCAACCTTCAGGTTTGTTTTCATGGAAGGAGATGGTGCCTCTTGCTGCAAAGTGTCTAGAACAGCTAGAAGGAAATCTGCACAGCAACGTGCCTCCCTATCCTCCCTTGGAAGGAAAGCAAGCGAAAGGGCAAGTCATGTCTGTGCAGGGCTCAGAGGTGGCAGCCTCAGGCAGTGACAAGTTCTCAGAGCAGGTGCCTTGGCAGCGGATCAGGTAACCCCACTATGGCTGGCAGAGCTTTCCAGGCCACGGAGACAGGCAGTGAGGGGAAAGACAGTGCTTGTGCTAAGCCAGGGAGCTTTTTACACTATGAGAGACCTTGGTGTCAGGATGCACAAAGCTGGGCAAAGACACTGTTCTGCCAACAAATTCCAGAGACTGGCTTCCTCCTAAGTACCTCAATGAGACAAAGCAGGTCCAGGCTGATAATCATGGTTAGCACTTACCATGGGGGCTCTAAATAAAAGAACATAACTATGGTTTTTCTCATTCTTGATCTATCTGCATGCTGAAGGCCTGTTGTAAAACCTGTTCAACGATGAGTACACGGCCTCAGTCAACAGAAGCAATGAAATACTTCCTCCTGTCTGCTCCAGCTGCAGGGCCTGGTTCAATACCGAATGCATACTTGCAGGGGTGTGGATACAGGCTTCTCCTGCATCCTCTGAGGACCACAGCTGCACACTCACACTCATCACAGTTCTGCATGTCTCATGTATATAGACATATTTCCCTAAAAAATCAATTTTCCAGGTTCCCTATGGACTGTCACTAGCTAGACAATTTTGCTCTCTTTTTGCATTTCCAAGAGCATCTCCTGGTGTCTGTGGGATGCATTTACATAGCCATGCACTACTTCTATCCTACAACGTCTACATGAAGTAGATTATTCTGGAGGTTTGTTCTTGTGAGGGACCCACTGCTGCCTGTGATTTGGTTGGGAACAAGACAGCAGGTCATTTACATGCTTCTGTTTCCTTAGGCACCTTCCTGATTCTCTTGTGTGAACTCAAATCTCCCTGCTCAGGTCTTCACTGCTAAGTATGTTTTTGCTTTCTTCTCTGACATGTGACTGTGCCAAGGATACAAGTGTATCATAAGAGGATAGGTATTCAGTACTTTCCAGTCAGAATGGGCACTTAGTGGGGATGCTGCCTGCTTCATGCCAGAATATTATAGGCTTGTGAGTAGGATTTTATGGGACCTGATTTATTGCAGATACATTTATCATGGATTCAAGCAGCTGGCATGAGGCTGGAGTGGCGGGTGCTTGTTCTCCAGAGCACAGGGCTCTGTGGCTGCAGACAAGGCAGACCCACAGCTCTCACCCAGGTCCTGTTCTTGGGTGCTGCGCTTAATTGCTCCTGCCAATGTGTAATTCAAAACCACTGGTAGGCAGCTCTGGTTTTGGCAGGACAGGATTCTCCTCTGATCCATTAAATACTTCTGTCCGTTGGCTCCACGCATCAGGTTTCTCCCTGCAGAAAGCTCAAGGCAGCAGTGGATGTACACTCTGTGGGTTGGGTTTTTCTGAACCTTCATTTCTCAAATAACTGCCCCTTGTCAAGCCTGGATCTGGTCCAGGGAAAAAGACTTACCCGTACATTCTTAAAAAACATTATATATCATTTTTTTGAATTATACACCCAAGTGAGCTATAAACAGAGAGTAACTGCCATACACAAGAACAAAGGGTTTGCTAAGCAGTGATAAATAATAAATTGCCTGGGAAAAATGCATCCTGTACCTTGGGTTTTATTTTGCTTTGGCTTAGCACGATTTCCACAATTTTTTTGCAATCATGCTGCCATTATCTTTTCATGATGGAGGCCCTAGGAACTTGTCCAGCCCACAGCGAGAGCCCTTTATGTACCTACTAATGTGCTGGTTCACAGACAGACAGAGGAGGATGCTGATCTGAATAGCAATCAGATGCCAGCATACACTGCCTCTCTACAAGAGCTGTGGACATTAATAATGTCTCTGGGGAGTGGCTGCAGCTGTAATAAAGAAAAGATATCTGCAGTGTTTGCACAGCTCTCTTCATTCATCCTGATATGTAGTGAAGTGTGATAATAAGGACTTTACAAAATCTGACTGTCAGTCTTGGGGGGATATTCATCATGGGGGGAAAAAGACAGAAGAAACATTTGTTTCTGCTAAGCATAGTTGAAACACAACGATATTCTTGAAAGTAATACTCTTCTGTTTTGTGCTTTTTGGGTTTTTTTTTGGGGAGGAGGGTGTTGGTTATTTTTTGTACATGAAACAAGGGTCACAACACGGTCATTTCTGAGTATAACCTAAGAGGTTTTGATTTGGAGCTGCGACTCAGGAAAAGTGTCACATCACAGGCCTGCATGCACACTTTAATTCTCCATCCACAAAACCAATTTTGATTAAAGCAAGTTCAGAAAAAATAATTGCTTTTCCTCTGAAAGTCCAGATACAACAACAGTTCAGTTACAGTGAAAACCCAAAGCTGGCTATCTGGCAGTTTTGAAAATATTATATACCAGTTCCTGTGAATGCAGCTCATTCTGAATTCCTGAATGAGGCTCTTTGTGCTTCCTCCAAGACATCAGGAGCTAAGCATGAGTCAGTACACACAGTGTAAGCACAGTGGACTTGCACTGGTGCATAACCTCCTGGGGCTTCAGGAGCTGCTCACCTTCGCAGAGCAAAGGTGCCGTCCCAGGAATCACAGGGCCTGAACTTGCATGCAGTCCCCAGTGTTTCCCTCCCTGGGAAGTGCCAGGAGACACCCATGAGGTAGGTCACAGACAGGCTCCAGGTCTTACTGTTAAATCACACCTCATCAGGGCTGAGCAAACTCAAGAAGAGACTGGGCACAGCAAGGCCGACTTTGCATAATGTTTACAGTCTAGCATTTTTCTTTGATGGCTTTTAGGCACTTAACTTTTCATTAGTAATGTTGCCACAGCATACAATCACCTCCTTGCTCCAAAAATGAGGGAGAATTCAGGAACACCAAGACAAAAGTGATGTACCAGTTCAGTGACTCACATCTCTGACTTGCACAGCAGGTGAGTCTGAGCCTCAGCAAAGAGGAGGAGATACATCTCTGCAGTGGCTGCCCAACGAGACAGACATGACAAGGTACCTCAAGGTGCTTGGAACATGGTTTAAGGTACTTCAACATTGGTTTCAGTGCAAAATCACATTTCCACCAACAGTATCACTGGGAACCATTAAGAACCTGCGGCAACTCCATGGTCTATATCACAGGAGAGGTTTTGGTGACAGTAAATGCAAGGCAGGAAAGTACCTGTGGATGACAAAAGTGCCACTTAGATTAAATGCAAGAAAACTTACATGAATACAAATGTAAACAGGCACAGTGTCAAAAAAAGGAAAACTTAGTGTCTCATAGCAGTGTTACCAGGTCTTGTTATAAGCTTCTGGCTAATTGAGCTTTAAAAAAATCTCAGTTGCTGGAGTCCTTTGATTGTGGAAGGAACTCATCTTCCACTTCAAATACCAGTTGGACTGCTAGTCCTTTTGGCTGAGTATAAATACCCTGAAATTATGACTTAGGGACGCAGAAACTAAAAGACAAATAGAAAGAACTCCATATTTATTGATTTCAAAACACTTCTGACTCTTAATTCAACTGATTCTTCAAAGGCCTGCACTGCATTTTGTGAAGGCTTCAATTTTAGCTCATCTGAGTATCTTACACACGCTCAGTGTAAGATTTTTCTCCACATAGCAAGTATATGACAGGCATAAGGGTAGGAGTAATACAATATGCGCATATTAATGCCTCCCCGCATTCTCTGAAGATATCAGGAATGTGGATGTCAAAAAAGAAAGTCCCTGAGTATAAAGATGTCAGTGGTTTCTTGTAGGGGTTGGTTGTCTTGGTTTTTTTTTTTTAGTTTATGACAAGCTAAGATGTAGCACCGAGCATGTCCTCACTGCAAAGTTCCCAGTCTGCCATTGTGCTGCCTCAGGGGTAGTCTGGGGCAAGAAGAGCCTCACAAAACCAGTTTGAGACAAAAACTCGTGCTCTCTCAAAACTGTGAGTGGCTCCACTGGCCAATGCTCCTGTCAGGATGGCAGCAGTGCTCCACCGCAAAATGCTTTTCTTCACTGTCAACAGGCAGTTCAGGGAACTGAACACAATCCCTCATCTGCTGGCTCATGTTTGAGTTGGTTCCAGCTCCCAATTATCCAGGCTTGGCTTCACTCAGAAAGTATGTCTGAAGCGCTTGAGCAGCAGCAGTAACAGCAGCTGGGCAGCCATGCTGGAGGAGTGCTGCCAGTCGACGCTGTGGCTGTGTGCTGAGGGCTGTCTCCTGTATCCCTGTCAGAAACATCACCTTCCTTTCCACCACACAGAGGCATTTCAGAAGATGCCCAGCAAGGGTTGGGACAGCACAGGGGGGAGGATGTCTAAGCCGTGGCAAAGAGAGTTCTCAATGGGGCACCATCGGCAGTGAGAATTAATGAAAAGTGAGATACAAACCCATCCATCTTTGTCTCACATTTCCCAGTCTCAGAGACAGTGGCAAGAAAGGGTTTCCAGGATGTATGGCAGAATGGTTGGTGTTTGCTTACACTTATTTCTTTAAGCGGGTGAAAGGGGACAATGCAAAGTTTCAGAGTCCCCCTAGTTCCGCTTAAATGCAAGCAGATCACAGTGTGATCCAGCTAAACATACCTGTGCCTGCGCAGGTCAGAGAGTCACCTTTGTGCTTTCACAGCAGAGCAGGCATCTGTCAATCCTCCAATATGTGCTTCAGGCCTGCCTTATATATGTCTAAGTGATTAATTAATCTCTGTGCAGCAACTGGAAAATGTAAAGTGCTACATAAAAGATAAGTATTACTATTACTAAATCTGTATTCGACGAGTGTGACTTGACATAAAGTGGCAGGTTTTATCTTACTCATTGCTACTATCTGAGAGAGGCCATTGACAGCAAATTTCTGCAGCATAATTTATTCCACAGACAGAGTGGGGTAAGTGGTGCACGAGAGCAACTTGCGCGGCGTGCACTGCGGGGAGCGCTCTGCCGACAGAATACGTGATGGGCTTTTCACACATTGCTCCACTACCTGTGACTCAGAGCCCCCAGCGCGGGGGCATCACACGGGTACGCCGCGCTCCCTCGGGAAATTCGGACTAATAAATCAATTGCGGCATATGGTAGCAGAGTCCCCAGCTCGGGGAGGAGGGTGGGGGTTTGCAGAGTGTGGCAGACTCTAATGGCAGAGGCGTGACTGGAAAGCAGCCACACCAGGGGGGTGCTGAAGGGGTGAGGGAGAGGATGAAAGGAGATGGACAGCGGCTGACAGCGTGGATGAAGGGTGGTGGTGCTTAACCCTCTCCGGCTGGGCACTTCTTACAGTGCTCATTGGCCGGGTAGAAGCAGCAAGGGGGATCAGGAAGGCAAGCTGGGAAGTAACACGACTGGTAAATACACATATGAACTTATGCCTTGTGCACTTGCGGAGAGCCTGGTGCTCTAGGGAGTTGATTCTGACTATTCCCTCTGGGCCCTATGGTAACATAAATATTTAATATTAACGATAATAATACTAAAGAGCTTTGAAAATGGAGAACTCTGTAGGCAGTTGTTTTTATTAATAGTATGGGCTATTGTTGTGACTTAATGGCTGCCAAATACTTTCAATTGATTTGAGTCTATGAAGCCAACCTGAGCACATGATGACGGCTAGCAGCTTAGTGTCTCACTTAATTTCTTTGAATTTGGTCTTCATTAAAGAAAAATATGTGCTAGTGTTGCTGGCTTCTCTTTTGATTTTTTCAACTTTTCACGCCTCTTGACATATTTTTGCAAAATAATGAAGGAATCAGTCCTGGCATTCATGCACAGAGAAACGGATCACATGAGCATGACCTCTGCCTTCAGCCCTTGACCTGGCTTTCTCAGTCTCGTGGCCACAGCCTAACAGCATGCACATGTTTGACTCATGTAATGTATGCTGGAAGGTGTAAATCCACCTGGTTAGTGGTTCAAACCTCACTTTCTTAGTAAGTCAGGTGATAAAAGGCTCTGCTTGGATCAAGATCCCTCCCATAACAGATCCTGTCTTTTGTTTCAGCCTTCAGCCTAGCATTCCCTCTGGTCATTTCTGGTTTCCAAAAGTGATATAGGAAGTGCCTCACTTTTAAAGGGATTTAAGTTAATAAATGACAAATACAGCCACTGTCAGGTAATGTGTCATAGCTTAAGGAAAAGAGAAAGGTCATGAGCAAACCTCAGATGCAAAATATGTGGTTTCCTTGAAAAGCCTCAAATGTACCAGGAGAAATTTTTCTTCTTGTGCCAAGCAAGGTTTCTGGATAAGTTCCCAGGCATCACTTTCTTGTGGATCTCTTGCAAAGCCCCCAGCCCTGCACTTAAAAAATTTAGTTGGCCTCCGAATTTGCAGGAGAAACATAATTAATGTAGCTGTAAGGGGAAGGGTAAAGAAAAGACCTCTGAGTTTGGTTGTTTGTTTGTTTGGGTTTTTTAATTCCTGTTGAAAGCTACTAAGGGTGTGAGGAAGTCCTTGTAAAAACGCAATGAGGACAGAGGGGTGCCAAATGGAGGCAAATGCAGGGGAAGCATGACGAAGAAACAAATCTGGGCTGCCAGCATCAAACTGGTATGCTACTTCTCATCATATTCCACTTTTTTCCCCCTCCTATTAGCTTATTTGGCTATCATCCTAGTTTTCAGTAGCAATCCCACACAGGCAGGCAAAGATGGTTACACCAGAGAAAACTGTAAAGAATTTTGTGTGATTCAAAGTCAGCTGATGCACCAAAAAGCATGGCATGCGATGAATATGGTGACCTGGAATCACTCTATGGCCTTCAGTGAAGAGCACAGAAAAGATGCTAGTTTTAGCTGGTGAAGGTCAAAATAAAAACAGGACCTTAAGCAGTACCTATTCATTTATCTCATTCTGCAAGATTTTGGACATGATCCTGAAGTTTATGACAGAATTTAATACAGAACTTACTGGCTGCATTTAGTTTTAGGTGAAACTTCTGCTATAAGTCTCTCATTCTCTTGGGAGATGTGGCTTCAAGCTTCTCAGCCACTGAGGTAGACTGTGGTCCTCAGGTACAGCTACACTTGGCCAGGGAACTTCTTTAGCAGGAGATGGGGTAACGCAAGATGGAAAGCAAGAAAAAAGACCTGAATGAGGAGGGAATGGACAAATTGGGCAACTTCTTTTGTTGGGCATCTGTTTTCAACTCTGGTGGCAAAATTCCTGTTTCGACCCCTTTTCTCTCCTATCTACAACATTTCCACTTGTCCAGCGCTGAGGGGGATCACAGTGGGTTTGCTGTCCTTGGCAGCCTCCTGCCTGTGCCCATGGCTGCAGCTCACTGCTGCCAGCACTGCCTCCTGTGTTGGAGCAGGGGGGAAATGCTAAACTCTGCCTGCAAGCAGCTTACTTGTTCCACAGCCCTGTAACTTTGCATCTCTTCAGATGCTGCTCAGGCATGTACACAGGGGTGAGATTTTTAGCTGTCTCAGCATCCCAGAAGATGTTTGGGTTGTGGAGTTTTTTTATTATTATTTCAGAAAGTTATTTTTCCACTTCTTATTTCATTGTTTTATAGCCAGTCTCTGCAAGTACATCACTCGCTCTCCATTTGCAACAGACTGTGGATACTGTAGAGCTATTTGATTGAGTATCAAACTGTGCAATACAAAATTATTGAGTAGTCTTTTTATTGAAATAACCCTTTGGTGTCTCTTATATTCCAATATTGGACCTCTTCCATGTATTTCTGTATAGTCCTGCATTTGGAAGTAATTTGGATCTTGGAACAGCAACCTGAAATTATTGGCTAGCCTTGTGTATAATGTAATGAGTGCTAGACATTTATAAGCTTAGCAAGTTTGTCAGGAGAATATCAGCTTCCGCTCCTCACCTTATTACCAAAGGTGTTCTGGCTGACCCTACAATTGCCCCAGAGTTTTAGTCATCTAGAAGTTTTGGCTTGAAAATCAATACAAGTTTCAATGATGTTCATACATTTTCAGCCATAGTAGAAATCAGTGGTCTCTGCATCCATCTGATCCCAGAAGCAATGTTATCTAATAGCTGAGAGAAGAGACAGGAGCTGGGCTGGCTTGGGCATGCTCTGCTGAAATGGATTTTGAGACCTTGAATAAAGCATTTAGTTTTTGTGCCTCTTTTGTGGTTTGTGTGTGTGTGTGTGTGTGTGTGAAGAGGATGAAGGAAGGAAGCAGGGAGAAAAATTTCTTCATCTTGAAAAGTTTTGTTGTTTTGCACAAAACTCTGTAAGTGTAGTTGCACGCACAGCAAAAAGATGCTGCTATAATAGATAGCTGAAAGAGGGTCTGTCTAGAGGTGGAGTTTTGCGCCATTCTTGGAGACCTTTCTGATGGCAGATGAGAGAGGCAGGAATCTGTCGTAATCCATGCTGTACAGACGTGCACAAATTCTTATTAAGAAGTTAAGAGAAGCTATGCCATGTGCTCACATGCCCACTGAGGACCATGTAGCTGAAGGATTCAAGCAGGACATCTTGCTTTAGCTGAGCTAAATCACACATGTGATTTAGTGTGCATATGTTATCTGGACACCACTTATCTAAAAAAAAGAAAAGTAAACAAATGCATGAAAAATATGATAATTGGTTCACGTCTCTAGTGTGGTCTATTTGAACTAAACAGATGTGCCTCACTTTCCAGAGAAATCATTGTTCCTCGTTTTCTCAGTTTGAGAGGTACTTTGAACATAGAGCCAAACCACTTGATGTAGAAATGTTATCAATGAAACAGATTGGACAGTGTTTTGTTATAATTCTCTAAATATGTAGTAGTCATTGACCTACAACAGCTATTGCCTCAATAAGGTCTTTCGGTGATGTAGATAAACACTGCAAGGGAAGAGCTGGCTTCCACGCTAGGTTCTGTTTCGTTTCCTGGACAGATGATGGCATTGCAGTCCTGCTGTATTCTGCAAACCCAGCAAAGGTACTCCCAGAGAGAGATCTTGATTTGATTGCGCTATGCACGCTTTAGCAGCTTAAGATTTTGCCTTTTGCTTTTCATGTCTTCAGTGAAACAGATGAATGCCATTATAGCTGTACTTTCTAAAAGGAAGACATGAAATTCCTACATTTATAATAAAAAAGTGTTACCAACCTCATTGTAATTCAGACTTGAACTGTTCACCCTGTGCACGTCCAGAAACTCATTCTCTAATACTAGATGCAATGATCTCTGGAGGGAAGTTTTCCATCTGTTTCCTTATGATGTTAAGCTGTTAGTGCTGTTCATTATTTATTACATCTACTGGAGTATGTTAAGCTATGATTTTCTTCTTGTCTGGTATTAAGAATTTGACTTGGTTAGTGTGAAAAAAACCCCTAGGATTTGCCTATTACATATTGATATTTAGTGTGTTTGGGGGGGTGGGGGGAAGATAGGGGGCTGTAATTGCTCCCAAGCTGCTTTTGTGCTAGCAGATAATTTATATTTAATTCAGCAATACAGAGCTAAATTAACCACTTTAAATGGAGATAAATATAGATGTGCTATATATAGGTGGAATCTGCCACCCATACTCAGATTAAGGAGCGTTATCTCTGCTTGAGTTCAGTAGGACTACTGCAGGGTAAGATGCTTCTCATTATGAGCAAGTAGGCACAATTGGGCCTATCATAAATACATATATCTTTCACCTATATGAATGAACGTGAGAGACTGCGATTTATAAAATACGAGCATGCAGTTACCAATGTGCACATTAAGCAAAAGCTCACAGGAATATGGTCTGTTCTCTGTATTTTCACATCTTCTATTACAGGAAGGTGTGGCAGACTTTGGTCATCATGTTGTTAATGATACATAATAAATAATTCTCTTTTTAGGTTGAGGAATGGTTCAGCCTGGTTCTCCATTTCTTCACAGAAATTATTATATATTTCTGCGGGCAGATTTCTTGTTGAGTTAATCCTATTTTGTCACTGGTTCCATTAAATGCTAACAACAGTTTAGGTGTCCCAACATAGCTGGAAGGGATAGTGTTTGTGTTATTATTTGTGTCACGATCAGCCCTTTACATCCAGCATCTTGCTCATAGAAATAACTTTGAAGATGTACAAAAATTAGATCAGTATCTTATTACACCGTAATTAAAGTATCAGTTCAGGCTGTGAAACACTATCTAGATCAACCACTGAGGTAACCCTTAACAATACTGGTTCTTTTGGAATAAATGTATGTGTTTCCAAACTGCATAATGGGAAGTTTTTGCATATCATTCTCACATGTAGTGTCTTTTGATGTGATGGAGAATTGTAGACGAACTGAAATGTTCGCTTTCCTGTCATGTTGCTGGTTCTTCATCATAATATAGATGTTATTAAGATAAAATCTGTCTCTCCATATTGTACTATTATAAAACTCAGAATTAGAAACGCTTTATCATTTCTGAAGAACAAAGACTATGACTACTTTAAGCAATATCAAAGTCAGACTACCTTTATCAGGGGGGAGCATGAAGGAAAGCACCAATATTTCCAAAGCATAAGTTAATTCTTGTCAGACTTAACACAGGATGTTTGCAATTACCAGGCAGATTAACCACCAAATGATAAAACAAATAAGCTTTCCCCTACTGCTTTTCCAAAGTGGTAGCAGAAAACACCTACCTGGGAACAAGATTGCTTGATTATGCACCTGTTCTTTGGACTGCCAAGTCAGATGCTTATGTGGAGTAAATCAACATTGCTTTGACACACCAGTGGAGCTATGCTGACCAACACCTTCTAGGGTGCATCTAAAAGATACTAAGCTGGTAGATATAAAGATCCTATTAAGGTGCTCTGAATACTGGAAAAATTACTGGGTTTGCACCCACTAGAGATCACTTCTGTAATATTGAACTCATAGGAGCGACTTTGGAGAGGAAGTTTGCACGCAGTGATTGACAGATTGCAATCTATCTTACCACAGTGACGTCACCCAGCGGCATTTTTGAAAAGGACCTGGAAAAATCTGGTTGATCATCATACAGCCACAAGGCTCTTCTGTAGTCCTCAAAACCTGTCCTCTGTGCTGAGGATCTGGAGACCATCTTTGTAACATGTCTCTCATAAAGACCAGCTCCCTTCCCCACTTCCCAGCCAGTTTTAAATGGGAGTTGTGGTACTAAATGAACACCAGTGGTATTCCTCCTTGTACATGTTATAGCCTTATTGCACTGTCATTCTGCAAGAAGCACGTTTGGTCCACCAAGCCAGTTAGCCTGTAATGGTACAGTTGCCTTTTTCAAGAAGCCTTCCACCATAGCTTCTTTTTCAAGAAGACTTCCACCATTTTCTCTCTAGGCTGGACACATTCTTTAGTCCTGTCTGGGGATTGACACATGCTTCTGTGAAGAACAATGCTCCACGGTGTAGAATTTTGAAGATTTATTAACAAAAATATAACAAGTGGGGATGCCCACAATAGAAAGACACAGCTCCAGGAGCATGGCTGGTCTTCCTAGAGGCAGGACCCTGGGGGGCCATGCAGCTACTCTTACACCCTCCGAGTGCCAGTCAAGGGTTCAGATACATTTATCCAGTCACGGACCTGAGGTTCCCAGCCCGCCTCTATCTCCACCCATTTGGGGCCAGCCCGACCTGGTTCCACCCACTTGGAACCATGCTCAGTTGTGAGGTCGGGCGGGATCTCATCTTGGCTGGTGTCCTGATTGACACTCTACATGGAACTTTCTGTAAAGTCCCAGTCGGCCTTCGTCAGCCATTTTGTCCATTGTCTCCAATACTGGAAATTATAGTAATTGAACATTATTAGCTAATTATAATAACGGGAACATTTGTCAACCATAAGAAGGGCATTATAACAATAACGGGGAGGTTAAGAAAGGGAACATTACAACAATAACCAGAACATTTGTAACATACAATTTGATCTAACTATAAACTCATTAAATATAACACAAAGAATTATCCACTCAACTCATTAACATACAACAATTAATTTTTTAACCTCATTAGCCTCTTTAACCATAAATGAACATACAAAAGCCAACTCCACCTTTTGCCATTTATAATGCTTCCGAGAGTTGTCAGACCACCAATAGGTGCTCTGGGGCTGTGTTCCTTCATGCTCTCAGGTGACTATATCAATGGATAGCCATATGTGATTATCTAGGTAGTGTTTAGAGGTGGTTTGGACATGTCTGGGTCAGACATTCCCACCATTCAGGCACTCAGGCAACAGCGACATTCATGTAATTTCAATCAAGGCCAGTTTCTGGATGCCTTACAATTAACCCTTTGTTTCAAAGTGAATCAGGTTCTAGTTGAAATGTTCTTCAATTTTGTTTTCTTTATTTTTTGATAGCCAGTTACACAGACGAATGCGAGTATCCAAAATAATTAGAATAGCACAGATTTTACTGTATGGTTTGTAAACTTCTCTTTCTTCACAGAAGTACCTCTGTTGGGCCTCACTGAGTTTACCTGAAAACCTTTTAACACATTTGATGTCAGGAAATGATGTATAAAAGTGTGGAGGCTGCTTCCCTGCTGCTAACAGATTTCTAACATAAGCTACGACAATTGCTGCATGTTGTTCTGTATTAAAATGGATAAGAAGCAATGTGGACTAACCACAGATTAAATTATTTTGATATTGGTTTGGAAGGATTCTTAACTACCAATATACTTTTTGATTCTTTTTTATAGTCAGTTCTTCAGTATTTCAAGTTCATCCCAAACATTAGGTCCTAGAGTCACAGACTTGTAAAAACCCACATGACAGTCAAAGAAAGAGAGAGGGAGAGAGAAAGAACAGGAGAGAGAATTCTAGTACTTAGTATTTCAGGAGTAAGTTGAATGCGTAATTCAAAAAGTCCCAGAACAAGTAGATGGAGTCCTTGATCGAGTCCTTAATGGAATCAAATAAAAATGTAAGATTTTTAAGTTTGCAATGCTGCAGGGTATACCACTAGAGTACTACACTATTAGATTATTAGGGGACATACCATTTGGGATCAGGCTCAGATGTCATGGGTTTTGAAAAAGTACATCCTGCTTAACCAGCCTGATCTCCTCTTACGACCAGGTGACCCATGTAGTGGATGAGGGAAAGGCTGTGGATGTGGTCTACTCGCACTTCAGCAAAGCCATTGATACTGTTGTCCTAGAGAAGCTGGCATCCCATGGCCTGGAAACGTGTTCTCTTTGCTATGGTGAAAACTGGCCAGATGGCCGGGTCCAGAGCACAGTGGCGAATGGTGTTACATCCAGGTGGCATCTGGTCACTGCTGGGGTTCCCCAAGGCTCATTATTGGTGACAGTCCTGTTTAACATCTTTATTGATTATTTGGATGGGGAGAACAGCTCCAGCCTCAGAAAATTCACAGATGACAGGAAGTTGGGCAGGACTGTTGATCTGCTGAAGGGCAGGAAGGCTCTGCAGAGGGATCTGGACAGGCTGGATCGATGGGCTGAGGCCAATTGTATGAGGTTCAGTAAGGCAGTGATGAGTCTGGACCTTGAGTTGCAACAACCCCAGGCGGTGCTACAGGCTGGGGGCAAGAGTGGCTGGAACACTTCCCTATGGATAAGGACTTGGGAGTGCCAGTTGACAGTAGCTGAACGTGAGCCAGCTGTGCCCAGGTGGCCAAGAAGGCCAATGGCACCCTGGCCTGTATCAGCAATAGTGTGGCCAGCAGGACCAGGGCAGGAATTGTCCCCCTGTACTCAGCACTGGTGAGGCCTCACCTCGAGTGCTGTGTTCAGTTCTGGGCCACTCACTGCAAGAAAAACACTGAGGGGCTGGAGTGTGTCCAGAGAAGGGCAATGGAGCTGGTGAAGGGTCTGGAACACAAGTCCTGTGAGGAGTGGCTGAGGGAGCTGGGGCTGTTTAGCCTGGAGGAAAGGAGGCTCAGAGGTGACCTTATTGCTCTCTACAACCACCTGAAAGAAGGCTGTGGCCAGGTGGGGTTGGTCTCTTCTCCCAGGCATTCCTGTTTCTTCAAAAAGACATCTGGCAAGACACAGAACTAAAAAACCTGAAAACTGGAACCCCCAACCCACTCTTTTCTCCTGCTGGCTTCTAGGCAGAGAGCATGGCAGAGCACAAACACCAGATCTGCTCAAGCAAAAAGGTCTGATAACTCAGAAAATTATGTGAGAAACCTGAATGACCTCTACAAGTACTCCAGAGCCTCTCGAAAAAGTACACTGTAAGAACTAATAGTAGTGGATTTGTCAACTATATATTTGTGCATATATAAAAAGGTTTATTTATTTTATCTTGTTAAATATGCTTTTAGTAGGGAGATTGCAGAGTCATAACAGTAACACTCTGAAACCCACAACTAACATGGCACTTACATTCTAAACCCTTATTTTCAGTCACTTACAACTTTCTGAGGAAAGTAGCTTTCACATTGATTTATCATACTCCAGCAGGGACACAATCATTTTGCCAACGAAAGGGAAGTTTTATTAACATCCATCCAGCCACTTAGCCAATTTGGAGTTGTCTGACTCAGAAAAAGCCTTTTTCACTTCTAAATCCAGCATATAAATTCTGAGGGCTGAGATAACCCCAGACTAGTTTGGTTTAAAAAAAAAAACCACCCAGCAAACTCAAACCAGTTTCACCTGGCTTGAGTGGAGTCTTCATCTGTCCCCTTTCTGAAGAAGAAATAACAAACTTAAAAACAACAAAATAGCATAGTGTGTGCCCATGCTCACACATCTGTGTGTGTGCACATGTGAGTGAATGTATGGACCAGTTTCAAAACCAAACTGCCACAGTCAAAATCTTCAGCGTGAGTCCCAGGTATTGAAAGGGTCAAAACCACGTGCCATCCTTTAATCTTATCCACTAAACTGCCCACACACAGAAAGTGCTTAAATCTGCGCTAAACTGGAGTCCTGATAACTTAAAAGAAAGGAGATATTAATTATGGAGGTTGACAAATCTCCTTAGCTTTTTGACTGTTACCTGCACAGTGGTTGATAAAATGTTCAAGCTAATGGTATAAAGAAGTCAAATAATGATATTGCAGACTTAGGGGTTTATCCTGGGATTAATAAATTGCAGGAGTCCACAGTGAGTTGTGTTTGAAGGGATAGCAGCTGGATCCTTGAAAACAGATGGCCTTCCTTGTCAAAGTAGTCTTGATCTTGTCTAATCTTAAAAGCTAAGCAGGTTTGGGTTGGAAAGATTCACCAGAGAATATCTGACGCTCTAGGATGTTATTCTATAGCAGGAGTTGCTGCTCATAATTTGATAAGAAATTTAATGATAATTTTGTGAAAATAAATAAATACGAAAATTATAGCTTGATCTTACGGTTTTTGTGTTATTACAAGTAGCATATTGCTGGAAATTTTCTGTGTTCTCAGGATGACAGGAATTTAATACAAGCTTCTTTTGCCTTAATATATGATGCTTTGTTCAAATGGGAACACATTACTAGCCCGTTGCTGTGACCTGCAGCATGAATTTGAGAAAGACTAGAGAAAATTAAAAATTCCTGAAAAACCTAGATCCTCTGTATTTACAGTATTTGTTGTTTCATGAGAATTTTTGGCTGCAGCTTGGTTGGTTTGTTAGATTTTAATTGTATTGAATGTGATTTTCTTGCAGATTTTCTTAAAAATTGGTGCTGTTAACACTCTACATGACCTGAGAGCACTAGAGCATGACAATTCAATCCCGATCACTTAACTTCTACATGTACAATAGTCCAGTTTGAAGTTACCTGTTGGTACTCTTAGAGCTGAGTATGGCCCCAGGAGGCTGCAAGGCTCTGCAAAGCCCATTTCGAGCGTGCCAAGGACGTTGACAGGAGGTCAGGTTCCACCTCTGGCTCCCAAACCGTTCTGGGGAGGGCAGGCTGCTGCCAGACAAAATGACATACTCGTCTTTAGGAACCCAGCGATTCAGCTTCTGAGGAGCAAATTCCCAGCTCACCATCTTGTATTTGTTTCTGTGGGAAAGCAGCAGGTACTGAGCCAATGCTGCTTGATTTTCTAAAATCTGGGATCAGTAAAGATTTTGCCTTTGGCTTTGCTGAGAGCAGCATGAAGCCCTGGGGCAACTGGGGAGCATTTATAGGTGACCGCTGAAGCTCGCAAACACTGGTATTCAAGACTGATCAGATTAATTAGTCTTTCAGCGTGGAGGGATCTGGTTTATAACCACTTGACTATTTGTTATGGGGCTTTTTCTCTGAGCACTGTTAACCAAATACAAATGCTTGAAAATTGAACTCTTCATGAATCAAGTGAATATGGAGAGAGTAATTGTCACTTTCTTAAAATGCAACAATTCAAAATGCTTTATATAAGCATCTAGGATTAGAAAAATGCTGTTCTTTTCTGTTAATTTATTTTATATTGTATTGTATGATAGTCAGTCTGGTAAAGACCTATATCAATTATAGCATTTCATTACACAGTAGCACAAAACATAACGTTGTGTAATAGTTTGCTTGCTTGAGAATAGGCAACTCTATCTCAAACAGTAAAACCCCCCTCAGAAATCCACAGTTAAATTACATCAAACATCTCATACTGTTGCAATCAAAAAGAGCATTTTTATAAAATCCAATTGACCAAAATTAATTACTTCTACATAAGCCAGGTTTCAACAACAGAAAATTTTACAGCCAAGCTAAAATTTTCTGAATGATTATTTTATGCATGTCATAGAATTTCTGATGACAAAAGGAAACCATTATCTTATAGTAGCTTCATAGCAAACCTTAAAAAGGACAGGCTTACAAGCAAGGATATTATACAAGTATTTCTATAAATGCAATTCCAGACTTCCCAAGTACATAAATGCAGATAGATGCTCATGCACAACATACAACTATATGTGATTGCTTTCCCATTGACTGCACTGTCCCTTGTAACCCATCTGCCCCACAATATCAGTTCAAAGGTTTTCTAGGAATTGTGAGTCTCTGCAGATGGTGACGGCATTATTCTAGCTAGAAGTCACTTGCAAGACCTCGTATTTGACTTGCATGTGCCTTTATTTTTGCATTTTTCTTGCTATAACAGAAGCAGTTTTTTGCTAAACATCAGTGTTCTTAAAAATCATTGAATCTGTGGCCTGAGGTAATGTGGATTAATTTTGTAATTTTGATATGATGAGATAAATGGGCAAACTAGTAAAAATAACCTAGTAAAAAACCCAAAATACTCTCCAATACAGAATGTCCTAAAACTAAAGCCCATCTAGGCTTCTGTTACATAAACACTTTAACAAGTTTTACACAAACTATTAGATAGGGAAAGTGAGTAAGGAAAATTGCACATTTATTGGAGTTGAAAAGTCATTACTGGATTATCAAAAATATTCCTCAAAAATAAAACCTTTAGTGATTTCTTGAATTTTCATCTTTATGGCAATACTCAATTATATGGACCGGCTGCAGTTATGACTAGGTGCTAAATTTTCATCTGATTACATGGCCAATTTATAAAGAAAATGTTTAATAATAAAATGTTCACATCTGCTCTGTGTATAAAATATGACAACAGTCTTTGCAGGAGCCACAAGAAAAAACAAATCATAGCTGTGTGTTTTGCCTCAAAGCAGAAGGGCAGGTGACCCTGCTGCTTCTGAGAAGAGCTGTGACTGTAGCACTTCACATTTCTACAGTGCTCTTCACATCACAATTTCAAGGGGAAAAAAAAAGCGCTGCTTAATGTATCCCACCCCTGGGTACTAAGTCTTGTTGTCCCCATTTATGTTTGAGGAAATTTTTGAGTGCTCATTGGAAAGTTTCAACTCCTTTGTTTTTTGGGAACCCGGCTTAAGCTGGACCAGCCTCAATGTTCTGAGGCATCAAAGTGACTCCACCCCCTTCCACCCATGGGAAACAGCAAGTTAAGCACTTCTAAAATTCAGTTTTCATGAACAAAGATAAAACTAAGGAAAATTCCATCTCTAGCCAATTACTAGAAACAACAAATAGTGAAAAGAAATTTCTCTGAACCTCCCTTTTTAAAAATTAATTTTTGAGACTTTCTATCCAGTCATTGTTAGTTCACTTTGGAGACTGGCAGAAAAGGATTTCATAAAATATTCCAGACATTTATTGGTCCATAAACCTTTATATGAGACCAGAACAAGTCCCAGCTCACTGAGGCAGCAGCATCAAGTCTTGTCAGAAAGAAGAAGACGAGGAGGAGGGTGAGGGAGAGAGAGAAACGAGTAGTCTGAGGGAGCAGTAAGTTCATCAACCTGAGCTGAGCTACCCAGAGGCTGCTGCAAGCACTGCGTGGTACAGCATCAGCAGCAGCATTTGCTGCTTCCCCAAAGGCAGACCTTGATATCCTTGTTTGTGTATCGGTGAAGAAGTCAAATATTAAAATTGACACACTGTAAGAGGGTTTTCTCAACTGTACTGAATCAAAGGGAAAAAAAAACCCCAAAGGTTTGTCAGGTTGAATAAACCACTAGGATAAAGGGAGCAAAGTGATAAAGACTTAAATCCAAGCTACAGAAACAAGCATGAAAACACTTTTTTTTTTAAAGTAAATGGAGTGTTGGGTCAGCTAGCTACTGTGTCTGAACTGTTTTTAAATGAATGTGAGATCTTACAAAAACAGCTTCCCTGATGGAAAAACAGAGGGAAAAGCTGTTGCACTTTCTAATGCAAAACAACTTTGAATGGTAACACCAGTATGGGCATTTTCATTTGATGATAGTTCAATGCAGGGGCTTTTCCGTTTCTAAAAATATTTGATGCAAAATAGTGTAATAAATGTTTAGAAAATCAGACCTGTACCTAAATAAGACTATTCCAAAACATAAGCAGCATTGAAAAAACATGCCTGAATTTGAATAATCATCCTATCAAATAGAATCTTGCTATTGTTTACTTGCTTTATAAAGGGAGACACATATATATAGAGAGAGATAGAGATAGAAATAGAAATAGAGATTTCAGTCGGTCGTATATGTAACAATTCATCTCATTTTTATATCTATATATGTATGCACCATTTTAAAATGAAAATATGTATCGCCTTCCTTAGTTGATGGAATTTAATTTTTAAATTTCAACTGGAAACACCAAAACATTTCCTGTATCTTTGGAAGTTACTACCAAACAGTAGTAAAGAGTAGCATGGAACAGTTACGTTTTCATAGTCTCTTTCTGTGCCCTGCTACCTCATACATTTATTGTTTTCCAATACTTTCACAAGAATTGTAACTGTCAAGATTAAACAGTCAGTGAAAAAGTTGACTTCAATGGGAGAAAGTCAGTGCAATTCCAAAAAACCCTAAAAAATCCAAATCAAAACAAAAACAACAAAGCCAAACTGCCAAAGCCCAAATATTTCAGAACCTTGCAAAACTTATAAGGTTATTTTTCTTTATTGTTCATGGAATTATACTGTAGCTCTTTGAGATGTAAATTTGGCCTGATGACTCCCTTCTCTGGCTAATTATCACTGGCTTCAACATTCTTTTTCAAGATTATAATTGTCTCAACTTGTACAATGAACTCTTCTTTTAATTACTTGGCTTCAAAAAAACCCCTCAGTATTTAGTATTGGTTTTCTTTGCTAAAGAGATAAACAAATTTGGGAATGCATTCCAATGAACCATTTAAGTGGCTTCACACCCTAAAATACTTGAAGAGCCCCATGGGCTTCTCCTGTCGAGGTTATATTCATCACTGTGATATTTAAATGCTAAACGAATTTATTTCATAATTTTGCTTTCCTTTTCCATCCTTCCTATCCACCTTCTTCTCCTTCCCCTCACACACAGAATGATAGAATCATTTAGGCTGGAGAAGATACCCAAGGTCACTGTTCATAGTACTATGTCTGTTTACAGACTGCAAAACAGTCTATAAGTCAATGCAATATCCAGCATGTTTGTAGAAGATATTATGGAGCCACAGCTTGGTTTGCTAGGGCTTCCTGTGCTTTACCAGCACAGGTAATATCCAATAGAGCATTTTGTTTGGAAAGCATCTGAATTCATGTGGTAATCTTAGTGGAGACACTGCAGGTGCAGGGCTCATGGTGTACCATGCAAGGAAAGGATGTAAGCAGACTTTAGCTGCTTTTTACTGCACCTCTCAAACATGGCTGGGAAAAGTGGCCAAGCTTCCAGTCTCTCTCAGGATTCCTGAGACCTTTGCCCACCTTCTCAGTGTTCAACAGAGGGAATCCATTTTCTCTGTGAGCCCTGCATTTGTTAGATTTGAGGTTGTTCTGGTACCTCTGAATTCTGCCAATTTGGGCCAGCCACTGACATCCGGGCCAGCACAGGTCTCAAATGCTGTGCAGTTTGAGCTGAGGTTAAGATGAGCTGGCACTGTGACAGGAGAGGCTCCTCTAGGCCCAGTTTTGCTTGTGGTAGTCAAAGAAGCAACAATAATGAAGGAGATGTGACACAGAATGTATCTCCAGAGGTGTTGAGGCACCTTTATATGATATTGCTTTCATAGTGCTCCCTGGAGTTATTATTGGTTCCACCTACACTAAATCACTCTCACAGAGCCTGACTCAGAAAAGAACTAGTGCATGTTTCATCTGACAATAACCTAAAAAGTAACAAAAATGAGTGAAAAATAGCTGAAGAGGTTATTTCATAATGTCTGCTTTCAATAGGAAAAGGAAATTCCAGTGTTTTTTTTCTTTTAGCGACATATGGTATTTTGTCAGGTGTAATTCTCAAACCCGTTCATTGAATAAAAATGTGTACTTTTTAAAAAAGAATACTGCAGTGCCAGAGCACAAAATTTTCAGAGTGGAACAACCACATCCATCAGTCTTTACTTGGTCTTGATACAAAGGTCCTTGTTAAATGTCAGTAGGGTGATGTTAAAAGAACCAACTGAGGGACTGGGTCAAGTTAAGGTATTTTGGCATCCACAAAATAGAACAGCACTCTAAAAGCTCAAAAAGGGCTGTTGAAACTTAACAACCAGCAAGATGTTGTGTAGGTGTGTTTGTGAAAGAGAGAAGCATGCAAGAAAGTGTCGAAGGAAGATGCTTGCCTGGAGCTGGAAGCAGATTTAAAACCGTGTGGGGCTGACAGACTCAGCAGGATCTCAGTAATCTTAATAAGCTTGGAAAAATACTTGCCATACTTATCAAGCCAAATTGACCCCATTAACTCCTGGTTTCTTCTTGTGTACACTAAGTTTTTCACCCTCACTTCACTGTTAGGATGGAGACATGCTTTATGACACTGAAAATTCTCAGCAGCGACTGAGAATTTCAGAATTTCAGCACACTTCTTTTCTCTGGCTGCACAGAGTGGTCACAACCTTGCTGCCTATCCACAATGGCTAAAGATAGATTATGTCTGCTGCAGAAAAACCAAATCAGGATCAAAGCAGTTTATTGATTTATTAACAGAACCTAATTAACCAGCAATGAGTGAACAATACTTTAGGGATCAATACCAGCACTACAACAGATAACTAGCATGGGACTCTTCCACATTTAAGGCATCAAAATGACATAGCATTTACTTGACTTCAAGTACACCAGCAGCACCTTTGAAACCAAGTCTGTTGCTACATCAAGGCCACATAGAGCTGCTTTTCCACATGATTTACTTTTAACTCATAGAGATGAATGAGTTTCTGGAACAGTTATAACCTTGTGGTAAGTTAATCCAGAATCACGAAGGTATGCAGAGATGCTTAGAAGGGAACACTTTGGGTTGAATGATGTGTTTGATATGGAAGCAGACTTTTTAGCACTGTGATTGGCTCTTCCTGAGAGAGAACTACAGTCCTGACCTGTAATTCCTCTGCCCACTTTCAGCCCATTCAAAATGTAGTGTGAGAAGCCAGCATGAGCAAGGGTTGCTTTGTCAGAGAAGCTGGTACAGAAACTTCTTTTACTATTTTTGCTTTTCATTGCAAGAGCAACCTTTCAAAGATACTGACCTGTAAAATTCCAAGCCACTGGCAGATGCTGGTGGGTTTTTTTTGGCGGGGGGTGGGGGGGAGTGAGGAATTTTTGTAGAGTTGGAGGTAGGATTGCTCTGGAAGTGATTTTTGCAGAGCAAAGTGTCAAGGGATGCAAACAATATAGGGAAATTTTGATTGCATTTTCTTTCAACTTTTTCAATACCACATTGAATTGAATGACATGTCTTCATTTCTTTCTGTATTGGTGTTAAACCTCTTTACCCTTGCTTTTTGCAGTCACTTTTTCTAGTGATGATGAATGTTGTACAAATAGCACAAGCATAATAAATCGGTTCTTAATTTCCTTCTACCTGATCTTGGATTTGGCTGGTGGCTATAAGTGAAGCAAATGTACTAGAAAAATAAATGGTAGGTTTTGATTGTCATAGCCAAATAGTCATTATGAGTGTTAATCACCAAAAGTGAATTCCAGTGTATACTTAACTGCACACCTGTCTGACATCTGGAAAATTGAACTAATCCATTTTCTGAAAGGAACTCCAACTTGGAAATCACATTTGCGTTTGGCAGTGTTATGCCTACTACTGTTACAAATAGCCCTGAAGAAGATTAGAATGGAAGGAAATAAAGGCGATCTCCTTTGTTTTGCGGGCTGTGTATTTTGTGGTTTTGACAGCACCGGGAGGGAGTTATTTGCCTTGTTTATCAGCGCAGAGCTCACATGCAGCACCAAGAGAGCTCTTGCAACTCTTGCCTCAGGGTCTGCAAGCGAAGAGTTACACAGAAGAGATTTTGAGATGGCAGAGATACAGGAGGATGGGCACCAGGGCTGGGGAGGGGGTGCAAGGTGGGATGGAGGAGTGAACCCCATTGTTTGGTGTGTTCCTGCACCCCTTATAACTCTGCTGTCACTGCCCTGGTGAAAGCAGAGCAAACAAGGTAAGGTTTCATGCCGTGCCTTCCAAAGTGTTGAAAACTCTTCTGGAAGATTTTACAGATTAAAATAGCCAATTTGTTAGTGGCACTCTTTCAAAATCTGCAGAATCATCAGGTGACTTTGTTTCTCTTGAGCAAAAAGGGGAGAACTACATCTCATGCATCACCCACAGCTTCTCAAGACTACTTAAGCCCACCAACATCTAAATACAGGTTTTGCTAGCAAACTGTAGAAGTGAGTGTCCAAGAATCAATGTGCCAGAGATTAAATGAACACATTTATCTTAATCTAAATTCATTTTATATCAGCTACATTTTAGTTTTTATAGCAGTTAATCCATCTACCTGTAAATAAAAGAGTATACCTTCTATCATTGGGAGTGACAGTTATTATACCATAATGTTGTATTTTCTTTCTTAAAAAAGTCTAGAGAATCTTATGGGCCAATATATTTCTTCCATATGTCTTAGTTGTTTTGTCATAACAGCAGTACCTAAAAAAAAAAAAAAATTACACATTACAGAAAATTAACCAGGCAACTGATTTTAATTTTTGATTTTTTTAGTCCTCTCATAATGTGTGATTGAAAGTTTGTGAGGTGCTCAGTGTGGTTTATAAAACCCTGTCAAGCTTGTAACTTTGGCAAAGAAAGACTTCTTAATACACAGTTTTTAATGTGAAATTACCATATTCTCTCTTAGCAAGAGAGGTCTTTTTCAGCAGCTAAAATTAACTGTTGAAAAACGTTGAAAATGTGCATGGTAATGAGTTCATTCCTGTCAAAATGAAATCATTAATATTAATTTTTATCCTCCTCTGAGTGACTCCTGCACCATTTTTCAAGTTAGGAAAGAAGTTAGAAAATTTGCAAGACCAGTTCCAGCAATACAGGGGTAGGAGGTCTCCCACCATCATCAGAAGACTATTTTAATGTCTTGACTTCTCTTTGAAAACTTCTTACTTCACTGTTTAACTTCTCCTCTGATTATTTACATATTTATATACATAACTGTAAGGCTGTTAACTTATAAAACACATAGGATGTAGGGACCTTGAGATTGCCATAACATGGTCTTTCAAAAGGTTTTGGGGATTTTTTAGCAGCTAAGTAGAGCATTACATCTCAGTTCAGACTGTTCCCAAAGGACCTGTTTTCACTGAAGTCAATGGAAAAATTCCCATTGATTTCAGCATGGCTGGATGAAGTCCAAAGTTCGGACATTTACGAGAGGTCTCTGAGTACAGCAAAAAATAGGAGGATTCAGAGGCTCTTGATTCATTGGAAGATTCGAGTAGGTATTTAATCTCTGCTGATTTTATTACACTTAAGCATAAAAGTAAATATAAGCATAAATTTAAATGTCTTTGTTTAAAAGTTCTATTTATTTTAAAAAATCCCACCCCATAATACAGCTGCAGTTACCATGCAGGCAGGTGACATGGATTCTCAGTGACAATAGCTTTTAACAATAAAAATATTTCATTTCTGTGTTAAAATGACCATTTTCACTCCATAGTACATCATAAACTTTTAAAAGATGGCACTAACAGCAGAATCTTTTCAATTTAAAAATGTCCTGGTATTTTGAACTGGATGTACCTTATTGGCTCTTGTTTTAATTTGGGGGGAAGGGGAAGTGATCAACTTTTATTCTCATTTAATGCCAACTAAATATTCCTTAGCTACTGAAGTGACTTAATGACATGAGTATGTGGTCTTATCAAAGTCCCATTATTGTTCTGACAGTATCTCATTTGTATGCAAATCCACTTGCATGCAACTTATTCTTTGGCAAACGGTGCTAGCAAGCCAGCGAGCGTCGTTTTAATTATGTGCATGTCTGTGCACAGTGTATTTGTTACCGCACAGGAACATTCTGCTGCTGTAACAACTACAGCACCTCATATCACGCTCATGAAGGATGCTGCAGACCATCCTGCAATCCTTATTGTGAGTGATAGATATGCTCTGCCAGTCTCTGTCACCCAAGGGTAATCGCAATACATAAGGCAACCTTTTAAATAAAATATTAATGGGGCACTTTTTTGTGATTTCCCACCTTTTTCATAATGATGCCCACTGGATATCTGTTCAATTGGTGCCTTGCCTTCTCTTACTTCACAAAAAGAAAAATTAATCCTCTTAGACACAAACCAAGAGGGAGAACCCTGTATGGTAGCTTCTGCTTAGCAGATGTAGGTTAGTGTCTGAGGATGACTGGTGTCAGTAGATGTACGGGGGGGAGAGGGATGGAGTGTAGATGTATACCTGATAGAGGGTATCAACCCAAAAATAAGGGGAAATCTGCTTGGTGATTTACAGAGCCCCTTTCAGACACCCCTGAGAAGGGCCTCCTGAGAGATCTGGCCCCTTGCTGTGTTTCTGCAACCTCCAGAAACACTGTCTGGAGGATGGTGGGGGGAATATTCTCTCTCCTCAAGGCCTTATGGACAAACCGATCCTTTCCTGTACTTCATCTGGCTTGCAAGACAAAGCTAACTCTGCATTGTGCCATGGAGCTAGCTCCATTACTTGTGATACAATCCATGCTAGGGGAATGCTCTACAGGGATGAATATCATTGTATTTGGGAAAATTACTTCAAAATTGCATGATTCCAGAAAAAAAAAGACAGTGTCAATGTCCTAGCTTTGAGCTAGTGAAGTTTTATCATGAATCTTTGGAGGGAAAAAAAAGTTAATCTATCAGGAGAAGCATAATAATGCAAAATCAGCTGGCAGAAGCTCAGAGGCACAGAGAAAGTGCAACGCCCCTTCTCTGAATGTAGCCTCAGCTTATATGGTTAAATAAATGTGGATGTGACTGTACAGTGCATCTACGCGTGGTGCTGTGGTTTGATCTATTTAGGAAGACAGGGCTGGAGGAGCTGTCTAGGTCATTATCTGCTGTGCTCTGCAATTCCATACGCCCCTGTATATGTTTATGTACATCCCTGTGCATGGCAAGCATAAAATCTGCACACCTGCAAAGTAACCTGCATTTAGAGAAACATATTCCGTCTGCTAGGAAAGAGAGGCTCTAGTTGAATCAGACAACAGAACTTCTACATTTACTAAACCTGACAAACTGATTTATGGCTGTTTTTCTTGCTGTGATTTGTTGACAGATTGTTCTTTATGCAAAAATTACCAAGGTTTAAATCTGTATCATATGGCCTCTAATTCAGCTGACAATATGTTACCAATTAAATTCCGCTTAAGCTATCATCAACTAGCAAACCACAGACTGTGTTAAAGAGAATGACAGTCAGATAGCCAGTAAAATAATTTGTGCCATTATTCTGAAGGCTGGTCTATGAAGGAGGGACATTAGGTAACTATATGAAAGATAAAAAGAGATTTTTTTTGTAGTGAAAATGAAACTACTGCTGTTTTTTTAATTTAATGCATCTCCTGTTGGAGAAAAAGAGATGGGATTCCTGTCCTTGGCATCCCATACTGTTCTGTCATGCAGAAGGAGAGGCACAGCAGGGTCAGTGGTTAGTGGGAGGACTATTAATGAAACTTTACTATTTGCCCTTTAATTTGATCTTAAATTATTCTTTGGCTCAGTTCTGGCCCTTGCTCTTCTAGATCATTTTCATTTGTAGACAGAGAATGCATTTTCTGCCAGGAAAAGTATAGATCCCATGGTAAAAAAAGAAGGTGTTTCTAAATGAGTTTAATTTCCCCAAGTAAATTTCTCCTTCCCTAAGGTGAAAAAAGGGCTCAGCACACAGAATGACATTGAATATCATAAAGAAGAATACAGGTCCTAATACTGACCTTGGTAGCACATGGAAGCTGGTAGGGCACCGATAACCTTCCTTTGCAAATTCACATAGGCAACCTCGCCTGCAAAAGATATATTTTAAATGTTGCTGTGATATAAAAGCTGCTACACATGAATGTCTGTGAGAGCTAGGAAAAAAAAAGAAGGTGCTTTTCTGAGCAGCCATTAGCTGGGTTTGTTCCAGGAGAGGTGAGAACTTCCTTAGAGCCTGAGCTCTGCAGTGTGAAGTGGGCTGAGGTTTAGCTTAGGCGGTGGAGGTGGCCTGATCTGCTTTCTTAGCTTAAACACTAGTGCCAAAGCCCAGGGTTTAAACAGTATGGTAGAAGCTTGTTTGTGAATGCTGCACTGTACAGAGCTCCCGGCTGTGAGTATTATCTACCTCCTTATCTCAGCTTTAATGTTGCAGTCAAGTATTAAGTGTATGCGTGCTCCAGAGAACGGGTAGTAATCTTTGTTTAGAAAATAGAGCCTATCACTACTAACCCTAGTGAATTGAAATTTCACTCCTTTCCTCACTATATCATCATTGCAGTCATTATTTACTTAAGAGCTTTTTAATGGTTTACTGTTTGTACTGATGACTGCAGTGTCCTAGGCAGGTACTAGGATTTGGGGACTAGGATTTTGGGATCTCATCGTGAGGTATCTCTAATGAATGCCTGAACTCTCCTTCATTTCTGTATGCTGCAATACAATAACATGAGCCAAAAAAACCCCACTGAGAAGCAACTAAAATCATAACACTTTAAAAAATACAAACATCCCTCTTACCGAAGATTACAATGTAAATCAGGCATCTATTATTTCTGTGTCAGTATAATAATTTAAAAAGAATTTGCACATGATAAGAGGCATCCTCTAAGGATGACAAATTAGGCATAATAAAACAGTTAGAAGAGAACATAAATAAGAAGGCATTTGGGGCAAATCCTCTTCTTCCTCTGCAATCATACAAATAAACAGTTTGGGAGATACACTTCTTTGCTTACAAAATGATAGCCAGTCCCTGAGGCTGTTACAGATCCCATCAAGTCCCTTGTCCCAGCTGCTCCAAAGAAAGGAAGGAGGGGAGCTGCAAAGTCTTTGGTCCTTGCCTTGCATCCTGACTTTGTGGTCACAAATGTAAAGACTGAGCTGCTATCTCACACCTCTCCATGGACACCTGTGCCAGCTCTACAGGTAGCTGAGACAGAAAGACCCCGGGCAGAACAGGCTGCCCCTCTAGTCAGCACACCAATGTAATGGTTACACATAAAACCAGATCTACGTATCTGTAATGTCTATACACATTTCTGTGAGGTCTTCGTCAGCTCTTGTCCGTACAAGAAGTGCAGGAATATTCTGGTGTAACTCAGTTGAGCTACTTCATGTGCGCTCCTGCATGAACTGAGCGTCAGTCCCTGTGCTACTCAATATTAACTCCTTCATTTTATCAGCATTGCCAGGATGTAATGTTTTTCCTGGTTTTTAATCTTGCCTGAGCATCTGTGTGGTGCTGGAGAAAAAGGCAGTCCTGCAACAGCTGACAAACCTCTTGCTGACAGCTCTGCTATGGTGCATTTGTCAGTGTTTTCTGCTGCTATGCCATCTCGTTTGGATTTTTTCTGGCTTATTTTATAGCTTGCCCTGCAGTCCATGTGGGAATGCAGATCACTTCTGCTGAAAAAGATAGTCATGAGGGATGTCACACCAGGAGCAAGGATAGCTTTCTCCTCTCCATTTGCTCTTTGAGAAGCTGACACTGCAGAAGCCCTGTGAGCCTCAGGTCTCTGCAGCCTTACTCTACCAAGTCTGGCAGACTGTACGTTGCCTCCAGATTTCTGTATCTGAACTGCTGGGTGTGCAGGAGTAAGATCCAGGATCCTACTGTTTGGATTCCCTTCCACCCTCCAATTTCCCCTCCCACAGACAAGCTCTACCTCATTTACAGGAGAGGAAAGAAGAAAAGTCACCTCACTTCAGTGCAGACAGTGTTTTTATTATAAGGACAGGATGGAGAAGTCATAGACCACTTCCTCCAAAGATCTGGGTGGTCACTTGGGGATCAGGAGCAGCTGACGTAAGTCATGGTAGACTTTGTTGTAAATCAGCAGATCCTGGCCCTGGGTTTAGCCATAATGATCCCTCTGCTGACCTGTGTCTCAGCACAGCACGGGCCAGGCATAGTCCCCCACTCTGGCTCTGGAGAGGAATGTGTGTTTCAGACTGCTGCTGCAGGGATGCATATAAACCCTAATGGGAACCTCCCTCCTTGGCTGTTGCACTCCATGCAAGGGGGCTCTTCTTGTTGTAGCAGAGATTGCCATGGTTCTTCCTACTCCAGGTCACCAAGCAGATGGAAGAGCATGGTTTTTCATAAGCTGAGTTGATAGTGGTCAGTATAAAATTTAATTTGAATACTTAGGAATACAAGACTGCCGTCACTCACTGTGATTATGAAGTGACGACATAAGTTAGCAAAACTTCATTAATATCTTGCTGTCTTCCATTTTTTTACTCCTTGCTTGATTTTTCAGATGAAACTAGATTTTTTCAGAGGCTCTCTGATAGTGATTGCATGTTTTAGTTGAACACAATGAAGAGCAGGCTGCATAATACTTCACAAGATTTCCCTTCCAGCTCTACCAGCAAACAACAGAGATAACCGCTGCATCCCAGATTTCCATGCTCCGTTTCTTTCTGGCCCTGGTCCAACTTGCACTCAAGCTGGTTCAGAAATTTTCACTGATTTTCATGGACTTTGGACTCATCCCTTTAAGAAAAAGAAGGTAATTTATACCAGAAATGCACACTTACCTAGTGGCATCTAAGCTGCATGTGGACATAGGAAGGATATAGGGAAAATAAAATTTGCACCATCGAACAGTGGCACCATCTAGTCCCCAGTTACTGTGTTTGATACATTTCCTAATTTCTGCAGTGATTTAACATTAGAGCGGGTCCAGCTCATTGAAGCAAATTTATATGCAAGAGCACTATTTTAATCTTAGACTTAAAATAATTTTAATTAATAATAGCTTCCTTTTCCAGTCTGTCAACATACCTCCACCTCTTGGCTTTTTAAGAAATAAGGTAAATATAGAAATAAAAGTATTAAATTATTACCAGGCAACCAGAACTAGGAAAACATCAGAACTGTCAAGTCTAGAGATGTGAAAAATGACCTAGACTTTTCAATTCCGACCTGTCTCCTCAGCACAACTCTACCTGGTTCCATCTTATTTAAGACTTGCTAATTTGACTAAATATTGAAATGAAATCATGAAAATACTATAATAGACCATCTCATCCGTTATTCCTTCAGTCACTCAAGTGCCAGGTTTCTTTCTCAACCTGCAACTGCTAACAAATATCACCTTCATGACTTTGCCTGCGGTGTTTATCCTGCTGCTACTATAATTTTGCTTCCTCTTTGCAGGAGACAGCTGCTCTACATGGGTAGCTCTTCTGCAGCACGGTAAGACATTATCGAAAAGCTTATTGCTGATGCTAATGGAGCTGGTCTAGCTGCTGACACAGAACATATGGCTTTACTGGATTTCAGTTCCAAAATGCTGACCCCCCTCTTTCAGGAGGAAGGAGCATGGTGATCTGGAGGACACGGCTCAGCCATCTCCTCACTGTAGGAGACTGAGAGATCTATGGGCTATTTCACCCCCCTTGGCTTGGAAGGGAAAGTTAGCATGCCTACACTTCCCTCATCCCATTTAAAGGAAACGAACCAAAAAGGTTGTGTTCAGAAACCATCATGCTGGTGCCAATAGGGTTAAAATTTCTCTGGCAGCGTGCCTTTTGGAGGTTTGGAATTTTTTGCTATAACTTTGATAAAAAAATAAAGATAAGACATGCAGTTCTCTTTTTCTAAGGCTGTACTCATTTACTGGTTAAACTTGAAAAGGGGATACTAGAAGCATCCTGAATACCAGTTTAAATGAGTTTAAAATTCCAGTTGCTTATAGCTTATGAAAAAAGTGTCTTAAACCAAATGGTCTCAGTGGGCTGATGCATGGGCAAAATGTAAAATGACACATAATGAAATAAAGTAATTTTATTTGCAAACCTGTTTTAAAGGCTGGTACAGAATGTAACAATCAAGCAGAAGCAGTCTGGCATTTCTCTTGGTGTACTTTTGCAGAATTATGTGACCCAAGAAAGAAAACATTAAAATGTTCTGATTTCACCCTATAGGACACAGAAATACACTTTGGTTAATGCTTACCATAATTCTATCTACTTGGCTTAGACAGTTATATTTTTATGAATCTTACGTTACTTTCTGTCACCCTCTAGGCAACAATATAGAGTTATTACAGTATAAAGGAAAATGCTTCCTGTTGAGCTTATACTTGAACAAGTCTTAACCATGTGGAAGCTCTTAATAAAAGGGTAAATATACTAAGGAATAAACACGTAGAGTGAATAAAAAAGGAATATAGGCTTTATGGATGCTCAGGTTGATGGCACAGACCAGCAAAACACAGAAAACTCCAAGGTAAAGCCGACATGCTAAGCTACATCAGAAATCTGAGGGGGTTAGAATTTTGTTAAGTGAATTTAGTGCTCATTAAGGGATTTGCGGTGTCAGCATTATAAAGCAAAGTCCTCTCTCGCCCTCAGAATTGGAACAGCACAGTGCAGCAATATTAATTCCACGGCCGTTCCCTTCTTGGCCTTGCCAATAAAATTATTACCCAGGGACCCAATTGTTCGGCACTGCTCGGCGAGTGCCTCCTCACGAGAAATTGAGCTGAGATCACCGGCTCTTTTAATGTGGCAGACAGATTGTAGCGCACTGTGCCATGCCAGGCTCGAAACACAGACAGCTTCTGCCTTTAGTTTAAAGGAAAATATTGTGAATTACTCTTGTTGTTTTCTCTAAGTATCTCCCTGAAATACCCACACAAATTGTTTCCTTCTGCTTTACATCTCTCATCATTTCCCCCTTTGTTCTCAGCCCAGTTATTTTGACTAGAAGTTTATTTTGCACAGCATAGGAAATAGAGATCCACAAATACTAACCAGACTTAGGAAAAAATATGGTGTGTAGGTTTTCAAATCAGTTGTGTGGAGCAGAGATCTAGTGGTGCAGAAAACGCAGATGAGGTTGAAAAAACTGTACTTGCTCTCTCTGTTTTTTAATCTTTCTCTCTTAGCTGAAAGTCAGCTAGATTTAGTTTTCATTCCATGGAAACTCTTCATAATAAGTATACATGTATATTGCAAACCCTTATTCCCTGTGGCCCCATGTGGCTTTTTAAGCCCAAATATAAAGCCTTCCTCAGCATACACTTATCCCTTCATCCAGACATCATTCAAAGCTACAGTTGATTTTCTAAATTACATCATACGTAAGTAGATTTATTTTTCCTTTTCTGCAGATATAGTTTAATTTCCTTTTCCAATTTGCATGGGTGCACCCTCATAAATTTTAAATATATTTAACCTCTTTTCAAAGAATCCTTTTAATTTCTCTAAGGTCCATGACCTTTAACTTTGATACACAACCTTTTTTACATTAAAAACCCACAAAGACATCCAGAAATAATGCTTTAAACACCGTTGCTTGAAACAAAACATTCCCCTGCATGGTGCTCCTGGTAGCCCAGAAATAAGGGCTTCAGCTGAGAGTCATTTGCTGGGGTTTTGCTGATCACAGAGTTTATCAAAAGTATCTAATTAGTGAGGGAAGGTTGGATGGGCCACGCTGGATCCAAGCAGGAATCTTGAAAGCCCAGGAACTGACCAGGACCTCTGGCTACTAGAGGAAAGCAGAGAACACATTTCCACATGGCAGTGATAGGTTTACTTGCACCCATGGCAAGTCCTTTGTCACCTCCTGAGATGTTACCGGTGATGAAAGGATCCCTCATTGAACTCTGGAGTTTTCTTTTAAGTGCCTGCTCTTTCTGAATAGTCACCTTGTCACCAGGCATCATCTTGTTATTACCACTGTCATCTCTTGTTCCTCACCATTAGATGTCCCTTTCTAAGAGTAATCTCCCTGGGAAGTCCACTTCCACACAGGTGATGCCAGGTGATGATGCTGGGCTATTTCCTTGACTCTAATAAACCTTTGCCGTGAAAGGCAAGGAGCAGGAAGCAAAGGACCTGCCTCCCAAGCTCCAAAGCAACCTTTGCTTAGGTTTGGAAAAGAGTAGGTAGCAACCTCCAAGCCCAGTTTGGGTGACCTGTCTAGGGCAGCAAGAAGGTGCAGCCTGTTCCAGGTGCCAGAGAAGATGACCTGGGGACCACAACTAGCCAGCATGGGAATGTCATGTTGGCTGTAACTCCATTCCCAACTCATACTCCACAGCAGGTCCTGGCTGCTGGTACATAACCCCAGCTCACAGCAGCACCAGAGATCCCCAGAAAGAACACACAAGCCTCTGATTTTTCAGCAAGGATCACCTGCCTCCTCCTTCTTTTGGTTTGTAGATGCAATTATCCCAAATGTATCTGTTTGTACAGATGTATATATAGATGTGTATATACATATACACACACACACATACGTATTTTTTTATGTCACTGTAATCTTTCTCAGATTTCTCAGCACTGGCACTGCTCAGGGCTTGCCTGTGAGGTGCAGGCAGTGGAACAAGCACAGCCTCTGGCACAGTGTGGAGGCAGGCAGGGATTGTGCTGTGCACCACTGCCTTTGTCTCCAGCTTGTCTCTGTTCAACGAAGGCTGCCAGGCAGCAACCTCAGTCACGCGGAGGTTTTCTTCAGGGAGCCACTGCTCCAAGAGATACTCTGAAAAGATGCAACCTTAAACTGATGCAGTCACTGAGAATTGTAATTATGGCATTTATTAAAGCCGTTTACAAGGCACAAATGTAAGACAAAAGGAAATAGGTTGTAATCGCTTAACAGAATCTGACACCACTCACAAATTCAAAAATCTTTGGAGGAAAGGTGAGGGATAGGTTAATAACCTTTCTCTTTTGGGTCCAAGGGGCATTGTGTGCTGCCAGCAGCAGTGACCAGCTTGAGTGTCCATCCACTGAGCCCTTGGCCACTTTGTGAGATGTGGCCCCTGACATCTGTTGGGGGTGACTGGCTGGCATGTGTAATTGGGAGCTGTCACTGGGGACACCCTCTTTGCTGCCCCCATGCCCCCTGTGCCTGACCCCAACCTGCAGACCCCTTGATGGGCTCTGGTTTAGAGGATGGCGTGTACCTGCCGTGCTCATTGCCAGCAGGTCGTGCCCTCCCCATTGCCAAAAAGCTACCATCCAGCAAAAGGGCTTTGTTCGACCTGGACCCCAGGGAAAGCCCACTCATAGAATTGGGTTCAGTCCTTTTGTTTCCAGGTTAAAAACTTGACCTTCCCGTCCCCTGAGCCTGAAACAGCCCTCACAGCACTTCTGTTCAGCAATTACATTTTCTTTTTAAATCTTTCCATGGGGCTCAGGTGACAAAAAGACTTTGATAATATAAATAGGTCTCAAAAGCTTTTGTGTGGGTAAAAAACTATAGGAAAGAGAAAAACAAGAGGAAAAAAAAAAATCTGTGTCTCTCTAATTGGCATAATTCCTTCAGCGTGGTTTATAATTTAAGATGGATCAATTCTGCAGCTGACATGATAGATGTTGTCATCAATACTTGGAAACAGCAATTTATATTTCTTTGTTTGGGGACACAGCCATCCACCTTCCTCCATGGGAGTATTATGTGTGAAGCAAGAGCAATATGTGGCCAGTAGACTAAGAGTTGACTTAGACTTCCAGCCATGCACCTTATTAAAATAATAAATATTTTCATTTTCCAGAGAATCCATTATAGTTCTCTGTTTTAGCTATTGTTAACTAATAATTTGGATTAATTACCAAGTTAAATCATTAAAAATTAAATCCATATATTTTGCTTCTTTAAAAGAGTGATAGCTTGCAACCATTTGTGTATTATGCATGTTAAGTGGGAGAGTGATGAAATATGTTGTGTTAACTTTGACAGCATCTTTATCCATGCCATATTACACTCTGGTCTTATCAAATCTCAGAAGCTACAGTGTATAAATAGACTGTGATGATATTTAAAGGAGAGAAATAATTCACAATATTTTGGGCATCTTTTGTAGTGACTAGAGTCACCTAATGAACACAACATACAATAATGCAATAAAGGGGTGTATAAGAGTATAGAATCAAGGAGCTCTTACACCTGCTGAGTCAGAGTTAAGGTTAGGCATATGTTAGCAATCAGACATAAACACAACTTTCATCCTAAGGAATTTCAGAGCAGATTGCAAGTTTAAATAAATAGGGAAGCACAATTCAGAGCTCATTTCACTCTCTGCTGAAGCAACACCAGCCATTGTGCTGGAACTTAGCACTGATTTAATGAAACATTATCAGGTTGAAGACATATAGGTACAGGGAGAAAGTAAAGTTATTTAGAAAGAAAAATTGTTTACAAATGTACATTTTATTATGTTAAAAGTACTAAACTATGGACTGTGCAACTGCTCAAACTGCAATTTACAGAGCTCAATAAGGAAAGAAAAGTGACACTGGATAGGTGGTGATATACAGGTGGCTAGACTAGATAATCGAGTGGGTTTGCCTTTGCTGAGAACTATCAGGTTATGAAAAACCACTACATTGAAAACTCTTTACACTTAAGCGTACAAGTATCTGCAGTGGAACACTGAATTTGAATTTAAATAGCAAACCTATTATGAAGTATACTCATTAGACTACTTTAGAGACCCCTGGAAAAACAAAACATATCCTAAAGCACTGAGGGACTGATTCTGCAAAACTACCTCTAATTTAGGATCCCTTGCCCCTGTGGGGCTTGTGCCCAGCAGAATACTTAGAATGGTGATGAGATGGTACTACTTAGAATGGTGATGAGATGCTAAAGCAAGTGTAAATAATGCTTCTTGGCTTTTCATCTCATGGAAGAGATTCATGTCTAGGTGTTATGTAAACACTCACTGAGGAATCACATTTGTCCTGTCACAGCCTATACAAGGGCTCGGAGCAGTTTCCAGAGCTGCCCTGGGAGTGCTGCCTTGCAGTGAGAAGTAGAAGTGCATCACACATCAAGAAACGTATGACTGTGCTTGGTAACCGCCCCTGCCAAGCAATGCAGCAGTCTGCCCTCTGAAAGAATTGCTGATGGATTAGGCTGTTGGGACAAGAGCAGGCATGGATTTACCAAAGAGATGTGGTGAGATGTAACAGCCCCCACTTTGTCCCTGAAACCGCAAGACGTGACACGCACTGTCTAATCCTGGACCACGCTGCACATACACGGCTGTGAGGCTGCCTCCAGCAACCTCTGAAATTCACAGGCAAAAAGCAAGTTCTGCCTGTGTCCCACCACTCTGCATTGGTGTGTCACAAGTGGGGCGAGATGTAGAAATTCTTGTTCTTGAGACACACCGTACTAATGCTAAGGCATTTCCTACACCTCCCACCTCCAGAATTCCTCTCTCCTGTTCTTCGAAAGCATTCAGCTAAGGTCTTAAGAATTCACTTGGAATTAATTTCTTGCTGGGTACATGTTTTAAAGGTAGGTATTACCAAAGACATACTATGGCAGTATTTTGCATAGAGGATATTGACTAAGAATGTAGTATTTCTCACCTCCCCCTTATTTTATGTTACATTAAAATTATCTTTACTCTGCCTCAGGCAGTTGCTATGCCACGCTTAAGACAGAGAGTCTGAGAAGAGGGAAATGTCAGCTTTTAAGAAGATGTTCAGCTTTCCTGTTACATGCAATCTTTATATAAGGGATTTGAATTACATATTGTTCCTAGGCCTTTGACTCTTCTTACAAAGTCTGCTTGACTGGGCACAGTTGCTTGCTTATTCTTAATGAAGAGTTGTTAACAGAGGAAAGAGCGCAACGAAGGGGCAAGTAATGTCTATATGAATCATTAAAAATATATATACAACAAGCAGGATTAGATAGCACACAGCCAATTTTTATTTATATAATGCCATGCTTTCATAAAAAGGCAGGTTTCATTCCCTACAGGAGCTGAAAATATGTTGACAAGTCACACAGCAAGGAATGACAGGGGAAAGCTGTGGGTTGCAACAGGCAGAGGGGAAGGACTTTCTTCAGTCACTGTCCTGAAGTTCTTTTAAACAGTCTGTGTCAATTCACTGCATGTTATGGTTTCGATCATGGAACCCACTGGAGATAGATGGGACACTTCTAAGTAAGAAAGCAGCAGGTGAGGTTACTATTCAGTGGCTGGCAAAAGGGAAGGATTTGAATGAATGGGGCACAGAGGATGCTCTGGCCACAGCGACCAACCACAATGTTACACTGAGGAGTAGCACAGGAGCCCAGCCAGGCACATCACAGAGGAAGCAAAATTAGGGGTGGAAGGTTAACCTGTAGGTGAGGTCTCGCATACAAGGAGTTTCAAAAATGCTACCAGGGTCAGAGGAAAAAAAGGGAAACATCGAGCACCTGGCAGATAACCAAAGCAGTTGGGATTTTGAATTGACATTAATTTCAATGCAATTAGTCATGATGTTCTCTTCACTGCATGAGAGGAGAATCATGGCCATGATGGGAAAGAAAGGAACACCATGATAATGATATACATGCAAGAAATGTAAAAGAAAAATAATTTTTTTTGGTGTTAAAACATATTAAAAACATAAAACATACTGCCCGTCATTATGTATTACTCTTTGAAATTTAATTCATTCAGTGTTGTTCATGCTGTTTGTTTACATTTTCTATTGATCTCAGTTTGGATGATGAATTTAGCCTACGGAATTTTGCTTCCAAGTTTCCACACTTGAGCTACCATTTGTGAGCACTGCAGTCCACCTTGCGCTTTACAGAATGATCTGGAGTCAATTCCAGCCCTGATGTAAAGGGGGTCCCACTTCTAGTGATTTAGTCCATAAAGGCAGCCTAAGCCTGCCCTGCTGTATGTAACATTTTAGGGGTGATTTAAGCACTTCTGCAAATCATGGCTTAAGCTGGGTCTCAGGAAAAGAATCGGGGCCATGCTGCAATGGGGGTTGCACAACCTCCCTTAAAATAAGAAGACCGAGGCAGCACAGGCTGTGGCTTGAAAAGGTCAGCGTAAATATGTTGCCCTTCACTCCTTCACACATAAATAATATATTTGTTGAGAATGTTACCTGCTTTCTAGGCTCAACCTTCTGCTGTGGTAAGCTTTACCCCAGCTGACAAAAAACGTGTTTTCAGGTGGGTTTATGTGTCTGTTAATACTATACCAAGCATAGCATCTGAACTGGCCTGAGTTTTTTTCATTTTCGTCTTCATTTGCTCTGGTCAGGCAGAAGGTGCCACAAGCCTTCCCAACCGGAACACATCCTTGTCCATCGCCCTGGGGAAGGTGAGGAGACAGACGTTACAGAAGCCGGCTCCCGTGTGTCACTCCAGGCTGAAGATGTGCCACATCCAGAGGGTCAGGGGACTTCTGGCAGTAGGAGGCAGCACCACCTTGGCTGTGCAAGGGAACAGAAGCAGCCGAGGAGTGGCTTGGGACTTTCAGATGACTTGCCGAAAGTGGCGTGCACACTGTAACGGGTTTTCAAACCTTTCCCTTGGAGTGTGCCCACGCTGCAGCCTGTGCAGGGTTACCAACCCTAAATTAAATCAAGCTAACTCAGGAACGAATAACATAGTCACAAAACCAGACGAGAAGCCTGCATAAATACTTGAGCCTGAGCACTGCTCTGGGCTGCCAGGGTGTCATGCACGTCAGGGTGTCCTAGCCAGCTGCCAGCTGGGTTGGCTTGGTCTCCAAGAGCAGGGATCTCCCATTGTGGGATCGCTCTGCAGATATTCGCGTTGGCGCTGTTGCATGAATAGCCCCCTCTTTTCATCACGGATTTTGCACATTTCTTCTCCCTGTCTGCGATGACATGGCACTTCTCTGGCAGCTACTCACTGCTTAGCTGAAAAGCCCAGTATTCTGGAAAGTATTTAATGTGTGTTAACCTCTCTTAATGTGATTCAGCAACTACAAATCACAAGCGCCTGCCTCCCCTGGCCAGCCAGATATCACAGCCGGTGCCTCACACAGGCTGGATGGACAGTGCGAGGCGTCTTAACTCGCTTTGGGTGGCAAGTGCTGATGATTGGTACTTTTATTTTTAACCAGAAATTACTCATTTTTAAAGGCTTCGTGCAATCCAGGGACTTTTAATTGGCTGTGCAGGTCTACGTGGATCACAGGTGCAATTGATTACGCATCTAAGGAAGAATTGGTGCAAAAGGGCCTTAACCCACCCCAACCCCTGGACTGCGGAGAGAGCCTCTGGGAGCACCCCAGGCTGCTGGCTCCAGCACAGAGAACCAGGGCCACGGCCCCGTCCCACAATAAATGCCACAATTTCTCCCCAGTGTTTCTCTTCCAAACATGATGGTTCTTAGCACGCGTGAGGTGCTGGTGAGCCGGGGTGCTGTGGCCGACCCCAGGGTACCTGGCCAGGAGGAGGAAAAAGAAGAGGGGGGGGGAAAAGCCCACCCCAAACCCAACTTCGGCGGGCCGAACCCCCCACCGGGGTGCAAGTTGGCAGCAGCTGCCCGTGCCCGGCGGGCCCTGAGCCCCCCCGCGCCGGGCGGGCGCTGCGCGNGGCCGAGCCGAGCCCAGCCGAGCCGCGCCGCTCGCACACGAGCGGTGGCACCGTGTGCTTTCTTTTGGGGGCAGGGTGCTTGCTTTTTTCCTAGGGGGAGGCGGGAGGAAGGTGGCCGTGGGGGTCCGTCCCCTCCCGCGCGTGTGCGGAGAGGGGCCGGCGGCGGCGCCGGGGGTGCTCCGCGCCCTCGCCCTGCCCGCGGTGCAGTTACGATGCGCCCCGGACGCCGTGTGGTTGCAGCGCGGCGGTGCTGACATCGCTCACCATGGACAGCTTCGACTTAGCTCTCCTTCAGGAGTGGGACCTGGACTCTCTGTGGTGAGTGGTGCCTCTGCTTCCCCCGGGCGCGGGGACACAGGGGCTGCGGGGGATGTGCGGTAACTGGAGGGGGTGCGATAACTGGGGGATGTGCAATAATTTGGAGTGGGTGTGCGCTTACCTGGAGAGGTGCAGTAAATTTGGGGTGCAGCAATAGTGGGCGTGCTATAAGGGGGGTGCATTGGCTCGAAGGTGCAGTAACTGGGGCAGCGGGTGCCTTAGCACAGGGTGCAGCCCAGAGAGGTGTCTCTGCCACTTGCTCTCCCAGCATTGCTGGCTCGGCAGGGGCAGAGGGACGACTGCCCCCCTCCCCTGACTGCCAGGCTGGATCTGGGAGGTGAGTGTGCTGTTTGACTGGAGAGGTCACCTGCACTTGTCCCTCCGCTCCCCCCCGCTCTCGCCCCCCCCCCATAATACCTTGTGCTCACCCACCTCTGGTACCTCTGGTTGGACTCCCGTAGCTCATCCTCCATCCTTCCTGCACGCCCCTTTCACCCCCCACCCCCACCTTCGCTCCGCAACTCCCTCCCGGGCCGTCTTTATTGGGCCCCCCCCCGCATGCCCTTGACCTCCCCCTGCGCACCCCCGTC
>VZRF01011155.1:348590-688253 GCA_013396875.1 Vireo altiloquus | reverse complement strand
GGGCCGGGCGGGGTGCGCTCCGGGGCCGGGGCGCTCCGCGGGGCAGCGGCGGCACTGCGCGCCCGCCCGCCGGCTCGGGAGTGCCGGGAGCTGCGCTACTTTTGCCGGGGATCAGTTACCGGTGTGCGTTTTGTTTAAAGCCGTGTTAGGTGATCTGTGGTTTCTGTCAGTAGAGTGCGCGTTCGACAGCGCCGGCTTATCTCCTCGGTGGCAGGTGTAGCAAAATAAGCTGGACCAGCGAGTCCGGTTAGTTGAGCCGCTTCTCGCAGAAGACCTCAGGATGATGAGAACAGCTTGCGCTGCATAATGTGGGTGCTTATAAATGCATACACTGATAACATCGAGCCCAATAAAACTTTTACATTGCTTTGGGAACTTTAAAGAGCACATATAATACAAAATTAGTTACTACCCCATAAAAGTTTTTAATTATAGTGTTTCTGCCTGTGACACAAGTTAAGGTTATGTCCTCGTTTCAATTATAAATACCAATATTCAGTTTATATCCAAACCATAACATTTATCTCTGGCCTGATTTTAAGTTTACAGTCCATATGCACCATTTTACAATTAAATTGCATGTTTTTTCTATTAAACAAGAGTGAGAGAAATAATACTTTTACAGATTCTTGAATGCTTTTCCCTTTCTGCTTGAATGAAGACAAACTTTGGGTGAATTTTCTTTTTCAGCAAAAGTGGGCTGTCCATTACTCTGTTCTCCAGCTGGCTATTTGAGTTAATAATGATTTGAAAAACGAACAATGTAACTATGGGACATTGAAGATCTAGGCTGTGTCTGGCCATTGCTTCTTCTCATCACCTTTTTAGCATGGTTTTTGGCTGTTGCCGGAGCCACTTTCAAATGACTGTGGTTGCCATAAAACTCCTGTATGGGTCCAATAAGACTTCAACCATTTTCTAGTTAAATTACCTGCTTAAAAATATCCGTGTTTGCGTTACTTGGAATCTTCTGGATTCATAGCTTTTGTTACTTGTTTTCCTCTAGAGCTGTTGCAGTTTAGAAGGTGAGTTCATCTGAAGGCCTCCAGAAAGCACATTAAAAGCCATTGCATAGTGGCAGGCCTGCATTCGTTGCTGAACTTTCACCCCTGTGTAGGGGTTGAACCCCACAAATGCCCACAGCAGTGCCTAGTGAGGGGAGCAGGGGGTTGCAGGTGTTTGTTGTTGTGTTTCCGAGTCCTTTTGGGGCACTAGGTTTTGCTGAGCAGCGTTAGCTTGGAATATCAGATCATGGGCTGAAAGTCTGTCATGAAGCAGCTGTTTGATAAGTGGTTCGGAATAGTCAGTTTTGAAAAGTCATACAAGCAGTAATAAATAAAAACTTACTTTGGCTTAGTGAAAACTTCTAAAGTCTGCTGTGAAGGTCGGCAGTGCCTTGGGGCCCTGGGTCCGTCTCCCACTTGCAGCCGGAGTGTCTGCTGCATGCTGCCCTCCTGCCGTCCTGCCTGCTCGCCAAGGGGCAAGTTGTGGACATTCTTAAGAAACCTGGTGTGAATTCTGTACTAAACTGACCAAAACAAAGCTGGCATGGTAATGTTCAGCTGTGAAGACTTATGAGAATGCCTTCATAGTTGTGCAGTTGTTGCCAAAAAGGGAAATAAAATAGACCACATAGATAGGAAGTACTTCATGGCAAAGAGCAACACTTAAAGAGACTTAATTTTCTCTGCAGCAAGAATGAATGTTGTCCTTTATTCTTTTGAATGTAGCCATAATGGCAATTTGCGCACTTAATTTATGACTGAAAATCTACTTTTTGAAGTATTTGGTGAACATTTTGCTTAGAAGTGCAGTAATTAAATATTAATGTGCTCTTCTAAAGTGCTTTTTTTTTTATTTGAGATGTTCTTGGAAAATCAAAAGGGGTTTCCAAATGAACAGCGGCATGCTAATCAATTCTCATCGATTGTTACTGTTATACTATTAATGAATTTTCTTTCCAATTAATACATGCTATGTCTTTTGCTTGTAATATAGAAAACGTAATGAAACATCATGTAGTGACTGTAAGACAGTATTTAGCTAGTAAACTGCAATGGTGGAATATTGTAAGCTGTTTTCTACTAAACAGTAGTTTTTCCAGGTTGTATGGATGCCAATAACACTTCTGCTTCCCAGAAAACTACTATAATTCAAATAGCGAGAGCTGAGCACAAACTCAAATAGGAATTTTAAGAAAACATACCAATCTGGGGCATAAACAAAACTTGTGTCCATTTGGTAAGCTTTTTCTGGAACATTTTAGTGTGATCAGCCCAGCTTAACTCAAGGTGTTGCTACTGCTGACTAACAGAGTTATCCTGAACACAGGGCGCTAACGACTTCAAACCACAGCCCGGTCTCCTGTTTTTCTCCATGCATTTATTTGTGTGCTACATGTGTAGTTTTACTTGTCCAGACTCAAGGATGTGGATTCTCCAGTGCATTACAGGTGTGTATTTGTTTACACTGGACAAAAAGAGATGGAAAATCTCAGCTGGAGGTGTTTTATATGCCTGTTGTACATCAATAAACATACTACACGTGATGGAAAGCAGCTAATGAACAGACCAAAGGACCTAATCAGAGTGCCCAGACTAGTTCTGCATTACAGTCATTTGTGTTGTTATTTTCTTTATTTAACAAATCAAGATCAAAATTCAGCCAGCTCCTTAACTCTGTGCTTAGGTTTAGGCACAGCAATAGCCCCAGTGATGACCAGTTAGTAAAGGCTCTCCTCACACGCCGATGTAAGATACATGCGTAGGCAGAGTTGTTCCCCATTCATTAAAAGCAATTAGGAGATTTATTAAAGCACTTACTGTGTTGTACCAAACAAGAAAATAATTTTGAATGTAAGATGTTTGTTAGCCACAAACAAAACAGTGTTTGTTTAGATAAAAGAAGCCAAGTATGTAATTGGTTTGTTTGGTAGTTATCTGATACTTCTGTGCATTTCAAGTTAATATCAGTTTTGTAGGGGTTGGATAGTCCTGCAAAAAATGTATAGCTGTATAGCTTCCAAGCTGAGATCAATATCAAATGCCACAGTATAAGATGGCCCAGTGTGTTTTACAGACCATGTATTGAATTATTAGTTCATTTGCTATCTTTGGGTCTGTTCCTGCTCCATTTGAAGTCAATGAGAGTTTTGTTTGGAAGTTGCTATTAACAAAAAGTGGTCAGACATCCAGCAGTCTTATAAATGAACCTTTTGTAACTTCTTGATTCCAGGTTGCCTGGCTTTTAGACACTACATTTCATACTTGTGTGAGGCAAGATTTTGTCTTCTTATGTTGCATGGTGTTTACTGGAGACAGTTTTAGAAAGCTAATTCTACACATGCTTCTTCAGTCAAAGTAGAAGATCATGATGTTTATTTTCAGATAACAGTAAGCAGCTACTTTGGGGTGAGAGGGGTCACTCCAGCCATTTTCTTAGTATCATAACAGGCTGGACCAGCTTGACCTTTTCACTGAAAATGCTTAGCAATAATACCTCCTTCTCACAAAAAAATAAAAATAAAAAATTAAAAAAAAAAAAGTGTCTTCTTTTATCTCACATCTTCTTTACAACTCTACTCCGACCTGTGTCTTGGACTTTGCCCCTTCTTTCTTTCTTTTTTAGCTCTTGCCCCTTTTCAACCAGTAATGCTTGAAATCATCTTCATCTCTTTATTTCTCTCCGTGGTGTTTCCTATTTGCCTTTCCTCCCAGTGTCAACTCACAGTTACCACCCTTCCCTCATTGAGATCCCATCTAAAAATGTGCTCTTTCTGTGATGATTATAAGTTGTGAGCAAACAATAGACAAGTAATAACTATAGATTGTTCCCTTCTCCTGCTTTCACAGCATGTTCTCTTTTCTTGATGCTTGTTTTTTAGGCTGGAAGCCCTTTGGGTCAGGAACTGCTTTTATTGTTTGAGCTTTTTTTTTTTTACTGCACCGAACAAATTGTATGCACTGAAACATTATAAATAATAAGAAGAGGAAGCTTTTCATGGTCATAATACTTTATAAACATCAGCTGAATAATAATATTTTAAAAACACGTCTGCTGTGCCGTGTGAGTGTTCATTTGCTGGATGTAATATACCACATCCTGCTCATTTGAGTCTCCTCTGAGTCCAGAGGCTTTGCCAGTTTACATCAGATGAGAATCTGGACTGTCATCTCTAATTTACAGTACATAGTAATTTTTTTAAAAAAGAGAATAATTAGGTTTTTAAACTTCTGATTTGTTTCTGCCTAATAAATAAAATTCTGTTGTACCAGTAGGACAGTGGATGTGCTTTCATCTGTCACCCTGAGGGCTGTTTGAGTACTCATGCCCAGTTGTGTGATGCAAGAAGTGAACAGCCCTTTGGCCTTAATTCTGACACTCAGACCTGTAGATTTGTGCTCCTTGGGGAATGTATTCATCAGAAATTGAGGCAAAACTCTTACTAGGTTATTGGAGAAGAGTTTAGAAGAGGGCAAGAGATGTATGCAGCATTTCCCATTCTTTGTGAATATTTTGAGGAAAATACCCAGTTTCTTAAAACTAGTGGATTAGAAATATGGGTCATTAAAAATAGCATACCAAAAAATACTGACTGTGGGAACATCTTGTCATCCATATATTAGCAATAATTTTATACTTAACCCCATGACACTCTCATTACATAAAGCAATTGTTTAATTACAGGGGTTTCTAATGTCAAATAACAAATTAATCCATTTGCTTCATATTTATGACTAGGAAATGACAAAGCATGGATAAAAACAGAGATACCTTATAGTCTGATTATAACTTTTTTAACAATAGGAATAAAAAATAAAATCTGTAGAAATGAAGAAAAACTGTTATCACGTACAGAAATTAGTCCGAACTTAATGTTGTCTCATCTGACAGACTGATCAGGTTGTAACTGTGAAGTGGCCCTGTCACAAAGTGAGATTTCAAAAGGATACTATTTTCTAGGAAACCCATGTAAACTTTCTTTGTATATGGGCTGGTTAGCTGTAAAGCTAATTCCAGGGGAAAACCACAGGTTCTTTGTGAAAAACTGGAAGTAGGAAAAGGGAACGCTGTAACCAACCTTTCTTGATCTTGAACAGAACTAGATCTTTGTAAGCCCTTCCCTGCTGGCGAGTGGGAATTCCCATTTTGTTGCTGCTGCGGGGGACTAGATTTGCTGTCTGACTGCTCCCAGGGAGCCCGCTGGTCCCTGCTCTGGCCAAATCCTCTGGGTTCACATCATTACCAGCAGGGCTTCTCTTCTGTCTCTAAAAATCAGTATTAAGACACTGGTTATACTTGCTGGTTCTGTCTAAGACCCCAGGAAAGCAAATAATGGATACTTGTAGTTGAATACTCAGGTAATAATCTACATAATTTCTAAATTGTGGGTAACTACAAATTTATACTTAGGAGAAAGAGTGAATGAACTGTAGTGACAGTTAAATGAACATAATGACAATTATTAATATTCTGTGCTAAACGTTTTCTGTATCTTTTCAAAGGTAAAAATGCATGACTTGTGTTCCTCTCTTAGAACTTGATATCTCAACTTTCCTAGTACCTTAAGCAAACAAAAAGTAGTGTTAGTGACTTAAGATGCATTTTATCTTCTTAGGAAGATTTAAACCTGAATGCATGTACCAGGGACCTGGATACAGATGTATCTTGGGAAATATGACAGCAGGAATGCAATTTAAACTTATCCTCAGAGACCCTTTATGTATTTCTTAAAAAATAAATTAGTTCCAATGCAGTAGTGGTGGTCTCAGCAGACAGGAAACACTTAAAATTATGCAGAAGGGACCAGAAATCTTTGCTAAGAAGCTTTTTGTTGCTATGTTTTGTTTCTCACTAAAGATGATCCACAACTGTAAGTACTTAAAACTAAAAACAAGAGGGTTGTATCTGACAAAGCTGAACAACTTCTTAATGTAACACAGTCTTTCTGTGTGGTTGTTTTCACATGTTTTGGACCAGAGAAAGAGTCCTTTGTGGCTCAGCCTGGTTTGACTGCATGGCAGGAGTGTACAAATAGAGGGTGAAGGTGGTGTCTTCTTACACTGAGTATGTTTTGATTGCTTTGAGCTGTGATCATTTCTTACTGCACATATCACTGTTGCAATCTGTTAGGGAGAAACTCATGGCTTCCCTAGCTCATGCATTGCCATGAGGGTGCAGTCTAGATGCCAGGTATTGTGATGACCTGTGGTGGTGAGAAAAATGCAAATATGACAGATGGATGAGGGGGAAAAAGCATTGGTGTGAAGTATGCATTTGCAGAGTTCGGATTCAAAAGTCACCCCTACAGTGGTCTCTCCAACCATACAGCTCCCTATTTCTATCCATGCCTTCTTTGTCTTGGTCACTGGGAAGGTTTTGGGGAGCCTGTTTTCATGCATGGGTGTTGGCAGATGTCCTAAACCTCCTCTGGGGGGATGTTAGCTTTTTTTCTGTTGATGCTAAATGGTATCTACATCCTAGAGATGTACCAAGAGAAAATTGATTCCTTCTATCATTGACCTTTTGTGATTGACCAGAAGGGTTCATCTCTCAGGTCTGTCGATTTTAGGAGAAAATGATGTAACTTTAATGTTTTTGTGCTCTTTTGCTTTAGAACAGCAAGTGCAGTAGATGGCTGAACCTTAGCCTAGAAAAAAATTAACAGACTGAGTTGCCAGAGACTCTGGAGAAAATAATTGATAGGCATCCAATAGAAGGCACTTTTTAATATTTTTTGTTTCTGACATAGAGAGGGAACTTGTCATGTCATCAACTGTTTTTAAAGGACAAAGTAACAATAAAAGCAAAGCATGCATTTCTTCATTTGTATTTGGCAAAGAGAGTGTAACATTTTCTCCAGGATGATGACCTTGAATTAACTAAATGTCACCAATTAATGTCACAATGTGCTTTATTTGTGGTTAGGCCTGAAGACTGTCAGGAATTTCTTAATACAAAAGGTGTTTGTGTGCTAGTCCATTTACCCAGACTCCCTGCAAGAAAACCACCATGATCCTGACTGCTCTGAATTTGTGTCACCACATTGCCTTGCATGTTCATGCACACCAGCGTGTTTGCAGCTCGTGGAGCTCTGCCTTTCAAAGTGTATCATAGAATCACAGAATGGCTTGCGCTGGGAGAGACCTTAAAGATCACCTTGTGCCAACCCCCTGCTGTGGGCAGGGGCACCTTCCACTGCACCAGGTTGCTCAGGGCCCCAGCCAACCTGGCCTTGAACACTACCAGGACAGGGCATCCACAGCTTCTCTGGGCAGCCTTTTCCGGTGTCTCAGCACCCTCACAATAAAGAATTTCTTCCCAATATCTAATCTAAACCCACCTTCTTTCAGTTTGAAGCTGTTCCTCCTTGTCCTATCACTATATGCCCTTGTAGTAAGACTCTCCTCAGCTTTCCTGTTAGTCCCCTTTAGGTCCTGGAAGGTGCTAAAAAAGTCTCCCCCAAGACTTCTTGTTTCCTTTTTCTAAGGAGTGAATCCCATTCAAAATCCAGTCACTCTCTAACACAAAAAGGGCAAGGATCTTGGTTTGATTTGGTTGGCTTTTTTTGGAAACTGCCACTGGCTGTGAAAATCTATTTGAAACCCATAGCACTGGCAGCAAAACTCTGTGTATTACCAATATGTGTGGTAGTGTATACCTGTTAATGTACCCCTGGCCATTTAGTACAGATGATTCTGCAATGTCTGAAGTGGAAATGGTGTTGAGATAACCCTAGCAAAGGAAAGCACAGATAAATGCTTTTGCTGCTGGAGCTGAACTTGCTTTTGTAGATCCAAGCAAACCATCTCTTTACGACACTCTTCAAGGCATCACACTTCACAAGAACTTGCCAACTTGGGTGCATGGCTGCGTGAACATGATTACATAGAAAGTGGTATAAATGCAACCTTTTTTTGTTGTTGTTCTTAGAAGTATATAAGTAGCAGTATCTTGAACTAATTACAGCTGATGTAAAGCACATTTAAGGAAACCCATTAGCAAAGAATTAGAACTAGAGCAGATTAGCTATTCTTTAATGGCCTTGACTGTAGATCTTTTGATGCCTTGGTAGCTTTTCTAACACTCATTGCTCATCTGTCTTTACTAAATGACTGAGAAACTTCTTTTAAGTCACAGTCTGGTTGTAAGGTGAAAAATTCTCTGTTTTCTGTTGAAAAAATTATTACCTGGGAAGGTAAATTCTATGGAGTTCTGTACTGCATTTGTTGCTGAGATTTAAAGGATTTTGCTGCTGAATGTGTCTGTATAATAGAATGAGCAATCCCTAATATGCTTCCTTGGAGTTATTAATTATTTACTTTCTTGAAATACAGATCATAGACAATTTTACATGACTTCCCTTCGTACAGACTTTCTTGTCTCTCTCTCTTTATTTTTGTGTGCTTTGCAAATGCCTATAAATTCATTTTCACTGAAAGGGGAAATAAGTAATTTAGATGATTGCAGCTGTTTCATAATTAATTAATTTCAATTTAAAATAGTCAAGTAGTGCCCATCCATTGTTCTCTGTGCTTTTCTGAGGCATTAAGATTCACAATATCAAAATAAGTTCCAGATGGAAGTACATACTTTATAATCAGAGAAAAAAATATCTGATTTTGTCAAAAACCTGAAGAGTCCTGCCCTGATCAAAACAGAAAATATTATGCTTAAGCACATTTTTCAGGTTTGAGCCATTGCTTTAGGAATTACTTAAAAATCCCAATTTGAAAAGTTTTCTAGGGTAATAACTTATAAACAGAACTAAAGAGTAAGAGAAACAGTGATGTATGACTATATATTAATTTGTTTCCTCAAATACTCCTGGAATCTGTTAAAATGTAACAAGTAACAAGGCTTAGCACGTTTTCTCCTTTTTGGCACTCTTCTGTGATAAACAGAAATATTTGCAATGATAAATCATCTCTTTGCTAATAATCAAAAAATAACACATTCTCCTGATAAAAAAAATCATAGTAAAATGAATTAAAAATTTTGAGCAGAAGGAAAAATAGTTGAAATGGTGCACTGAGAAAGTCTGTATGTTCCTATACTTTAATAAATCCTAGGGTTAATGGAAGAACTTTTAATGTGGCAGTTTGCAATAAGAATAAAAAATCTTTTTTGAACATGAAAGACTCTTACATAAGAGGTTTACATTATGTAAATGTTAGTGTTATTGGCAATAGCCCATTATAAAGGAAAACTTTATATGCAGAAAAGCATTTTCAAATAATGGGATGGATGCAGCAATCTCTAGTCCTCCCTTGGACAACTTTCTCTCTGAAGTCAATGGAAGTTTTGCCTGAATAAGGTGGAAGGAATTAGCCCATTCGTTTTTATCTGAATTACATCAAGAGCTGACTGCTAAACAATAAAATCATGATTCATAACATAACGGCTTCACTTAATTCTTTTGTAGTCTTAATATATCTCATTATATGGTACTTCTGTTCTTTCCTCTCTGTGCAGTATTCAAATTAATAACAACCGCCTTTACATAACTGATGGTTCGACATGTTTTGCTGCCTTAGCAAGATCAAAGGATTTTATATACCCTTTTTGGATAGATATCAAGAATGGGGTGATCAATCTCTTCAGTAACCATTAAGCACAGTGTAAATATCTCAAGGTACCCAATTAGACACAAGTGGTTTGCCAGATGCTGAGAGCATCATCAGTTGTCAGGAGATCTCCAAATCTGTGGGACAGTCCAGAATTTATTAGGGATTAGTGGTGGTTCGAGTTGTCACTCCACTGATTTGTGGTCATTCAGCTGTACCCTGCCATAAGCAGCCTGCATGATATGTGGAGATAAGGTTCAAGTGACAGATACTTCTTCTGGCCCCCCAGGCACCTTTGGGTGGGATGGAGGCAGGGATGGATGGACACGGGTGTTGCGGTTCCTCTCTTGTGACCAGAGAGGAATGTGAGTTAAGAGTATGTGAAATAGCGAAATTAGAAGGGCATAAGAGAACAGCCCAAGAAAAGGGACCCCCAAAAGGCTTTATTATGGAGCTGGAGTTAACCCGTTAACCCCTCACCAGGAAGCCATCTGCAGCCTTCAGGGTTTAAGAATTCTTTTTATCTAGAGATGTAATTGACACAAGATGTGTAGCAGCTGCAAGATGTCAGTTTTGTCAAAGTAACTAGAAAAATGAGTTCTATGACACAGAGCAAAGTAACGTATAGCTAAAAAAAGAAAAGGAATAAATTATCATAAGGGTTAAAAAGAGGAAGAAAAATAGTTGAATGATGGAAGTTGCAGTTAATTCTGGAGCATTGATGATTTGAAATTAAACTACAATGATGGTTTCCAAGTAGAGTCAACATCCCGACTATTTACCCTAATAGAAATAACAGTGAAACTCCTCATGTTCCCATCATAACCATACTTCAGTGAGGGGCTGGAATGGCTAGTGCTCTGCACGGACTCCAGAGTAGGGTGGGTGCTGTGTTATTTTACCCTTCTGCCTGTAACTGTTGTTATTCAGGTGCATTACCATTGCACTTTGCATCTGCATAGGGACCCAGATTTGCTGTAATAAGAGCTGTTGCGACTTGGGACAAATAGCAAGTTGCAGAACAAAAACTTTGTAAACAAAGTGAAAAACAGAGGAAAATTATGGATAAAGTCAAAACTGGTCATAAAGAAAAGACTGGAGTATTTTAAGAATCTGAATAAAGAGCATTTGCAGCAAACCACCAGCCTGACAGTGCTGCCAAATCCATGAGTGTGAGCATGATGGAAAACTGAGAACTTTCTTTTTGAGAACCTCAGAAGGAACAATGAAGTGATTTGGGGCATGTTTATGAGGACTCCTCCCAAGTGTGAGTGACAGCACAGGAATACCCTGAAGGGATTAGTTGGAAACTTAATGGGTCAAGAGAAGACTAGAGAGCCTTATTGTAATAACTTTTGGTAATGACTTTTCATAATGATGGCAATAGCCACAAAGGGCATTCATGGTGAGGAAAGTGGGAACCAGTGAAGAAAAGGGGCTCATAGTCAAAGCACCCTGCCTGGGAAATGCTGTTTGCTGTGGTATCTCAGCTGGAGCTGGCTCTCATCTGTGAAATACAGTTGTGCAAACGAAGGCATTTATCGCAGCAAAGAAATGCCCTTGCCCAAAGAAGTCAGTATAGGCATCTCAGTAACACATTATAGTTTAGAGCTCCCATAATCCCAATATGTTAAAGTTCTGATACTGAAATGCTGGTAACTTTTGAGTATTCTGTAAGGCACTCCAGCACCTCATCAGACTACATGTGGCACCAATAGGAACTAATTCAGTATACCTATTACAATACTACTATGGAGTACTGATACAGTACTGCTGCTTTGGATCAGAGTAAACTTTGCTTTGGAACACTGACCTGGATGCCAGTCAGATATAGCTAATTCCTGCTTTCAGGAATTACTTGGAAATGTACCTCTTATTGAAAGCTTTAAAGAAAATGGAATTCTGATTTTTTAAACAAATACGGAACTCAAGTGTTTTCCTTTGCTCAACTCACATTCAGATGCCAAAACAACTAATAACATTTCAGAGTTGCTTATATTGTAATCCGGTTGGCGGAAGAAAAGTCATCTATTAAAGCTGAAGTCATCATAACTCATTAGGTGCTAATGTATCTGCTTTGTGGTAGAGAAGCAGCCCAGCTCTGTTGAAATGCTCCTAGTTCGCCCTCATCCGCTCACAGTTGTCTCTGGAGGGTTGGGAAGTATAAACAAGTTTTTTAACAGTATGTGCTAAGAGTATGCTAAAGTAGCTGCATTTACTTTATCCCAGAAGTCTGTCTCTGTCTACAGACAAGTGCGGAACCAAAGAAAATGCAGAAGTTTGAGAATGGTTCCTGTTTCCTCCTAGGGAGTCTCAGGAGAAAAGGTGATTGTGTGTGCTCACAGATGTCCTGGGTACGTGCAGTAAATCCAACATTTTCTGAACATGCTGCTGGCCTTGCTGCACCTGGTAATAAACCCTGGCAATAAATCAGGTGATCTGCACATGCATAATAAATCCGATGCACCTGAATGCCGGCACACAGGATGGACATGCTGTGCACAAACTGGCTGTTTTCCAGGTCTTCTGGATGTCAGGTTTCCACTGTGACTGGCTTGCCTGGGAGTTCTGGTAAAACTGCTGACATTCTCTTTTTATATCAGCATTTCCAGGGCACGTCCAGAGGGAGGGGGACGTATTGGGGGTACTAAAGCTTGAGCATAATTTTTCAGTGTGCCTATACTCTTTCAAGCCATGATACAACCCTGAAAATATAAACAATACTATTCCTGTTAAGGTACTCTTTCTGTCAAAAAAAATTATTTTTGAAAATAATAACCCAGTTTCTTGCAAGTTCAGATCTATTCTCCAATTTCTTTACATTAAGATTTTGTGCATATCAGGATGTTCTTACAGCTTCAGGGCATCAGCATCCTGAGTACCCTCTCAGTATCCATAAACACATTTACTTTTGTAGGAGAGCTTTAGTTTTAGAGCTGTCAGGACCTTCCTGAGGGCCATGGAGGTCAGAGTATCTCAAGCAGGGAGAGATTGGAGCCTGCAGTAGTACACTATGATTGTGTATTGTTCTGCTGCCTTGGAGGATGTTCAGAAGCAATGAACCTCAGGCCACAGATGGGTCAAGGGTTGCTTGCTGCCCTGTAGGCCACTTGACTTGGCACCAGATACCTTCATATGCTGGAAAATCATAGAATCATAGAATGGTTTGGGTGGGAAGTGACTTTAAAGATCATCTAGTTCCAACCTCCCTGCCAGGACAGGGATGCCATTCACAAGACTGGGTTGCTCGGGCCCCCGTCTGACTTGGCTCTGAATGCTTGAAGGGATGGAGCATTCACAGCTTCTCTGGTCAACCTGTTCCAGTGCTTCACTACCCTCTGGCTAAATAATTTCTTACTAGCATCTAATCTAAACCCATATTCTTTCAGTTTAAAAACCATTGCCCCTCGTCCTGTCAGTATCTGCCCGTTTGAAAGGTCCCACTCCCTCCATTTTATAAGCCCCCTTTAGGTACTGAAAGGTCTTGGTGAGGTCTCCCTGGAGCCTTCTCTTCTTCATGGTAAACAACCCTAGCTCTCTCAACTTGTCTTCTTAGGAGAGGATCTCTGATCATCTCTGTAGCCCTCCTTTAGGCCTGCTCTAAGAGGTTCATGTCTTCTGTTGAGGACTCCAGAGCTGAATGCAGTATTCTGAGTGGGGTCTCACGACAGCAGAGTAGAGGTGGAGGATTACCTCCCCTGACCTGCTGGCCGATGCAGCCAAGGATGGCATTGATCTTCTGGGCTGTGAGTGCACACTCCTATCTCGTGTTCAGCTTTTAATCCACCAGAGCCCTCAAGTCCTCTGCAGGGCTGCTCTCAATGACTTCTTCTCCCCGTCCACGCATATCTGGGATTGCCCTGACCAAGGGCACCTTGCAGTAGGATTTGTTGAACATCATGAGGTTCTCGTGGGCCCATTTCTCAAGCTTGTCCAGGTCCCTCTGCACAGCATCCTGTCCTTCTGTTGTGTCACCTGCACCACTCAGCTCTGTGCCATCTGCAGACTTGCTGAGGGTGCACTCGATCCCACTGACAGTGTCTTTGATGAAGATATTGAAGAGCACCAGTCCCAAGGCAGAGCCCTGGGGGACACCACTCATCACCCACCTCCACCTGGACACAGAGACATGGATCACAACTCTCTGCATCCGTCCATCCAATTCCTTATCCACTGAATAGTCCATCCATCCAATCCCTGTCTCTCCAATATGAAGATAAGGATGTTATGTGGGATCATGTCAAAGACTTTACAGAAGTCTAGATAGATGACATCTGTCACCTTCCCATGGAGACCATTGCCATAACTCCCTCATAGGAGGCTATCAGATTGGGCAGGCACGATTTGCCCTTAGTAAATAAGAGTAACTAGGTTTTACACTAGTAAGGTAAGAAAAGGTAGCCACAGGCAACTTGTTTATTGAAAACGCTTCCTTACCACTTGGCTATTGAAATACCAAGCATGTACACAAGGATTTGATTTTATTTTGGTCTGGGTGGTAGAAGTAACGAGCCCCATTGAGAAATGGCAGCAGAGAATCGTAACAGTGACCAGATTGGTGCTTCCTTCATCCACTTCTGCATTCATTTGGGAAATGAGGGAAAGGACCTCAGTGCTATAAGGGTAGGTGACTGATTTTATAAAAATAAAAACATCTTCTTCTTTATGTTCTCTAGTAAATGAGCCTTCTTTACCATCATGATATGGGCTGCATAGAAATGAAGCAGGGGACTTTACTAGACTATATGTCACTATACTTGTGTTTAAATAAGGAGCATATTCAGGGCAAAGATGCTAACTTGATTTCAGTAAACCAGAAAGCATCTGAAACAACTACTAGACCCTACTGAGTTACAGTATTGCATCTCCTTCAGACCTTCTCATGGTGGTTTTCTGTGCCAATTCAGGACACTGCCTTTAAGCTAATTAGCAGTTCTGAGCAAAGTTGGAGGGAATTTGTTTTTCTTCATCTGGGTGACATGCTTATCAAGTCAGCTACCCCCAGTCTGATACAGCAGGCTGCCAACAGACTTGTCACAGTTTATGAAGAGGGTTTGTGGTGGAGAGAGAAAGTATAATGAAAACCACATCCACCAATTAAACACCTACACTTCCTTTTAGACTACAAACAATGGACGTCTTTCCTTTTGCAAAAGAGATTTCTCAAATCAAAGCAACTCAGAAGAAATATAAATTAGGAAGGAAGCTCTGAGTAGATCTTTAATGAGTATCTGGCACAATGACACAGTGAGGTGTGACACATTAATGAATATGATGTAATTGAAAAGATTTAGGTTTGCAAAGGTTTGCACAGCAGTCAAGCAAAAGTAATGCCACCAAATATGGGACACGTTCAGGTCAAGTTTTTGGTACCTGTAATATCAGTCTTCTACTGATAGGAAAACCTGATGATTTTCTTAGTTTGTGATACATAGTTTTAACACCAGAAAAGTAGCATCGGTTGTATTTTTACTCAAGTGAACAGGAACTGACCTCGTTATGACAATGACAAGACATAGAAGAGGATCTTTGAAAATAACGATGGACTAGTTAAGCAGAGGGTACAGAGGTACAGCCTGGATATAATGCATGCAGCAATATTGTAGATGGAGAGGTAGGAGCAGGAGCTTGTAGAGCTATTTTCTCTGAAGAAAATCTCTGGTATAAAAAAATTCATTGCAAGGACACAGAAGAGCAGAACAGATACTTCAGAGAAAAGATGTAAAAATTAACTCTCAATTATCATACTGTTGATATGGACCAGATAAATTGAAAGACATTGCAAAAGTATACTGGGTGATGATAGAAACAAATTACACTATTAACAGTAGGCTTGTATTTACCTGAGGTAACACTGTGTGAGACTTGGCACCAGTTGCACTGAATGTCGTGTCTATAGATCTGTAAGCAGGTCAGCTGTGTTCATGAAGAAGAACATCTAAGTTGATCAGCTTTGTCCATGGTTGGTTTTTTTCAGGAGAAAAGAATAACTATTTTGGGCTCAGCATCATGTGAGTACATCTATGCTGTTTCTAGAACAAAGCTATAGGGCTGCATGGTGCTGTATGTGAAAGCCATCCTCTGTTAGCTTGAGGATCTCTGCCCTGCTGTGCTGGATACACGTACCCAAAGCATCCCAGAGGATGTGAGCCAGATGAACCCTATCTTTGTGGGCATGGGCACCTTATAGGCTTAGAAGGAGAGAGGTGAGCCAGGTTTATTTGTGAGACTGTGTTTCCTAAGCATGATAGAATGTCACCTGATTCCTTATTGTGCAGTACTTCATACAGTGATGCATCTGAACTTGCAGTCTGTAATCTAAGATGTGTGGTTACTGAGAAATTCAGTCAGTTCAGGCAAGAGACATTGCTTATGGGGAGTACAGACAGACTAAGGGAGCCCAGAAGAATCTTAGGTCTTCAGTGGAAATCAAAACCAGGCAGTTCTGGAAGGCCAAAGTACAGCAAGTAATCCACAAAGGGTGCTTGTTAGCAGGCTGGAGACATACCTGGGCTGGAAGCTGAATGCAGGACTAACGTACTATGTATCCAAACCACTGGAAATCACTTTGATCTTATCTGTCATTTAATGTGCCTAGCAATTGTCACATCAGTCAGAAATTCCTCTTACTTGGAGACTGGATTTTGATTTCGTTTACTGAACCAAGCAGTGCAAGTTTATGCCAGGAGGTTAATTTAGCTGATGATGTGCTACCAAAGCAGATCCTTACTTGAGTTTTACCACTTTTAAGGAAGGTGACACATAGTGGTTTATGAGCACAGTTTAGGCAGAATTAACATAGCAAACCCCATGACCCAGAAACCTCACATGACCCAGCTGGGCACCCAGAATGATGTTTTCTGGCAGGAGCACATTTAGACTCTGCTCCAACTTTGCTGCTACACATGCCCAGAGGCAATTTGGGGATCAGCAGACTCATCCCAGTACGTTAGGGCCTGGAGAAGTCCAAGATACATTATGGCCACACGCTGTCTGTGCTGCTTGCATATCACACATTATGCATCTTTGGGGCAATAGTCAGGACTCCCCTTTTCCAGCTGAATGTTTCAACCAGTTTACTCCTGACCCCATGATCCCTCCATTCTCAGATCAGGCTCCAGGGAGTGTGGTGAAGGGCTTTGAAGGTCATCCAGAAGTAGACTTTGACCTAGTAAGTACTGCATGTTTCTTGAAACTGAATCTCTGGATGTGAAACTCATGCTAGAGAGAGGCTTAGATCTGGGCTTCCCATTTTCTTATGCTGCTGCTTTAACCACTGGAATGTTAGCAAAACAGTGCTTAGCTGTGTCCTTTGGTTTTCTTTTCAAAGAGAGGTATGCCCCTCTTGTCTGACCTAAATACCCAAGAGGGCACACAGGTGGCACTCAAGCTGTGAGTTCTGCTTCCACTGTGAAGTCTAAACAGAGCAAAACCCGAAAGTTCTCTTTGACATTTACCTCCGGCCAGCATGAGGTTTGGTTCCCAATGCAGTCTCTAGGTGTTTGATGCTGGCTTCTCCCCATTTTCCCTATGTGGAGCTTTGGCACACAGTGCAGCACAGTGATATCCATTTTGGGAGTTGGGTGCCAAACACTGCACCCAGCTGTGCAGCTCATCCCTGTACCCAAGTCTTTTAGAAGAAGGTTTAGATTTTAATGTCATTACATTTATTAAGTTTATTGTTATCCCACCAGATTAACTGATGCCAGCTGCTTCTCTCTAGCAAGAGGTGGTAAGTGTTATTTCAGAAGAGACAGGAACATTTGTCCTATCTTTCAGTTTTTTCAGAGAAAGCATGTTTGCCTGGAAAATATGTCCAGTTTTTTTTGTTAATGCCAAGATGGTCTAAAAAGACAGAAGATAATTCTCATCTAATCTAATCTATTTAGAGTATTTCTGGAGAGCCCATTACTGGTGTCTGAGTGACAAATGAAGGTCTGGATTGCACCTGCCAGGTATGTGCCTGGGGAAAAGGCATGTGCAGTACATAAGGGTAAAGGCATGTGTGTCATCAGGCTCTCATGCAGGATTTATTCTCTATCCAGCATTTTCTGGTGAGGTGTATAATAATTTCCACTAAACAGCAGGTCAGATTACTAAAAGAATATCAGTAACTATAGACTATATATGTCTATATGTGAGCAAGAAAAATACATGAGGATTTAAACTGAGTAGCCTGCTCTACAGTCTGCAGGATCCTGGTGTTGATATGTGGAAAATTGCACACAAACAAGCAGTTATTTAACTGAATTTGCTTGTATAGATTTAAAATATAGCTAATGTAATGCCTGTACCAAATTGAGAAGTACTACTATATGATAAAGCAGTCAAAATGAGCAGGTTCTACCCAAATCTTGAAGGTAGCCTCTACCTGTAATTGGCAACTTTTCTCATACTCAGCCTGGTGCAGACACAAGCATGATGCACAGATTTCAGCATTAGCAGTATCAGATAATTTCCTCCCAGAAAGAAAATGGGACAAATAAGCATTCTGTTCTGTTCCTGTCAGCAGGAACATTTCTATCTGTTCTTGCTGCAGTTGCTCACTCCTTAGGGCCACTGACATCAAACAACACCAAGCAAACAGTACGAGATTTCACACCTAAGGCTTCAGCTGTGCCTTTGCAACACTTCTGGGCTTTCTCAGAGAAGTCACTGGCTGGCCCAGCATTTGGCTTCCTGTCTCTGTCTTTTACATGAGGTGCACTGACCACAAAGGATTAGGACCAAGTCTAGGATTAAGTTGTGCTTGTCAGGTATGGCCGTAGGAGAAAGGATGATGCGGTGTACGGGAATGTGACAGTGGCAAATGAGGGTTGCTTGAGGCCAGGCCACCACGTAACTGGGTCTGAGAGGCTGGCAACCTGCCCTCCTTAAGGGAGATGCTGACAGCTCCTCAGAGCAAATGAACTCAGCTCCTCTCCTGCTGTCCCTGACCATGCAGGAGTGCCATGGTTGCAGAAAGGGGTTTATTCAGGGGAATGAGAAAGAGAAAAGGCTCCCCACGCCCTTCAGGATGCTGGCAAGCATCACTTGTCTGACAACCAGAGGAAACGGGGGAGGTAAGGGGACTTCAGATTTCACACCTCATCTCTATTCCCTTCAGGCTCCCTCCTTCAGGGGAAGAGAGGATGGCTGCCTGCAGCAGGTTGGTCGCTTCTCATGTCCCTCAGCTATTTGATTCCCGCAAAAATGATTTTCATGAGGATGATGGGAGCTCAGTGGAGGATCTTGCCCGTTGCTGCTGTGCTGCAGTGGGGCCCTTGCCTCCCACCCCCAGTATTGGGTATTTTCTCATCAGTGAGGAGCAGGTAGGGAGCTAGGCAGCAGCAGAGCTTTGTATCTTCAGAGGGCTTCTTAGTTGCAGCAATCTCTTTTTGCTGGTTGTGTCTGGCCTCTCCGAGTGCAAAGAAAAATAGGGAATCTGGCTGTTAGCATGTATCCTCCCTAGACCCCAGCCTGCATCCAGGGATGCGGGCTATTTCTGGAACTGGGAGCACTGCAACATGTATACATTAGCAAAATCAAGTCCTTATGCTGTTCAGGAAAATTTGGCTCTGAACTGAATAGCTAAAAAAGCTATCTGTCTGAGCTGCTTAGAATACTGCACAGCTTCTGCCAGCTGAATAAAACCAATAGCATTTCTATGAACAGAAAGCTTTTGACAACAACCTTTGAATTATGAGTGGCAAGAACCATTCTCTTCATTTTTAACTTCTAACCCATGATGTATAGCACAGGCCTCATTTGAGGATAAGAGGTTACTATCTTATTGACTTGGCTTTAAATTGCATTTCATTGTATTAAAGAGCATCTGTCTTTTTAAATTTTTTTTTGTATGGAGCGAGATATACTGTAATGTATGAAGTATTTGACTTTCATGTAGCTGTAAGGCTAAACTTTGGAAAACATTCAGCCTCAAAGCTAAGATGGTATTTAGTGAAAACATCCCAGAAAATTATGATTTTGCAATTACCTTATTGGTAGTGTGATTTTAATGTAGTTTTGCGGATAGCTACCTTTGTACTTAAGGATTGTAAATTAATTAGACAAACTGCTTCATCTACTCAGGAGGCAGGAGAAGAGCTGAGCTAATAGCTATGGGAGTGCTGTACCAATTTGAGACTGAGGCTAAAATGACATGATAGAGGGAGAGGTTAGTCCTCTCCCAAGGTTGTCACTCCTGGTCACATTTTAATGTGAATTTATTGGACTGAAAGAGGTTAAAGAGGTAATTCTGAAAAGAGTAGAGAAATTTCTAACATAAAATGGAACTCATCAATAGTCCTAGTGTCTGTGGGGAGTTGTCAGATTCCATAATATTAACCATGTAATTAACAGGATATATAAAGTGATGTGCTTTCAAATAATTTATATTTCAAATGCCTTTCGATGTGCTAATAATACTTCTCTTTTTTTCCTCCAGTCTCTTGAAATCACTACATTCCTTTTTTTTTCCTCTCGTCTGTATAAAAACCCTTTGCATCTATCAGAGAGTTCTAACTAGTACTTGTTCCCAAGGGTGACTTAATGGACAAAGTATAGATAAATCCACATGACAAATCCACTTTACAGTATGGCACAGCTGGCATTCTCTGCTCAAGTTCAGCTCACAAATAAACTTGTAGGGGAACTGCATGATGCAGAGTGCATATTGCCTCACACTGTCCTGGAAATGACCTCTCATGTGTGTGGTGGTGACACACCCAGTTTTACATCTCTCTTTCAGGTGAATTGGGGTGCAAGGAGTCATTTGCAGAGTACTTTGCAAGAGGTTGTGTGCTTCTGTTGGCGTTTTTGTTGCTCTTCAACACCTCCTTTTTCTGTTTTTAGTGATTGGGCTTTGAATACCAAAAGAATATTGACTGACAATTGCTAGAAGTCAGTAGTTGTTGCTGCTATTACTATTATTAGTATTATTATTATTATTAGTCATCTAGATAGGAAAAGAAAAAGCTTTCCTGAGCAGTGAAATTACCAAAACTACTTCACAGTTTTGTGTCTTGTACTGCAGGAGACCCACTGCATAAGCTCTTTGCCAGTGATGGCATCTTCCCTCGTGCTCCTCTCCAGTGATGTGGGAATGAAACAGGTCTGGGGCAGTTTCACAGCTGTACTTGGACTCAGCAGGGCTTATGTGCTGATGGACAACTGGCTGCCATCAGCTGGCATGGATAAGGACCAAGTTGTTAGTACTGCATAAAGTGCTGCTGATTTCAGTAGGACTTTTTGGAAACTTCTGTCAGATTTGGCTGAAATCAGTCAGCAGGTTCAAAATAACAGCCATGGAAGAGGGAGTATATGGCAGGGAGACACCACAGTCTTGATGCTTTGCTTTCCAAGGAAGCCTTGTTGACCATGCAGTACATGTCAGTTTGTGAAACAAACGTGGGTTTGGGAAAAAACAATCTTTCTTGTTTCAAAACCATATTTAAATGTTAGATGGAGGGAAAATGTGCAGGTTGAATATCTGGCACAGAGCCCAACAGACATACTTACAGGAAATTTCCTCATGGAGTAATTCAGGTCTTTCGGAAAAGATGGTGTGGGAGGCAGCTGTCACTGTCCCTGTGCTGGACCTGGTGCAGCATCTTGAACCAGAAGAACCCTGATCTTTGGTATTTACAGCTAAAATGATTAAAAAACTACAGAAAGTTGAAGAGAAAAGGAGCGTGAAGCCTGGACCTCAGACTGACACACAGGCCACCTTTCCCAATGCATATTGAGCAGCACAGTGAGAACTGAACTAAGGTCTGTACCTTCAAACCCTGCATGTCTTTGTGTAACATCCTGGGCTTGTAAGATGACTGGGTTGCTGCGTAGTCTAATGATTACCTTTTGCTGTGACTGAAAATGAAAATGCCTGGTCTAGTTACAGGACATGGGCATGAACACAGACCCACGTAAAAATATGCATCTGCATAGAGAAACTGAATGGGGTGTCATGGTAGTTTTCCCTGCTATATATAAGCAACATATGGGAAAAATTCCATTTCCATGCTCCCATCTACTAGAAACACTTTTCTGTTATATCCATAATACTTATAACTGATCAACATAATGTAATGGCATTCTAGACATATTCTAGTGGCTATGTGTGTTTCTATCAAATGTTGTCAAAGAGCAATATTGTATACTAACATTTACGGCTTATCAGAAATTGAAGCATTTTCTTCTCCTATGCCCTGGCCACACTGTTGTGGAAGTTCACTCATACAACCACTTCCCGCAACTGAACAATAAAACATTTCCAGTCACCCTGCAAGTTCATTTTATAGTAATTTAAAACTACCCGTTACAACCAATAACTTTGGTGCTGGAAACCAGTATAGCAGTTATAAAGTCCTGGCATGTAACTTCTTATGGAAAGCAGTGGTTTTATCACAGCCATGAACACGCACGTGACCCAAGGCATAAAATTACTGCTCAAAAATAGAGACCTTATCTCAGAAAACGCTCAGATATCTACTTACGACAATTACAACAATGATGATTTCACATCTGTTAGGCAGACAGTTTTAATCTGTAAAAGGTTAAGTATTTGACAGTTACTTGTTCTTACATACAGATTAGCTGCTTGAAGGTTTAACCTTTAGATGTACTTAAGCAACTACTCTTTAAAATTTATCATGTAAAACCACCCAAATAAAAACTGTCTCATCACTTGTAACTCAGAAATATAGGATGTTCCTTAGGTTCAGGATATTTTCACCTTCCTTCTTACCAAATTGCTTAGCTGGCTTTACTTCTTCCTTTGTGCCTGAAAATATTTACAAGCAATAATGCTTTAATTTCAACAGGCACCGCTTCATAATTAAAGGATAAAAGGAGGATTCTGTGATTAAATGTGTGGAATCAGTTATTTTGACTCAGTAAAGAAGATTGCTGAAGAACATGATTATTCCTTCACGTTGAATTGTCCTGAAAAGCTGGGTAGGGGAAGAGGGAATGAATCTTCATGTGGCCTTTGCACTTACCTAGGAGTGGGGGCAGGGGAATTATTTATGTAGTAGCAGAGAGATCTCCAAATTTCTGTAGAAATACCAATTTCTTTTATTGATATTTCCTAAGCATCATAAAACATGGGATGTTTTAAACCTCTCGGATGGAGATGAATTAAATTTAAAATTATCATATGGAAGTCAGATTTTCTTTTTCTTTTCATTTACACAGCTACAGTGAGTCAGTGGGAAGGGCTTTCTCATTCACAGTAACAAAGCTGCCCAATTTTTCCTTGAATAGGTGTATCAGACTATCTGTCTTCCTTTCATGTTTCTCACAGCGATAAACTTCTTGTTTTCCTCAGAATTTGGATCCCCATATGGGATCCAGATGGCCTTGATGGCATTTCAGGGACAGTTTTCATGGAAAAGAACCACATTCCCAAACAAGGTTTGCAACACTGGCCATAAATAATATCATCATTCTTGTATCAGTCGCATAAATGCTCTCTGTCTGTGATGTTGTGGGGTATGGAAGGAGGTGACGGGGAGTTTGTGCTGGGAGTGCTTGCCTGTCCATTATTGCTGGCTGAGGTGCTGTTCCCAGGATGCTGGGCTGGCGGTCACCTCTGGGCTGGGTGTGTGCCAGGGCTGTGCTCGCCGCAGGGAGGGCAGTTCCCCACGGGTTGGGTGAGCGCTCCATGCGGGAAGCAGCTCGCTGGGCATGCCGCTCGTGGCGTGGAAGGAAGCCCCAGCACAGACGCTGGGCAGCAGATGTGTTGCTCTACAGAGCTGCTTCTCTCCTCTCCTGCCACCTACACGCTCCCCTAGACCTTGTTTTGGTCATCAGCACTTGTGGAGAGTGGCCCTTGCCCGTGCGAAACCATCAGAACGAGACACGCTGGAGGAACTGGGGGAAGCCTTTTTTCAGGCTTGCAGTGGCATTAACCATTGTGTTTTTACGCCCCACTTACCTTGCATCACTGTAAATGGGACTGCAGTAGCTCTGCCGGCCCTGTAATACTGTAGACCATTTCAAACCCATTAAAGACTAATGGATATCTAGTGACAGAAAGTGTGCTGCGTGCCAATTAGAATATTTAAACTGTGCAATAAAAAGGAGTTAATAAAATCACCTTAGAAGTTGAGAATATGATCGAAGGTAGTGTGCTGGTTTTTCTTCAGGTGTTTGAACAATAAGATTGTTTTTAAAGTAAAATTGATCTGTCATTTTTTAAAGGCCAAGGAACATGCAGAAATATGTCTTCTCTCCCTATTTTCTCAATATATTTTAATGTATATTTAGTAACCCAGTTTTTTTTCCCTTTCCCATTATAATGAACTTTTTCAAAACTGATAGCTGGTAGATTCATGTGCTTAACCATAAGTTTCATTCCATGTATAGAGCAAGAACTTCACTGAAGATACAGAATGCCAGTGGCATGAATATTTAATAATTGCACTTCTAAAGTTTTTTCATCCTTCTTTCTCTCTCTGGAATTGCCAAGCCCATCTGTCTGGCCTCTAAACCTGTTTACAGGTATCTAAATTTAAAAATAAAAAAACCTGTAGTTGCAATTTCAGAATTTTGCAATGAAAGTCAGGAATGCTCGCCTTATTTGTGAACTACAAAATAAATAGAACAGTTGGGATTTTTTTTCCTTTTGTGTTTCTGATGATGTGCAGTATATTATATTTCGGTTCACTTAGGAGGAAGCTGCAGGCCAGAGACACAGTGGTATAAATTGATAGAGCTACATTGACTTCCATGGAATTACACCAGTTGGCTGATGGTAGCCATGGCTGTGACCATCAGAAATCATGAAATTCATACATTAGCTATAGCTGTCATGTGTGGAAGCTATTATTTATGTTAATTGAATTAACTAAAATAAATATTTATGTTTAAAGCAAAACAGTTTATGTTCTAATAAGATAACAGACACATTTTACGCATCCTTTTCTTTGCTGGATTTTCTTCCCTACAGATAATGATCTTTCAATCTCTGTTCTATAAATATGCATGTCATGTTCAGGTTTCTATTTAATGCATGCATGAGTAAGTACCACTGAATTTGATTAACTTCATTAACGATAAATAATGAAGAATGCTATTTTAACTATTTTGGGACAAACAGTCACCTGGATAATGTTACTTGCTTGAGTAACCTTCTTCATCCTAATGGGATTGCACACAAGGGTAAAGTTACTCAGATATGTATGTGTAGGTTCAGTCTTTTATTATGTAGCAACCTTTAGAGCTTTTACTATCTGGCAAGCAATCATTTATATCCTTTTTAAAAAATATTTATAGCTTCCTTGACTAATTGCTTCTTACATGACTTAGAGCCTTTTGCATTGGTATCATTTGTTAAAACACATCCAGAAGCAGGCAGAGCAGAATCATTTTTCAACTTTTTAGTGTCATTTTTATAGACAAATAACACTTGTAAATGATGGATAATAGCCAGCAGAATGCTGCATTGTATAAAATGAGCATGAGTTATATTTGCTGGGAGATAGAAGGTTAACTTGGCTATGAACTAATTGAGGAGCCTCATGGTAAATGCAAAGTGGTGCGTGCACACTATAAACAAGACTTGAACAAGCTAAAAGGAGGATTTAGGTTAATTCAGTATTTCATTTATTTTTTTGCACGCTACCTGATGTTTTCTTAAAAAAAATAAACCTCAAAAGCCATATTGAATCCTAATGAGCTTGTAAAAAGTCCAGAAGGAGAGACAGAGGCAGCATGTTTAAAAAGATGAGACGTTAACCTGTCAGAGTATTGGGGGTGGATCTTATGCTCCTTCAAGTCTGGTGCAGGCATGGTCACTTCCATTTGCAGTTTTGACTTGAACATTTGTTTCTTGTCTCATAAAATACTGCTTACTTGGCCGGTATTTGAAAAAGTCATTACATTTTTTTGTGTTCTGCAGTTCATAGTTTACACTTATGCTGTATTTTATGGCAGAATTCAAAATAACTGCCTTTTCTTTACCCAAGAAATATATGCAGTTGCAGATTACAAATGTGTGCAACTGAATAACTTTTTTATAGGAGAGTACTTGACAGATGCCAGTTAACGTCAAGGGATACAAATGCTCAATGCCAAGTGATGGCAGGGTATACAAATCAGCCTGGTACCAAATTTTTTTTCTCCATAAACAGCACAAGGCTGTGACCTAAATGGACCCTGTACAAATGTTTAACTTGATGCACAGGAGAAGTTGCAGTGATTTAAATGGAATTATTCAAGTATTTTAAATGTATTTATGTGCTTACAAAATGGGGGTCACATGAAGTAAAATCAGAGTTTGAGCTTTCAGGCTCTATAGAGCCCTGTGTAAATGTTCTTTCACTCACTCTAAAATTCCAAATAGGATCACTTTTTTTCTTTTTAGAGGGACTGGATCCAATCTGTCAGTGCTGCCTTACACTTTGGGGGACATTGCTGCAGTGCAGATGTAGTCAACCTTTGGTCTGTTCACTGATTAGATACTCTTCAGTTCCTTTTGGGGTTTTTTTGCACCTTATTACTGGCAGGCTGCTTGCCTGCCTCACTGCATTGGCTTCTTTGAGTGCAAGAACTGAGAAAGCTGTAGACCATCTAAACTGTTCTGGTGGTCTGTCTCAGGGGTGGTCAGCACCTCCTCCGTGATAGGATCAAACATGCCTCCAGCATGGCCAAAACAGAGGCATTGTTCTTGCAGGGCACCCTGTGCCAGCTGCTGTGCAGCTCAGCTTTCTTGTACTGGGGCACAGATAGGTGCAACTCATCGTGTGGTGGGGGTCAGCCCTGTGCCCACTTTCCGTGGTGGGAGAGAAGCTGGGCAGAGTCCTCCTGTTCCCACCCTGGCTGCAGGGCAGGCACCGCTTCCATAAACTCAGTCATCACAACCCTTTCCTCAGGGACTCCAAGTGCTCTCTGAAGCCCAGCTCAAACAGGGAGTTTGGGATGACCTTTTTAATTCGTGTTACCAGAGATTTTTCCAGTACTTTAGTAGGGCTAGTTTGCCCTTGTGGGTCATTGTAAATACTTAACATTGTATTTACTCATCCTGTCTTTAATTTTTGCAATGGTTTCAATTTGACTTTTAAATAAATATTTAGGGTGGGGATAGAAATTAAACAGTTGAACTCTTGCCAGCATCCCTTTTTTGTCCTTTTTTCAAAGGCACTCATGAGACTCAGATGTAAAACTCTGGATAATATCCTTCCAGTTATGGCATCTGGCTTCTTGGCAGTCTCTTTGAGAAGTTGGCAGGCTTGGTGTTGCCTTTAAATCCAAAACTAGCTCTCTTGTAATTTTTTTAAGATGCTTTCTCCTTCTGCTTGTCATTTTTGCTTGCTTTACCTTTGATTCAGATGAATTCTTGCTTTATTAATCATTTGATTCTACCATGCTTGCCCAGTTTTCCATCTAGACAGAATCTCATGGTAAAAAGAGATTTATTAATGGTTTTAAGATGGGTACATATACCTGTTATATCAGTTTTAAAGTGACCTCCAACTGTGTGCAAGAATCTGGTTTGGTTTTGGGGGAGGGGGTTGAATGAATCAGGAATAAAGGTAATCTTAACTCTACTGGACTGAGTAGCCTGAATGCTGTGTTTCAGTAGCTTCTTTATCACTACTATAACACTCAGGTCCGTGTTTTTGAAGTGCTAGGTCTTTAGAAGGTAATTTAACAGCTTCAGTAAAAAAAGAGTTTGTGTAGGGAATATTTGAATACAGCCACTTGTCAGATATTCCCCCCTGCCATGTTTTCCTTGCGATTTCCTTTGGTTTTCAGCATCCACATGAAACCTGAGTATGTCTTTCAGTCTCTTGTAACTTCCAGTTTGCTGTATATTTTTTTTCCCTGTGTTGTACATAACGTGCAGCTGCCTATGTGTGAGTAGGTGTCTGTGTGTGAGCACGTGTAGGAAGCAGCATTGCCTCAAGGTAGCTGGCAAGCCTGCAGAGGGGAGCATGCCTGGGCACACACACTGCCGTGTGGCTCCCTGCATTGCAAATAGTCAAGAAATTGGTTTCTTTGTTTTAGTCTGTATTACAGTGCTGCTGCATGATACTCCAAGTGGGTCTGGGGGAGGTGAATCCTCCGTGGCACAGTCTCACCCCAGTTTCAGAGAGAAGGGCGCTGAGTCTGTGATACTTCCTTTCTCACCCAGGGAGAAATACTCCGTGCTGAGGTCAGTACTAATTGAAGCCTTTTGCACATCAGCCGCAGGAGCGGGCACCAGACAGGCTCCCTGGGAAGCAGCCTTGCCTTTTAGATAGTGTCAGATCACAGGCACGGCTTAATGGAGTTGTTGCTTATCCATCAGCCCTGAATTGAGGATGGATGCATTTTCCCTTTGCTCTCTGTGTCTGGGACATTGGGTTAAAATAGTGTTACTTTCTACTAGGAGTAAGAAAGAACATATGACTTGTGTTGTGTGTTATCTGTCTCTTTGCGCTGGTGGGTTTCCACTGGATGCAGTATCTTTGGATCATCCCTTTATTCTTTTGGAAAAGGCTGTCATGCCTCAATCTTTGTTTGAGGGGCAAGAAGAGAAGGACAAGAAGAGTGAAAATGCTGTGTTCCGTACCCAGCTGGTTTCCAGCTGCACCAGCAAGGCAGAGTGCCCCCCTGGCTGGCCAGGCAGAGCTGAGGCTGATGTGCTCCTTCACACTCAGTGAGCTTATTACCTGGTGGATGTGGGCTAAAAGTAATCAGAAAGCTCTGAGGTGGGTCAGCATTGCAAGCACTGAAGAAAATACCAGGCTTCTCTGTGGGGGATTTTTTGTGCCAAAATAGGCTGCGGTGGAGCAAAAAGAATTTGATCAAGGTGAATAGTTGGTCGGAAAAGCATATATCATTGCTTTTAGTCAATTGTTGCAGATAAGAAAACCTCTTTTGGGTGTTTGAGGATGCATATTGAACAAGCCTGAAAAGAGCCAGCCCATGGTTACAAGAAGGTATATGACAGTGGGAAAATATTAGTGAATCAATATATTTCTCTTATAAACTCATATTCTCCTGAAGTCTGCTTAATATAACAACTAGAGGCTTCTTTTTAAAAGGCATGTACATGCTTTGCATGCATATATCCTACCCCTTTAGAACTCAGATTCATTACAACTGTATGTACCATACATGTTTTTCTGACTTAACAAAGTGACATTACCACCTTCTTTTCAGTTTTAACTGCTCCTGCCTCTTCCTGCTGTTGCAATAGCATATTGTGGTCATCTTTTCTTGACAGTGTCCCAGTGAAGGTAACTAAGTGCAGCTCATCAGTTTCTTCTTCAGAAAAAAACCCAGCATCTATAGTAATCCAAATTCTCTGAAAGTGGAGGTAATCAAAACCATGACACTTGAGGCCAGAAGTTGCTTGTGTACTGGTTTGGTTCTGTTACAAAACATGGATTTCTCCATTTTAATCACTAAATTTAGAATAAAAACACTGATCACAAATTTTTTGTTTCAATAATTAATTACATTTGTTTTCAATTCCCATTTATTTGAATTAGTTGTGACTCGGACTAGATTTGTTAGCTTACACTTCATTATTAACGATAGTTAGCTATTAGAAATTTCCAGTGCACTTTGTATAACCTCCCCATCCTCGTGCCCCCTATCTAAATAAAAGAGAAGATGCTATTAGTGTAAGGTCAGAGATGGGGTCCTTTAAGTCAGCCTTTACTACCAGTGACCACATGGGGTGGATAAAGGTGACACCAGACCCGAGGAGGCACTAAATACTTGAAGTAAGCTTGTGTACATTAAAGTGTGTTAAACCCCTGCATGAACATGCTTGGTCTATCCTCAAAGTGATCTCACATCAGTGCAGTTGATCCCTTTTCCTCTTGGCAGAAGGATAAGCTGCCATAATATATGTTCATCTGACTGGGAACTGACTTCATTCCCTTGGTTGATTTGCGTTGACTTTCCTGCGAACCCCTGTGAAGATGAATCTTCAATTGCGGCAGTATCTCTCTCCTCTTAACCTACAAAATAATTGCTTCAGCTGAGATATGTCTCTGTTAGCTTTTTTAAAATGCTGACTTTTTAGTAGCAGCTTTTTCTGAATTACATCAGGCTTTCTATTTATACACTGTTTTCTTTTCCGTGTTGCAGTGGGTTAAGGAAAGGCAGGTCTGTGATCTTTGGCCACACAAGATAATGGCTTAATTCTTATTAGAAGTTTAGATTTTCATCATTGTTTTTACACATTGTATGTTAAAGAGAAATTTAACTGGGAACAAATTCCCTTTGTGAGGGAGATACAAAATGAAGCCCAAGCAGTCTAAAGCATGATAATCTAGATTCATGTATTTGATCATTATAGGTAGCATTGCTGATAGGCACAGCTGTTGCACATCGTTCCACAGGCAACCACTGCTCCTGTTTGGGGATCTATAGCCCTGTCAAAGCCACTTTGACAGCATCAGCTTGTCAGCTGCATCCTTTGGGTGCCGTGCAGCTGCTGTGCCCATGGAGTGACAGTGGGATAGTAAAAACGTTAACCTTGATGGCTGAATGAAGCAGAGCACCTTGTGACAGAGAACTCATTGAGGCTTCCCCTCCAGTTTGTGCAATTTTATCTGCAGTTTCATTTTTCAGAGTACAGACTTTTGTTGTAAGTACTGAAATAACGTTATTTGAAAGCAACAAATAGCATGTTGAACTACCTGCCAATATCATTTGCATAGAATAGGAGCAGCAACTATCAATTAGAAACATAACTCTTTTTTAAATCCTCGCTTCAGGTTTAAAACATAATGCTAGGAATAAGCTACAGGGAAGTAATTTGTAAAGAATTTTTATGACTCTCCTCCTTTTTAATCTGTGTGAGTGGATAGATAATACAACTTTCACTGGAAAAGCTCAAAGAGTCATATTTGTAAAGGATAAAGACATTAACTTTTTGTTCCCAAGAAGTTTAAATTGCACTCAATTTGCAAATTTATAAAGCACTTTGTAATACATAAGACTAACTCTAGATATCAGTGGATAAGTATCGGTAGTAGTTTCACAGTGTGCAGATAACTGAATGAGCTGAGGGCTTATCTTCTATTGATTCCAAGTTTATGAATGCTAAAGATAGTTCACCATGTCAGTGGTTTAAGATCTTTGATTAAAACAGTTGTGCTTGTTGTTTAAACAGAATGTCATTCTGGTAATCTGCAATTACTGAATACACATTAGCAAAAATCGGAGAAAGCAGTGAGGTCACATAGAAAGTGATACCCAGTCACCACATGTATGTATTAGTGTCACATATGAAATTTATGAGGCAAAGTAGTGCTGAAAGAATTTGCTGTCTTTCTAAGCAATACTCATTTGAGGAATTGCCTAAGATAAATGGGTTTGGCTAATTGAATCATACACTTTCATAGTGTGCTACATATAAAAGTAGACTAGGAAATAAATATAATTAAAGTAAACATGCCCTTCTAATTAGTAATTGTTTCTGCTGCTTTAAGCAAATTTCAGTGGCACAAAGTAGTTGTTCCAGTGCAGACCTAATAATGAAGGCTGTAATAACAGGTGTAAATTAACACAATGGAAAACATTTACAGTGTAACATTCTAAATTAAAATTGACATTAACAAGCCTGATTTTTAAAAAGCTGGATAATTAACATTTATTCAACCCCTGACAAATTAGTGCAATACAAATACTAGATGAATTTATTTATAGCTTATAACCTTTTTTTTTTTTTTTTTTTTTTGTTAAGCAGTAAATGAAGCAATGGGGTTAATTTTTTCCAAGAACATGTCATATAAGAGCACTGTCAAAGGAAAGGCAAAGAAAAAGAGAAAGCAAAGATACTTACCCAAAGGCTATTTTTTTGTAAGTGATATGCAGGAATTGTTTGAATACTTAACAATATCACCCCAGTCAGTGTTCTTGGTTATGTATGCTCTGAAATAAAACATTGCAAATGGTTTAAGTTTGGAGAAATGCAAGTACAAACAGAATAATATCTATTGTGCAATAAAATACTTTGATTCCCCCAAGTGCATCTTCAAAAAAACATAACATACTGCTAAGTGCTTAGCATTGATGTCTGTCTCTGCAAGAAAATATCACCAGCAGTATTTTCTTTTTATGATGGATGTAATAGAATGCCATGAATAGGTAAGCAAAAATACTCAAACTAGTTAAAAAAAGAAGGCTTTACTTTAATTTTTGACAAAAGATGCCATATTTTCACATCATAGAAAATGTCTAATCAGATCCCAAAATAGCGTATAATATATCTGCACAACGCAGATAACTTCTTCTCTTATTTGTAAGAGTAGAAAAATAGTTTTCTGGTCGGATTAGGGGCACTTGTAATTTTTTTCAGCTTGCCTGTCAATTGGAAGTCATCATTGTTTAATTTACTTTTTTTATTTTTACATCTCCTTGGTATGTCATAAATTACAACACATGGTAGGCAAATTCAAATATCATGACTTCTTATTCCCAAAGTGAATTTGATAAGACAGTATTTACCTCACAATTACAAATCCTGAGAGAAAGTGTAAAAGTAGTTCTTGTAGTGTACAGTCTACAGTGAACTTAAGCTCTGGGACTCAGCTTTTGAGGCAGTTACCTTCTTCCCAGCCACAATTTTCTACCACATTTCGTGGGTGTTCCCAAAGCCCACAATGATGAGAATCTTCCTGAGTTGCTTCTGAAAGGCAGGTGTTTAGCATTTGACTTAACATGTGTACTGTTGGGCATATTTAACATGTCAGGGGTTTGACTTAGTCACAAAATCATTTGCTTGTCCCTTGCCTTTCCTGGCAAGATTCAGATCTTTTGTGCGCCAGAGAGTTTTAGGGATGAAAAGTAAATTTCTAATAGTGAATATAAGCTGCCCTGAGTAGAACCCCTTCTGGAATTTTTAGTGTCAGAGATAATTTTAGTTCTTTGTAACCAAGATATTTTAGAAACCTCTTGGTTTCTGCATGTCAAGTTTTGCATGCCTTATATGTCTCTGTAGCAGCTAAGCATGGTTGATTTGGAGGTGGTGGAAAAGACATTCCTGCTCTCACATCTTACAGATCAGTTTTTGAATTCAGTGACTGAAAAAAAGGTCTCTGTTCTTTAACCCATATATTAAAGAAAAAAAAGCACAAATTATTCCAAATAAAAATTATTGCAAGCGCTGTGCTGCATAGAACCTTTATTTCCCCCCCTGGCTCTAAGTCAGGAGAAGTGCACCTAGGCCAGCCTGACAGGTGAGAATCGAACCTTTATAGCACCTATGCGTCCCTCAAGATTGTGGAGTGGCCACATAAGGACTTCTATAGGTCCCTACTCCAGAAATAATCTTTTTGATGTATGTTCCTCCCAGAAAAATGTCTTCATTGTTGGGGAGAACAAGTCTTACTTTGGTAAGTGATAACAGGCAGGTATTTATGAAGGAGGAGCATCCCTGTAATAATGTAAAGGGGCAGTTTTGCTCATCTGGAAAGAAGATCGGGTGTTGTGTTGCTCAGTGGATAAAGATTTCCCATTCTTGTTTATTTTCTGTATTAAACCTGTCTAAGAAGGAACAATCTTAACAATAACTGTCTGCTGGTGAGGACAGGTTTGTGAGGAGAACTGAGATAAAGAAGCCAAGGAGGCTGTGGAGTTGATAGCCAGCCTCTTCCAGCCCATCGTTTTAAAGTTAGATAGCATTTCTGAAATCATATCTAAATCTCCTCTTCTTCAAATTAAGTTGCATGACTTAACAGACAGAGAACACAATTCATCATTGTCTGCTCTGCAACAAGTTTTTATAGGTGGGTAGATCATTATCATGTGTCTCCCAGTCTTCTCTTTTCTAAACCAGACAAGCTCAGTTTGTCCTTTTTCATATCTCACTCCTTTATGCATCTGTTTCCTCTTTTCTGGGCTACATCATGTGTTCCCTACTGCAGAGGTCCTCAGGGCAGTGTGTGATTTTCTCAGTGCCTAACTGCAGGTCAGTTTAGGGTGAATCTCAGAATGGGTGAGGCTGGAAGGGACCACAGTGGGTCCCTTCGTCTGGTGTGGCCTCCCTGCTCAAGCAGGGTCACCCTAGGGCGTACTGCATATGAAGTTTGTTATCTTAGCTTTAAATGATATTACCTTTAGCTTGATACTTAGATCTTCCCAACTATTAAATTCTTTTTAATTTAGTGGAACACATCAGGAACAGCAAAATGTTCTCTAGAACCATGTAAAACACTCAGAAATCTTTATTGAGTTACTAAGATACTGTCTTGGTGCACAGCAAAATAGAAGCATGGGTATTACAGTTATCTCACAGTTTTTTTCAGGAAACAACCCTAGATATAAACCTGAACAAATTCACTGAGCTTACTTTCTTTCACTCATATTAAAAAAACACTCAGTGGAATATCATAAGTTTTTTGCTTTCCATAACCTAGAAGGAAGTAATTCTCTGCCATTCTGTTTGTTACTGAGAAACTGTCAGCCTTGCTGCTTCAGAAATATTAAGGAAGGCTAAACGTTGTAGCAGTTTTCTGCTTAACATGGCATGTTAGCAACAAAATATTCTCTTGTTAATAACAGCTTCTGTTTATTTTTTGCACCGGGATATTCCAGTTGCCAAGTGTGAATTGGTTTTTTTGGTTTCAAATAAAAATCAAGTTCACTGGTGATGGTCTAGTTTTGTGCTCTCCCTCACCCTCACCTCTGTAATTTTTTCCTCACTGTGGGCCCATCCATCAGGGTTAGGAAGGACCAGCAAGCAGATCTCTCATCGTTTTGTTCAGTGCTGCTCCAGGTTTCTGCAGGCAAATAACACTGTGGAGTACTGCCACTGTTCACCTGTGTTACAGCCCTCTCCAGGAATGTCACCTCTCCAACATGCAGACATGTGCTGGCTTTTAGTGAAGAAAAAATTGTTCTATTAGATCTACCAGAGTCCCTCTACCAGCGTCTTTAAAATGTTAAACACCTTCCATGAGGTTCATATGTTACTTCTTGACAAGAATTTGGGTATCTACTGTGGGGGTTTTGAATGTCATCACTTTTAAGACTAGAGAGCCTAAGAGCATGTGAGCAGCTACATCCAAACTGCATGCTTAGCCTTCTTCTACGTGCTGGATTTTTAGTATGGTGAACAGGAGTTTGAGTGAACTGAACCTGGTTAGGGATCGGGGCAGAGTTTGCCTCGTTTTCAGAGTCCTGTCTATTTCAGTCTTGTCCCATTCCCAGAGAATTGTGGGATCATGGATTGATAATCTGTCAATACAAAGAGGGAGGATGGGTTCCTCCTGAATTTTTGTTTGTTTGTTTGTTTGTTTGTTTGTTTTTTAACACTGCAGATGTTGTATCTTAGGCATCAGGATTTTGTTGGCTTTTCTGAAGTGGAAAATCAGGAGAATTTCCTTCAGCCTTGTTTCTTGGTTTTCTTTAATTCCTTTTCGTTATCTTCTATTATCCTTGTGAAACAGGACGAGAAGTAAATTCTGGCCATTTTTTAATGCATCACCTGTCAGAGAATTATTTCAGTCTTTTTAAGTTGTTCCCATGAAATCAGCTTCAGTGGTCTTACTGACAGGTCACACAAATTTTTTATTCTTGAACGCTGTAGTGATAGAAGGTCAAACTGAAGTCAAATGTTTTGAAACATTTAAAAAATTTGTAGAAAAAATGACCCAGAGCTTTCTAAGCTTCCTAACACAATAAAAAGGGATCTTTGTTGTGGAGGATTCAAAAAAATAAAAATGTTATAGACATCTCCCGAATACATGTTTTTAGAATAATACATACGATTTAGATCCTTCCTCATGGTTTTGCAACTACATACAGAATTTAGATACCTCTTAGCACTTTCAAAATGAAACACTGAATAATTTTACACCTTACACTATATAGGTAAATAATATCCTTATAATTTACTGTGGCACAAATATACATTTATGAACACAGGCTTCAAATAGAGTATGCAGTAAAAATAAAACATTTCTCTCTTACAAGCTCTTGTTCTTGCTAAAGGTAAAATTTGCTGAGGAAAAGTAGTCAGGGCAAGGCAGCTGTTAGACAGTGAGGGGACAATGTATCCAACTTCATCAGGTCACTGGCTTCCCTGCTTTGGCCTGGAACCAGGCTCATCCCCCCCAACAGGCAGCATCTGCCTCTGGCACCATCCCTGCACGGGCATCTCTGGAGTGGCTTCTGCATCTATCACAACCATTGAAGCTTCTGGGTGATGTTTAGTCATTTTTATGTAATTGCCTTCAGATTCTGAAATATTTAAATGCATTTTAACCTACTTGAAAGTGAGGCACTTGAACAGTTATGCTGTTTCTGGAAGTTAAAATATAGGAGGTTTTTTTTGCACTTATATTATGTTCAGGCTTTTGTATTTCTGACATACTGAGTTTTGGTTTGGATTTGTGGCATGGCCATATCACCACCATTCTTCTTAAGCAGAAACAGAGTGTTAAGGGAGGCACAAACCAAAAATTGTGATTCATATTCTGGGCTTTTTTTTCTATAATGAGAGATAAAAATACTTCACTTCCCATTGCACGTCACTTAAGGGGGGAGGCACATAGATGCTTCTATGTGCAGCTCTGAAGGTGAGCATGAGTTATGGGATACAGTCATCTTTGTAGTCTGAACTGGGACTAGCATGTGTAAGAAGCTTACATTAATTGCACCAGTCACAGGGCATAAAAGTTTAAAGTTTTTCATCATTTTAACATGTATGCATCTTTATTCATGTATGGACATAAATTATTCTTTTATTCATGGGTATGCTGGTTTTGACTAACTTCTCTCCTAATTTTGATTGCCTATCCCTTGGGGCTAAAGTGTCAAAATATGACAGAACTGCAACAGAACAAACGGGATATAATGAATAGGATACTAAAAAAGTCATACAGTTTATGTGCCAGGCAGTTTTCTTGGGCAGGTTCCGAAGATGTGTGATACTATTATTTGGTAAAGCACGAACCTCAGGTCCAGTTTACATTGTCCATTTTCACAAGAAAGATCTGGGAAGGATTTGCATTTTTCTTAGTTTAGATGTGTACAATGTCTTTTAGAGAAGTTGGCTAGCTTTGTGGCACAGTGCAATGTGTTTGGCTACTACTAGAGTCTTGTGAAAGGAGAGTGAAACATCCTCTATATAAGCATTTTTTTTTCACTGTTTGTATGTTGAAGTTATATATAAGCCACAACTTTCTTATGTTCTTGAACCCAGATTTATTGCAGTGGTCCTTTTAGTTCTATGAAAGCAAGCTGTCTACATAGGTGCTAGAGAGATAGATTTAAATATAAGTTTTTATATATATATATATGTATATGTATATAAATAAATATCGATATCTCATTCCATTTTCTGTTGAAATTTTTTCAATTGAGCAGGATGAAGATGGAATTTCATAATTCCCCATAATTAGATTTTATGTTTACAGACTGATACAAGCAAACAATTGCTAAAAACAATCACAGTTTCTTCTTATAGTAAGCTACATTTGTGTGTTTATATAAGCAAAAGTAGAGATTTTAGTGGATTTATTATTCGGGCACTTACAGAGGTTGATTTTTTTTTAATCTCTATGATTAACATAGGGTTTAACTTCTTTGATTGCTTTATCTGCATGTCAGTTATTAACATCATCCAAAAATATAATCCAAATTTATTTTTATCATGTAGATATGCTAGCACAGAGCTGTTTAAAATTTAGTGGAGCCTTACCTGTATGTAGTGATGGTTTCTCTGCAATATATAAAATGCTGTAATGAGATCTCCATCTATCTATAAAATCTGAAGGAAAGATAAATTAAAACAAGGCATCTCAAAACATATCGATTCTATTTTTACAAAAAGCAAACTCAGTGCCTGTCTGCTGAAGATCCCAAGAAGTGATTTTCTGTGAATACATAAAATCTGATGACTTATGCACTGACTTCTTAATAACTTTTTTTCACAATGGGGCTGTTGTGTGGTTTCCATAATGCTGTAAATCATGATTAAACACATAAAAAAGATTGTCGCTCAAGATCCATTTTAAGCCAAGTGAAACATAATGCAGTATAAAATTTACATCATTTTCTTGATTAACCCTGATGAACTTTCAGTCATTATCCATTGTGGTAAAAGTAAATTGGAAATGTTGCTTTGTTAATAAAACATGTATAGACGTTTTCATGAGTCATAGATTTGATGGTTATTAACAGCTGACACATTCATAATGAAATACTGTGCTTTGGCTTTCTGTGGAAGTACAATAATGTGTAAGGCTGCAATCCTGTGTCCTGTACTTCAGGACTGTATTTTTGTACCCTTTGAACATCAGATAATTTTGAATGTTGATTTAAAATCAGAACATAAATACAGGCAAGAGTTTTCAGTACCTGTCCATTTAGGTGTTGAATCTGTGTGTCTTTCACTCATGTTTCATAGGGATTCTATGCACCAAAATAATTGAATGACTTAAAACTACTCGTCTTTGTCATCCATGGAAGCCTGTGAAGTTTTGTTCCTTTTGCTTGTATGCCATGAATGTTTTTTAATATACACACTGTTACCTCCGTACTGGTAAAGTGCTCTTAGATCTGGCTTAATGATTTAAACTAGGTTTCAAGTGGGAAGGGGATAAAACCAGGCTCAATAGAGGCGAGCCTAGGGGCAGCATGCCAGTGTTGGTGTGAAATCAGTAGCCCAGCTGAAGTGCACCTGCACCAGAGGAGCTGGAAGCTGTCATGCATCAGGAAAACTATGACATAGTCACTGTCACGGAAACGTGGTGGTATGGCTCTCACGACTGGAGTGCTGCAGTGGATGGCTACAAGCACTTCAGAAGGGACAGGCCAAGGAGAGGCAGTGGGGTGGCTCTGTACATTAGGGAGTGTTTTGCCTGTAGGGAACTCAAGAATAGTGATGATAAGGTTGAGTATCTGTGGGTGAGAAAAGGGGGGAGGGATAACAAGGCAGACATCCTGGTGGGGGTCTGTTACAGACCACCCAACCAACATGAAGAGGCAGATGAAAGATTCTATGAGTGACTGGCTGACATGTCATGATCTCTAGCCCATGTTCTTGTGGGAGACTAATTTGCAGGATGTCTGCTGGAAACTCGACGCAGCAGAGAGGAGGCAGTCTAGGAGGTTCCTGGAGTGTGTGGAACTTCCTGACACAGCTGGTAAGCAAGCCCACCCGGGGCAGTGCCCCTCTGTTCACTGCTGATGTGCTGGGCTGGTGGGAGATTTGCTGATCAGAGGCCATCTTGGGCATAGCAATCATAAAATTATATTGTTTTCAATTCTTGGTGAAGTAAGAAAGGGAGCCAACAAAACCTCTGCCTTATACTTTCTAAGGACATACTTCAGCCTGTTCAGGACACTGTTCAGAGAGTCTCTTGGGAAACTGCCCTTAAAAACAAAGGAAGGCTGGGCATACATTAAGAAGAAAATCTTAAAGGCACAGAAGCAGGCCATCCAACCGTGCTGAAAGACAAGCTGGCAGGGACGAAGACTGGCCTGACTGAACAGGGAGCTTCTGCTGGAGCTCAGGAAAAGAATGAGAGTATGACCTTTGGAAGAAGGGGCAGGCAAATCAGGAAGAGTACAAGGATGTCTTTAGGTCATGTAGAGAGAAAATTAAAATGGTGAAAGCTCAGCTAGAATTCAATCTGGTCACCACTGTGAAAGATAATAAAGTATGTTTTTATAAATACATTAACAAAATAATAGAGGGCTGAGAAAGATTTCCATCCTGTACTGGATGTGGAGGGGAACATTGTGACCAAAGATGAGGAAAAGGCTGAGGTACTGTTCCCCAGAGCTCAGTTTTGGGCCAGCCCAGTTTAATATCTTAGTCAATGATGTGGACAAGAGAATTGAGTGCACCTCAGTTGCAAATGACATCAAGTTGGGAAGGAGTGTTGAGGGAGAGTAGGAAGTCTCTGCAGAGGGCAGACAGGTCTCTGGACAGGCTGGATCAATGGGCAGAGGCCAATTGTATGAGGTTCAGTAAGGCAAAGTCCTGGGTCCTGCCCTTGGGTCACACCAACCCCAGGCAGGACTACAGGCTGGGGGCAGAATGCCTGGAAAGTTGCCCAGTGGAAAAGGACCTGGGGATGCTGGTCCACAGGAGCTGAACATGAACCAGCTGTGCCCAGGTGGCCAAGAAGGCCAATGGCACCCTGGCCTGTATCAGCAATAGTTTGGCCAGCAGGACCAGGGCAGGGATTGTCCCCCTGTACACTGGTGAGGCCAAACCTCGAGTGCTGTGTCCAGTTCTGGGCCTCTCACGGCGAGAAAAATACTGAGGTGCTGGAGCATGTCCAGAGAAGGGCAGTGGACCTTGGAAAGGCTCTGGAGCATAACTCCTGTGAAGGAGTGAGCTGGGGTTGTTTAGCTTGGAAAAATCACTCTCTACAACCACCTGAAAGGCGGTGGTAGCCAGGTGGGGATCAGGCTCTTCTCCCAGACAACTAGGAACAGAATACGAGGAACCTCCTTCCAGCTGTGTCAGGGGAGGTTCAGGTTGAACACCAGGAAGAATTTTTTCATTGAAAGGGAGGTTAAACATTGGAAAGGGGTGTCGAGGGAGGTGGTGGAGTCAAATGTTTAAGAAACCGTTGGATGTGGCACTTAGGCTGTGATTTGGTTGGCGTGGTGGTATTTGGTCAAAGGTTGGACTTGGTCTTGGAGGTCTTTTCCAACCTTAGTGATTCTGTGATTGTCTAATTCTGTGATTCTAATCTTTCTTTTGCTACTTTAAGTCAGGTCATACCAGGGTGAATTGCATGGTAAAATTTTTCTACCAATTTCAGAGCTTTCAATTTGTGTGTGCCATGTGAAGGATACCTTGGAGCACTTTACAGTCCTTCAAATAGCTGTGGGTAGATGCATCACTGTACAGAGCCTCCTGGAAGGAATAAGCTACTAAAGTAGCTTTAAAAAAATGGGACCAAGGAGAGATTTTTTCTCTGAAAAAGACCTAGAGGCAAAACATATTTTTTCTCAATTTTCAGGGCACTTTTTAATTTATTTAGATTTTATTAAGTTTCAGGAAACTTCTGAACTTTTATTAGGTTAATTTTTATGAGTTTTTATATTTTTATTACTGAAACTAACACTGAAAAACTTTATTGACTGAAATCCAGTTTTCAGCAAACATATCAAAAGGAAGTTCAACAAACATTTAAAATAAAGTATTAAACACTTACTGCAAAATGTCAAATAGATTTTTAAAAGGCCAGAATTTTTTCATTACATTTTAAAAGTTCAGAACATCCCTAGAAATCAGGCAGTGATAGGAGTAAATTCAGTTTATTGCACTATGCAGTCTGACCAAGACTGTATGAATAATTTACCTATGTGTGCACATTCTCTACAGAGATGAGCCAATCAAAAAAAAAAGCTGTAATTCTTCACTAATTATTACTATAAGGAGCCTAAAGAAGAAACACAAAGGAGAGGAAAAAAGGGCACAGGCTTGGCAATTCATAACTGGAACAGTTTCCCACGCATAAGGATATAGCGGAAAGCAGAAATCATTGTGGAGGAAAACAGGCAAAGGGGCTTTGTGTCTGACATCTTTGGCAGGGAAGCAATGTGAGAAGAAACTCATCCGATAGAGGTATCGCCAAGTTTGGTAAGGCCTTGTGTAGCAGCAGCCCAGGGAATTCAGCACCATTAGGTTAGGCAGAAAAAAATTGTTCCCCTCAGTTGAGAGCAGCCCTGAGGAGAAGGACTTGGGGGTGCTGATCAACGAGCTCAGCGTTGTGGACGCCCTGGTTGGGCCCCACCAGGATGGTTCGTGCCCAGGCTGCTTTTCTTCTCAATCTCTCATCTCAGGACAAAATAACAAACGACTTCGGTGCTGCTTCAGGTTGTTTATTCTAAGTTATCAAAGGTTCAGGAACACAGTGTCACCACTGATTCCAGGTGCCAAAATGGCCGTAGATACACAGTACAGAGGGTTTATATAAGGTTTATCATCAAATAGAAAGATTCTACGTACATTATTTTGTTTCTAAATTCAATAACTATCACTATTATTAACGGGTCTTTTCTAAACTAAATTCTCTCTACCAATTGCCACATGATAGGAACTGAGGTCACAGAAAAGGGAAGAAGAAGGAGAAAAGGGAAGAAGGAGAAGGACAAGGGACCGACTCCCTAAAATCTCCATCTTGGTCCCATAGTAATATATGAGGCAATTCTTAAAACTACAAGCCTATCTTACTATAACATATCAAACATTCAGCTTCTCATTTCTTTGGTGTTCGCTGTTCACCCAGGAGTGGGGGCAGTTTTTCCCAAGGGCTCATTTCGATGGCAAAGCCTTCTTGTGGGGCTTTGGGGATAAATTTGTTCCCCAGGAGAACAGGCAAAGCTGTTTGGCTTTGCTGGTCTCCAACAAGCATGCCCTGGCTGTACCCTGGGCTGCATCAAAAGCAGTGTGGCCAGCTGGGCAAGGGAGGTGATTCTGCCCTTCTGTTCCTCTCTGGTAAGACCCTGCCAAGAGTACTGCATCCAGCTCTGGGGTCCTCAGCACAGGTAGGATGTGGACTTGTTGGACTGAGTCCAGAGGAGGCCATGAAGGGCTGGAGCACCTCTCCTATGAAGACAGGCCAGGAGAATTGGGGTTGTTCAGCCTGGAGAAGGGAGGACTCCAGTGAGACCTTATGGCACCATCCAGGACCTAAAGGGAGCCCACCACAGAGCTGGGGAGGGTCTTCTTACAAGGACATAGGACAGGAAGGAATGGCTTCAAGCTGAAAGAGGGTGGGTTTAGGCTAGATATAAGGTAGAAATTCTTCACTATGAGGATGGCAAGAGAGTGGAACAGAGTTGTGGATGCCCCATCTCTGGAAGTGTTCAAGGCCAGGTTGAGAAGGGTTTTGAGCAACCTGGTGTAGGGGAAGGTGTCCCTGCCCATGGCAGAGGGATTGGAACCAGATGATCTTAAAGGTTCCTTTCAACCCACACCTTTCTGTGATTCTGTGGTTCTATGGGCTATTGTATTTTTAGAATACAACATAAAAGTAACATTTACAAAATTTAATAAAAGGGCATCATTGTGGTTTGCCAGTTTCGGGCTCTTCTGTCTTGATGGTTTTTTATCTCCACCTTGGAAATATGGATGAGGATACAAAAAGAATACTTTGTCACATCTACAGTATCTTTTTCTTGGCAGCCAAGATATTCACTCAGTTTCTGGAGGTTTTAACTATAATTTTGTATTGAGAAAAAGAAACACTCATTCCAGGTATAAGATTATTAACAGTGGTGAATTTTATACTTGTGAATATACTTTCAAAGAATATATTGTTAGAGAAGAGCAAAATTAGAAGTTGTTGTAATGTTTTGTTTCTAGCTTGGCTCAGTGTTGTTTTAAGATCTTCATCCATCTTAGGCACTTCTGCTAGCAGATTTAGGGTTATAAAAAGAAAAAAATAAGGTATTGAAAATAGGATACATCTTAATACGGAATGGGGAATTTTTGAATATCTATGTGTAATGTAAGTATGGACTGGTGTATTTTTCTCATATGATGTAGTTATTTTTCCTAAAACTAAAAATAAATTAGAACTATGTCTCAATTTCTCTCATTGAGCAAAACTTCACTGAGGGAAGACAATGTACATGTTTTATCTGTAGCGAGGCTGGAAGAGGTACTGTTATAAAAGCAGGTGTTGAACTAAATTGGATTTTTTTTTAGTGTTCCTCTATTGTGATTCTCTGACTCAACAACCTAGATCCCAGTATTAACTGCAGCCCTAGGTTTTCTCAGCATTTAGATACATCTTTAAAATTCAGTCAGGTTGCATGCAAAGCACTTACATTTTGTGAATGTCAGGTATGAGTACCTGTAAGGTAATAACTGCACCCACAATTAGCCTTTCCTTGGTTCCTTCCAGTTGCCCAGTGTTAACCCTCAGAAGACCTGACCTGAACGCTCCTATGCTGATTTTGCAGATATGATATGTATATATTCATTTGTTTGGTGGATGCGATATATCTGCCCCTGAAAATACAGCTCCCTGTTTCGTACTTGGAATTTCCAGGCAGATAATTAAAGTAATCTCACACCTTCCAGCCTGCACCTGCCACCGTGCGAGCGTCTGCCCCAGATCAGCTCCCCCTGATCATATGCATGTTTGGTCGGTGGTGTTTCATGGCTAATACAAATCATAAACAGGCTGTAAAAGCTGAAGCATCAATGAATCCTAGCTTTAAAATTGCTGGAAGCTAAAGTTTTAAAACTGATACTGCAAAGTGAAAAATGAAATTTAACCAGGCACTTTGGTGAAGGAAAAATAATTTATTGGATGTAAGATGAAAAGCTGTGAGAGTAAACATCAATCTCATCTTAGACACATGTCATTGATTGATGTTTGCTCTGTGCTGCTGCCTGGAGGTAAACTCTTTGAAATAGCAAAATAGGTACTTTATCTGTCTGTGGATAGGAGCACAGTTTGTAAAGCTACTGCTTTTTTGAGACCCTGCTACATCTTTATGTTCAATCAAAGTGAAAACTGTAAATCAGAGTAATTGCTTTACCCCACGGCATTCCTGTTTGTAAATGGGAAAAAATACTGTAAAAATCCTCAAATTAACTTCTGCTGTTTAAGATAGATAAAAAGTCTAAAAAAAGCCAGTTTCAGCCTAGGAAGGTATTTTATTGATTATGCCACTTGTTCATCAAAGGCAGCCCTTGTGTTATAATTTAACTGATGGTTCAAATGTCATTAGGGAAAACATTTAATGCTCAGAAATGTAAGGTTGCCATATCTCTGAGTTCCCTATACCCCATTAGCAATGAGTTTCCAAACAGATACCATTTATGCTTATCTGGAAATGGAACTGGTACCTAGAAATTGGCCAGCAAAAACCATGGACATGAATGAAGAGTGAAATAGAAGAGGCATTAAATGACAGCACTTCCGTGTTAAGCCCAGCAATTCAGTGAGCGAGATAACCTCAATTATTGTAATTAAATCATTAGAGGTAAGACTATTTCCTAAAAGTCATTGGAGCTGTTGCCTTTACAGGGTCCCCATCTGACTTGTCCTTTTGAGTTTTAAAATACAGCAGAGATACAAGAATGGTGATACATTAAAATTCAGAATCCAGTTTCCATTCTGAATTGAGTTTCATAATCACTGTCCTGCATCAGGGTTGGACTGCTTTTTTATGGTGTTGTATAAGTTTTTCCTTTGACTTACTCTATTTAGCTACTTTGGCATAAATGTAGTAATTCACGGGAGAATTAGACTATTAAATATTTAAGAAAATGTCCTCACTTCAGCCTGAAATTTAGTATATTGATTTGTGTGCCAGATTAAAATTTGTGTGGAAATGTTGAGAATAACAGTAAACCATTAAAAAATTTATTTTCTTGAAATATTGCCTGTTTTCCATGGCTTTGAAGCAGTTCTAACTTTGTTCATAATTCAAAAATGGCCATGTGCTAAAATTTAATTTCAAAGATATATGTGTCCTCACAGAAAACTTGTTCATGGGTCTAGGTTTATTCTTGAAATGCCCATATCTTTTAGTCACTTACAGTATGGATTGTATTTTTGAGGTGGGCTTTTTTTTTATTTGTTTGGAGCATGATCAGCACTGTACTGATACGGACCGCACCTGGCAGCTTGGGGATGGTGTCACTCCTGTGATGCCAGGAGTGGGTCTTGTAGTCTGATGACGTTTTGATGGAGCTTTTTAATTCATTATGGAAGAAGAAGGGTCAGTTTAAGAACAAATGGGGAGGTTGACGAAATCTGGGAATGAAGCTCAGCCCTGGGAACTAGGTCTACCCTAGCAAAAGGATGGCCAGGAGCCCACAGGAACCATGGGTTTGGCAATTTAAGAAATAGTTGCCTGTTAGAATGAAGCATCAGCTCTGCTTTTGTAATTAATATGTCTAGACTTCAGGTTCTGAATGTTTTGTATTAAGTGCCACAGGTACCTGCCAAGGTGAAGGAGATCAGCCTCCTGGGTAAACATTAACTGCAAACAAGCAAGCTACTCCTGCTAAATTTATATTGCAATATTTTTGTGCGTGGGGAGGTAGAAGGAAGGTGAGTGTGTATGTGGGTGTTGCAAAGCCCTCACAATTCAGAGAATAATGAACTAAGTCTTTGGACTGGAAAATTATGTTGGAAGGTCTGGAAAGGCAACGGCAAGATTTCAGGATGCTGCAAATGATAACAAGTTCAGAAACTGCAGCCAGGTCTCTCTATACATGTGGTAACACCTTCCTCTGTCATGCTGGTAGGGCTGGCTGGGTCACAGCCTCTTTCCTTTTCCAGAAAATACACTGGTGCCAAGAAAGGGGTGTACCAGCAATCTTACCCTCAATTTGCCTACCTGTGTCTTTAACAGCTTCAAAGATGCCAGCTGTTAGGAGGATGGTGATCTTGTGACAGAATAGCAGTACCCTTCCAGAATCTCCCCTTCGTGATGCAGCAATTTTGTGGTTTCTGAAAAGGTCAAGCAGCATCGTTAATGCACACCGTGCGCCTGCAAAGGCATGTAATTCCTCTGTGAAGGTGCAGTGCTTCGTTTGTGGAAAAGGACATCTTCCTCTGAATGCAAATTTGGGTGTTCCTGAACTGAAGGACAGGAGGATATGTTGGTGCACTGTCACCACCTCATTCATCATGGAGATGAGACCTTTTTATTTGAGTTGCTCAAGAAAATGATATCAGAGGGAGGCAAATCGAGTCAGGAATAGTGTGCTTAAAAAAAAAAAAAAAAAAAAAAAAAAAGGAAAAAAAAAAAAAAAAAAAAAAAAAAAAAAGGAGATTTTCCAACGCTTGAAGTTTTAGGCTTTTTACATTATATCTTTCAGCCTAGCCTGAGACAACATAACTCTTTGGACTTTGTAGGAGATTAAATCCAACCCTAGGTTTTTCAGGTAAAATTATTGCTCTGCTCCTAGGCTGTCCCCTGAGCCATCTCTGTCTATTTCTAATTAAGGACTAAAGGAAACGGCTCCTTCTGATGGCAGGAGTAGCATGAAGAAAGCTGTGGGTGTTTCTGTGGGGAGGCTGGTGCCACTACTGCCCTCCCATCAGGAATCAGCACCCTGGGCTCTCCTCTGCCGGCTGCTCTCACGGGGAACCACATCACCTTGTGCATGGCCCAACACTGGGGACCACCCCGGTAATCTGCCAAAAGGTATCCCAGCAGATCAAAATTCATTAAATATACCTACTCTGAGACATTTAGCAATCCATTGGAAATCTGATCTGGCAAATACCTGGGACTGAAATTATTCCAAGTATCGTGGAAGAGGCAGAGAAGGTAGGGGTGCTGTGGCCAGGGTGATGGTGGTGTGCTGAAAGCGCTTTGAGCCTGAGACACTGGCATTGGTATATTCAGTATGTGTCTTGGCAGATCTTAGGGCTGAGATAAATCAAAAAAGCAATGTGCCAAATTTGAGATAATTTAATTTATATAATACAACCTTTATTCCTATATAACTTTTGCAAGTGTTTGACTTGTTGCTCATATCCTGGTTCATGTCCTTTAAGCATGAATTTGAAACAGATGCAGCATTTTAAAAATAACAGCCTACCCTTTAAAAACTATTTAAATTCAGCCTTTTGGAATTTGACCTGTGTGAAACAAATACAAATGACACTGACTTTTGAGAGATGAGTGTTTGCATGTTCTTTGGTTCCAAGTCTTACAAAACTGAGGATGCATACTACACACATATATATGCATATATCACTCATATATGTACACATGCCCTGATGAGGAAAAAGTCATGAGGTTTTCATAAGCTTGTTCTTCATGGCTTAGCTATTGAAATGAGACACACAGTAAACAATTAAAAGGTACATGTACCTCTGGGATTGTTTTAAATTGCAAATTAAAAAAAAATAAAGAAGAAATCTATTAAAAAGAATAATTTTCCATTAAATGAAGTGGTTGCAATAAAGACAATTATAGCAGTTGGCAGTATTCTCCTTGTACCAAAACAAATAAATACATTTGGTGACATACGTTTAAGGAAATGTGATTGCAGCAATGTTCATGCAAATAAGGAGCAGCCTCACAAATGCTAGACATTTTGCCATCTGGTATTACCAAAGGAACACAACTCTCAACTTGTAGCTCTTCCTAACTTACTGCTTAGAGATGGCATAATAGGCATTGTCACATGGCTCTGACATTAGCATAATCATTCTGAATTACTGCAGGTTGTGCATTGCATTGCCAGCAGTGAACACGTTTGAGAAGGGGGTTCAGAGACCTGATGACTTGTGTGTCTTCATCAAATATATCTTCGTCCAATAAAGAGATAAAAATGTTCTTCCACTTTAGGAGTATCACATCAGTGAATTTTAAAATTTGTATGAGGCCTAGTGAAGAATGTTGTACTTGTTTACTTCCTAGAAATTGGGTAGAGACCAGTATTATAATTAATCTCAGGGAAGCTGCCCATCTCTGTTTGGCTGCAGGCTAGAGTACAAATTCAAAGCATCTCAAAGAGTCAAGAGATTCTGGATGGGGACAGGTAGCTGAGGATAAAGTTATAACCTGATCCCTTAGAACTCCAGAAAAGCCCAACCTAACAACAGCTATTCAGCATGGCAGAAAGTCTAGTTCAGACACAGGTTGTTAACTGACTCAGCCGATGGGAGTAGACTCGATGGCACAATGTAGTAACTGAAGACCTCTGCTCTCACAGCAGTCAATGACAACTGCTCTGCCTCTGGTCTCAGCAGCATGTGCAGCAGGTGATCTCCCTCCCAGGAGCCCAGGGGGAGGCCTTCACCATCCCCCTCTTTCTGGAGGAAGGCATTTTCCATGCCCAAAACTCCACCCCTACGATTGCCTCCTCATTGCGCTGCTTTTTAAGGAGAGAGTTTTGGTGTGGATATCATGCACTGGTCATGAAAAATACGGGATAAAAACCCAAAACCCCTCAACCACCTCTAAGTGGTTGTAACCAAGGTGGCGTTTGGACGCTGTCTCCAACCTGCTGCACAGAAACCCTGTGTTTCACAATGACCCCCATATCTGGGAGCTGTGCTTGGCCCCTGGCATCTGCCCTCAGACCCCTCAGAACAGTACTCTGCAGTCCAGTTTGAGTTAGCAGCATCAACAAGCAAACAAAAGATTTTGTGTTCATTGTTGAGAATGCTGTTGAGGCATGGTTTTTAAATACTGATAGCATCTAACATATCCTGTGTATTTTCAGCTCTCTCAAGTCTCAAATTAGAATCAGATAGCTGTTGGCCTTTTGACTGCCTTGCCTGAGGCATACTAGGTACATCACATGGGTAGCCAATGCAACATATGTTTTGCTAACTGGGAAGCTGGTTAGCAAGACAACGTTTATCTTATTAACACATGGTGCACTTACATGACATTAATATATATTCCTGCTTTACGGATTTACAGTGCCAGAAGAAAAACATTAGCTGAGCTAAGCAAAATAGGAATCAGCATACTTGTTACATTGTGCTGAAATAACACGTTAACTTTGTTAGACATATTGACTTCCTTTGTGAGGAGAATAAAACATAATCAACTGAAATGTGTAAACCTGAAAGGTGTTGTTCTGTGGAAATTCATTTATAGTTAATAAATATATATTATACTGGTATATGTTGTCATATATTAAACTAGAATTCCGCAAATAAAAAAAGTTAATTTTTATTCTGAATGTCTATATTGGAGCTAAAGTTGTTAATTTCTAAAAATTAATACTGTTGTGTAATGCAGTGATTTTATTCTCTCTCTGGCTGCACTCTGCTAGCCGTATATATACTGTTGTGCCACTATTCATTTATTCATGTTCTGTGGTTGTGGTAGTGTCAAATCCATCAGAAAGAGGAATTGTTTCAGTAGTAGTTTCACAACTTGGCTGATTAGCAGAGATCAGAAGAAGCAACCTAACTGTGGAAACCACTACAGCATATAGTTTTAACAGCTCTTTAGGGAGCTAGTTAATGAAAGAATCACTACAGAAACACATCCATGTGAAAAAAAGGAGCATTTTCATACAACACTCACAGGATATGTCATAAGTGGGAATATGTTCATAATTTCTATTTACTCACAGCTGTAATTACCATCTGCCTTAAGAGAACTTTTAGTCTTTGTCAAAGTTGCTTAGATATTTCCTTTGTCACATTTCAAGCAGAGAAGCTCTGTACAGACTAGATCCTGCCATGTGATTTCTCTTTTATTTTTCTGTAAGAATTTAATTATCTATTCTCTGTGTGAAGAAAGCACCAGCATTCCCAGAGACCTCAACCTCCCCAGCCTACTTGAACTGGCATTCATCTGATTCATGTTTGTGCTTATTTTTGCCATCTGTCTGCAAAACAGAGTTCTTAACTTTTAAATGCATGCTGGTTTATATGTTGCCCTCTAATTTTTAACTCTTAAAAAACTATTTATCTTTTTTTTTTTCTCTAACTCCAGTGTCTATGAGCCAGATAGAAACGTGCTGCGAAGGAAAGAATGGGAAAGGAGAAATCAGGAGGCCCAGCAGGACAATGGCACGTTTAACACGAGCTATTCCCTCTTCAGTGAACCGTACAAGGTAGATGCTTCCCAGCTGGGCGAATCTTTGTTTATTTATTTATTCCACAGTACAAAAATGTAGTCTGCAGAAGGCACTGTCCAGGTTTCAGCACCCTTCCACAAGTGCTAGCTTCCCAAAATTCACGGAGAATGTGCATGATTCACAGAGAGTCGTATTTTATATATATTTTTATATATGTGTGTATAAAGCTTCTTCTAGTGTTCAGCAGCACACAAGAGTGAAATAACCTAGAAATATCCTAGCAATATTTGAGATGGAATTAAAAGTAGGAGGTTAAGGTGAAGGTATCCTGTTTTTGCAATACTTAGAAGAAAACAATTGTGTAAGAATAGTGTGTGAATGTCAAGCAATACTGTAAACATTGTGCCCTGGACAAGGTCAATGTAGTGAAATATCTTTTTTTTTCCCTATAAGCATTACCAAAATAATAAGAAAATTTGTCTGCTATACATGTTTTTCCCTCACCAAAGGCAGAAGTAGCTTAGAAGTCTCAACTCCCTGTGTTGTTCCTCATGGTAACAGCAGCTTGATGAGGCACAATTGTCTTTCATCATTCCCTGTTAGAAGGTCAAGCAGGGCCTTCTATACTGTGCAGAAGCTTGAAAATGGAACCCTTGTGAACAAGACCAGAGAGCAGTATCCCATGGGGGCTGCTCCTCTCCCTCAGTTTAACCAATGCCTGCCTGTATGCATCAAAACATCATCGTATATTTTCTGGTGTGCCTTTCTAGAAATGTCCAAGTCACTTATGGCTGTCACATTGTGAAGCCTTTCCCTTCATGCAGCATCACTTTCCCTTGATGCTTAGGGTGCTTTAGTGCCTCTTTCCAGGAGACCTATTTGAGACCTGGCTTCTGCTTTGACTTCCATGCTTGTGTTTTAATTCTTGTGCTCCAGGGTCAGCTTTTAGCTTGCTCTTCCTCCAGATTGTTGCTTGTATTTAGTCCCTAATAAAAAAGAAAGATCTACCACTTTCAAACCATGTCCCCTGATGGAACACAGCTCTGTCTGCCTTGAAGCTGACCTCCAGCTGCCCGGATTTCAGATTCATTACAAAGGCATTTAGAAACCATGTCAAATGTCTTGAACTCCTCAATGACCAACTTGAAAATATCTACCGTGAGACCAGTCAAGGGCTAATCCATGGAAGAAATCCTGGAAAGCATAAGTCAGCTGTGTCTTGGTGTTTCTTGAGGGCTGTGCTCCAGTGAGGACTTAATGATTTTCCATTTGGTCCAGTCAAATAGACCACACTCAAGAAGAACCTGGCCTTTTGCTGGGTCCCGGGTGCTATTTTGTCTGTGGTGCCTCAAGTTGGTAATACTGAAGCTTAAATCACCTATAAAAGTGGTATTGTTGGCTTTGTTCACTTTGATTTTTACTTCTGTGCCAATGTACTGACTGTCATGACACAGATATGATGTCCCATGGACACACCAGTAATTTCTGAGTTAGGATGTCAGAAGGCACCTCTGTTTAACCACAGTATAATTCCATCAGCTTTAATAGGAATGGATGAAAAACAGATGCCATCTCTAGAAGCAGAGAGGATACTGAGTTGATAGTCCTGTGAGGCAATCAGAGTAATGGCTCCATTCCTGCCTCTTATCTTTAAATGCTGTGTCCCTATTTTGAACAAACGTGTAAAGAAGGTGCTCCAGAAATACATCCTACAGCTAACTTTGTCAAGGAAACATGGGGAAAAGCAAAGCCCAGGACAGTAAAGTAACCCACAGCTATGTTGGTGTGACAGACTTGCTTGAAGTGATCAGTCATTCTGATAGTATTGGACATCAAAACTTTATCAGTGGTGTACTCTGAATGTCACGTATACACTGGCAATGGACCACTGGGCTTTCTGAACTCATCCAAGCATTTGTGAACCTTCAATGGAGAGGGAAAGAGCTGTGGCCTAGGCATTGTGATCTTACTGTGGAGAGAGCCTAACTGCAAAAGAGGAAACCTTTCTGCAAAAGCAAAACTGAAACCCACTCGTATTCCCTTTAAAGATCATGTTCACCTTTTAGGTGTTTCCAGAGGGGAATGAAGTTACAGCAGACATTCACTGCAAGCTCTCATTGAATTCAGTATTCCTCTGCACAGCTTGAGAAACAGGAGCTAAAGCCAAAGGGTATGCCATTCAGAAGACCATATCTGAAGATCAAAGGCAGACTGGAAATCTCTTAAATCTTATGTCCTCTCTCACCTTGACATGTATCACTACTACTGTAACATTGAATTTTCTCAAAAATCCTGACTCTTCAGGTTGCCCCTTATCCTGTTCAAAGTATCCATAGCAACCCTCTATGAAGGATTACAGGAAATCCAGTATCTTTTACATAAAATCTCTTTTACAGGGGGGTGAAAAAGTAGGAAATTAGTTCTGGATGTTTTCTGGACAGAATACCTTGCCCCATTAACTATATAAGTACTTCTAGTGAAGAAAAAAATTCTGATGGCATTCCATGCAGCCATCAGGTTTATTTTTAGAAGTCTTGTATGTTGCCATCTTCAAATGCTTGGTTTGTCTTGCATTGCAGAAGAATATCAGAGCATTGTAAGTTAGACATATTTGCACAGAATGTTTTTCCTACTTAGGCATTTTGTGACCATGTTTTCCCTGTGGGAATGCTTAAATAAGGCCAGCAATATTTCAGATAACATAATAGGACAAACTAAAGCTCATAAAAAGTGTCCTCTGATCCCATCATGTTCCCAAGAGGATGTAGGTAAACTCTCCCGTATGAGATCAGCTCAACACAAAATCTCGCCTGAAGTTGTCCCCAGTGTTTCCTGAAGGAATAAACAAAACAGACCAGTTGTCAGCATATGCCATGATACCAGTTTGCTGCAATTATTCTTCTCTGGGATCTCTCAATATGAGATGTCTATGTGTGACCTTTGCATCACATCTTATAGAAGACAAGCTGATGACTTCTCTGAGCTACTGATAGTCTACAGATAATCTGCAACTAGGCTTTTATTTCCTTTCCATCAACACAGCAGCCATGAGAAAAAACAGACCTTCTTTTAGGGAAGTTTGACTTTGAGGGGAAGAACCTGCACACAAATTTGTTCATGTTCATGGAGTTAGAGGCAGACAGAGCTGTCCTCACAAGATGTCCATGCTGTGGGAGACTTGTGGGTACCAGGGGCACCATTCCATGTGGTGGTCATTGTTGCCATGCTTCTGGCAGAGAAAGAAAACTCATACACACTCTGGCTGAATCATAATGAGTACAGGTCCAAGGGCAGATTTCCCTCCTTAGAGAAAAGCTGAAAAATACTTCTCTACAAGGTATCTACACAAGGTAGAGTATCCAGTAGAAGCATAAAGAGATGAACTGGGTAAAAGGAAAAATTTCTGTGCGTTCTGGAACCCCATTCTGCTGTTGAAGGAGATGCCCAAGTGTAGAAGTTAGTTCATTGATTTCAGGAGACACGTGAGTGTATCTCCAACCTTCTTTCTTTTCAGATACATGTGATGCTTCCCACATCATTAGCCTCATGAATAGTTTACTCTTCTTTAGGACATGGATGTGATTCCTGTTAAGTGAAGGAACACCTTTTTTTAAAGCAGCTTGCTATCTGTGAGCTGATGATACAAATTTTTTCCATAGCAGGTTATTGTCTTTGTGACATTAACAGCCTCATGTGCAGAGGGAAGATCAGGCTGTAGTGGTTGAGCCTTGAGCCATCTTACTCCAAGTTTCCAGTGCAGTGTTTCAGATGCAAGACTTTTGAGTTCTTGCTTTCTTGCCTCCTTTCAGTATATATTAGTGATATATATTCAGCTTTGTTAGCCTAGTAACAAAAACATATCAGAAAGCTAGGTGTAATGTATTTTACAGTTCCAAGGTAGTGCCATTGAAATTTGAGGGGAAAAGTTTTAAGTAAAACAGGACTGCTTCTGCTGTTAGACATAAGAATACTTCTGCTGTAGTCCTCTAAAAGTTTGCATGTAGCAATCACAGCACTCATTTATTGTGCATTTTTGCCTGGGTTCAGGTTTTCTACTAGGAAACTCTAAAAAAAAGATTCCAAACTGCGGAGTTTCCCTTAAATACCTTCCCTTACGTACCCCAGTTTTCCAGAGCAACTGATGTGGTTGCTACATCTGTGGTTTTTTTAGTCTAACTTTAAGAGGATCTTCTCCACTTCCTTTACTCCCTTCTTTGTCCTTTCTGTTTTCCTCTAAAACAGAGTCTTGAGATGAAAGTTTGGCCTTCTGAAACCAATAGTTTTCCCATTCAGACTCCATGTGTGGAAGATAGAAAGGAGAACTCCACTGCCTGATTACTGTCTTCCTCTGAAAACATAAAGGACATCAAACGCCTGAATCTTGGCAGGGTTCAAAAAATCTCTGCTGTAAAAATGCTAATGATACACCCTTTTGCTTACAGTGTCTTTTTAAATCAAGAATTTTCAAGCTTTTCCAGTATTTTTTATTTGCTTGTTTTATTTCATTGTGAAGCTTCTGCCTTTTCAGTCAGGAAGTAAATGGATCATTTTTAAGACAATAATTAATCTTAAAGGGGAGGAAGGGTGGCTGTATTCCCCCTGCTATGCACAGCAAGCACTGAGAAATGTGAAGAATTTGGCGACGGTTCTGTTCACCTCCTTTTTTTTTACAAGAGGAGAGTGCCCTGGAATGAGAACCCTGTCAGAGCATTTTCAAAGAGGGGACATAATCTGTACTTTTCCCATTTCCCACAAGCTGTTTTCAAGTCACCTCAGAGCATTTGGCTGGCTTACACTGACAAATTCATTCAGTGCTTGCATGGGATGTTGCGTGGCTTCCCAGATGGTTATGAAAACTTAGGCAGGCAGGGGAAGAAATTGGGAATGCAGTGTTTTCATTCATGACTGAAGGAGAACTTGCATTGGGCTACAGGAAAAGTTTTATCATGGTCAGATTTAATCCAAACCATTCTGTGCAGTTGCAATAATAAATTTTCCAGTTTCCAGGTAATATACTTTAACTACAGCATGGTATCAGTGATAGATTTCCTTTTTTATATACTCTAAGGCCCTTTATAGCTTTTCCAGTTCAGGGTAGATTTAAGATGTTGACAAGTGTCTTCAGAGACAATAAGGATTTTCGATTTCATCCCTCAACACCACTGCTGAATAAGGCAGTCTTACTTCAGTAAGGATTTCAGCATAAGCATGAAGGGAATTTTGTTTTTCTTATGTTGACTGTTGCAGAACATTCGGTTTTTGTTTTGCAGACTAACAAGGGGGATGAGCTTTCCAATCGCATCCAGAATACCTTGGGCAACTACGATGAAATGAAAGACTTGTTAACTGACCGGTCAAACCAGAGCCATCTCGTTGGGGTTCCAAAACCTGGGGGTCCTCAGACGTCTCTCCCCAAGCCTGATGAACATCTTATCGCAGACTCGAGACCACCACCTCCTCCTCCCATTCCCAGCACTACTTCTTCCACACCAGCATCCCTAGCTGCCCAGCAGAGCAAAAGTACCACGATGGGCTGGCAGAAGGCCGGGCATAATGCCACTTCAGATGGCCAGCAGAGAGCAAGCAAACACGGACACCGCTCGCTGGAGTCACACAAGGGTGACTTCAAACTGGCAAACCAAAAATCCAATTTGGAGAAACTAAAACGCTATGCATCGAGTCCCACCTCCTCCTCTTCCTCCTCTTCTTCCTCCTCCTCCTCTTCCTCTTCCTCCTCCTCCTCCACCTCCTCCTCCTCCTCCTCCAATACTGTCCAGCAAAGCTCACTGAGGGCCACGTTAGGAGACATCAATAGAGTGCAGCAGCCAGCAAAGCTCAGTTGTAGCTCAGAAGGAGGAGCTCAAGTCCAAGAGAGGCCAGCAAAGCATGGTGGGGGGCACTGCGTCCAAAACTTCCCACCCTCTCTTGCTTCAAAGCCCAGTCTGGGTCAGCAGAAGCCAACAGCTTATGTAAGGCCAATGGATGGTCAAGACCAGGCTCCTGATGAGTCTCCAAAGCTGAAGTTACCAGCAGAGACAACCAAGTCATACAGGGGAGTGCCTTCCAGCAAGCCTGATTCAGCCAGGACCAAGTCAAAGGTCACCAAGTTCAGCATTCCTAAGCAAGAAGAAGTAAGTGTTTTTATACTTCTTATGACGTACCAGATGGATGGATGGATGGATGGATGGATGGATGGATGGATGGATGGATGATGCCTTAATGCACCTGCCTCTTTACATATTGTTACCATACTGATTTCCATGTTGATTTTTTTTGTAACATTGACATAGCATATTGCAAATAGCTGCCTCACAGTAATTTAAAGATATCTCCACAGCAAAATGCTCACTTTCTTCAGGACCAAAACACTTCCTTCAATGGCACATTTTCTAGTAGTACATATTATTTCGCTGACTCTTTCCTGAGTGCCCATCTATGAAGTCTGGATTTTTTTTTCTAGGCAGGTGTATTGCTTTTTACTGTTCATTTTCATTGACTTCTTTCTCTTTGGCAAAGATTAAATGAAGTGCATGTGACCAGAAGTAGTTCTGCCCTCCATAATGTTTAAGTAGTTTCACAATCTAAATAAATTACTTACACAATATGAAATCTGTGGAATAGATGAGAATACAGCAATGAGACTCTCATTTGAGCTCATAGTATCTGTTTGTGTTTCAAGCCAATTTCTGAGAAGCCTGAGGTTTCCCTCTTAAAGAATTGCCATCTGCAGAAACTTGATGTAGTGGGTTGACCCAATACACCTGGCCATGCTACAAGTATGAGAATGTGTGTGAAAAAGCTTTTAGACAACATTTCTTTATCAGGAATAGATATAAAATATATCTGCTTGGACTTACTGTATGTTCATTTATTTCACATTCCTTTTGTGCCAGGAGGACACTTTGCTTTACCACTTTGACTGTGATTTTCTGGTTTTTGACTATTTGGTCTTTTTTGATGGAAAAGAAGTGATTCATTTTGCCAGAATAAAGGGTGATTTTTTTTTCAAGGGTGTATTCAAAGGCCTGCATGCCAATATAAAGATGGTCACCTCATCCTCATGTGCAAATTGATAGATCTCCCATGACTTCAACAATTTATAGTATTTGTAGGACTATGGGACTCTATTTGACTGAATCACTGTGACTTTCTCAGAGAAGAATCAATCACTGTTTACTCTTTTTTGACAGATGTGTTGCGTCTTGAGATGTTTTAAGGCTTAAAATTTTGTTTCTGGCATTGTTAAAGAAGAGGAAAAATCAAATTTTTGGTGGAGTTCTCTGGCCTCTTAATTCCTACTTTTCGGAATTGGAGTTGACTCTTGTATTCCCCCTTGGGTTTGGTTCAGGAAAGAAATCTCTCTGGAAGCAATTACTTCTGTGATTTTTCTCTTAAGTGAAGGTTCCATCAGTTCTAAACAACATGAAGGTGATATGTTGTTCCTGAAAAGGGGTTGTTTTAGGCTCTTAAGCCAGATTTTATACGCAAATTTAGCATTCACAAACTGCTGTAGTTGTACAGATAGATCAGGTAATGGCAGATACTAATATCCATTTAGCTATTATTACCTCTTTCAGAGTTGTGCTTCTATCTGCAAGTGCAAAGCGTTGTTAGAATTAAAGATGCCTGCGGCAATTATCTGACTCTTTCAAATTTCCCCCCCTTACATGTATGCAATACTCTAAGGAGTAGTTTGGAAAGGAGTTCTGATAGGCAATCATTTGTTTGTCTGAAATTCAGGATTTTCCATTTGCATTCCAAATTTGCCTACCTCTAAGACAGAAAGATTTAATTAGTTGTATGTAAGCCATGCTGCTGCTAAGCATAAGTTTATACTGCAGTTTCTAGATGAGGAGACATAGCTGAGATTACTTTAAACTAACTTGTTTAGATACTGATGGCAATGTAGACTATAGTAGGACAGAGTGGACTGCAGGTGACCTACTAAAATATTCACCAATTTCTCACAGATTTTATGTGATGCAGTGTTAATGACACAGTACTTGATAAGAGAATATAAACATTTAACTGAAGTTGAAGGAGGTGGACCAAAACCATTTTCTGGTGGTTTAAAAAGATTATTACAAAAAATGATGGACAGATTTCTAAGAAGAAAGATAGTAGGTACTATAGGCATAGGGGTTTGAAACTGGTGCTAATGAAAGACAGTGTTTAGATCTGAAAGATCAATGAAAGACAATGGACCAGCTTTTTTTCATTTATCCTTATATTTTCTTTGTTCTAACTTTTTCTATCCCAAGTTGCACAAGTTGAAACTTGTAACCCACTGATATTGCTACAGGGACAAATACTGACCAAGACTGAAAGTTTTTTATTCAGTGTTGCCTAATCCACCCACCCTTTGATTTTCAGTTGCATTTCTTTTAATTTCAAAATGTTTTTCCATTCCTATTATTTGTATCATAAGTCTTCTAGTAGAATTGAGTAAGAAGTCCCATCATTTTTTTTAAATTTCTGCTTTTAAACTCATAAATTTTCTCCTTTACATCAAATACTTCTTGGGGCCAGAAGTTTTAAGCTGCTTGCAGCACAAAAGCTGCCATGGTCCTGTTTGCAGGCCAAATGAGGCCTCTGTTGCAGAGTGAGGCTAAAGGTGTTGGCCCGGAAAGACCTAGTATCCCTAGTGGCTGTGGGAAGTGTAGAGATGCCACATAGGATGATTGTGAGGAAAAGCAGGCTGACAAGTAGGCTACAGCAGTGCATAGAAGTTACATGGAAACAGAAATGAGAGTGGCAGAAAGCTGCTTAAGAGCGGCCAGGAAAGAAGGAGAGGGGCAGAGGGGCAGAGGGCTTGGGATAGGGTATCTGAAGTGCTGGTAGTGAAATGAAGCTCTGTGTCTGCTAAAATAAAAGGTGTGTGGCTGAGATGGGCTAGATAGAACACTCACTGTGCTCTAGGGGTTCGTGCAGGCCAATAGTAGTGTGAGGCCTGCCTGGCTTCTGGCCAGCTTGTTGTCCACCAGAACCCCCAGGTCCCTCTGAAGAGCTCATGTCCAGCAAGTTAGCACCTAGCCTGTATTGTTACTGAGGTTATCCCTCCCCTTACTCAAGAGTTGGTATTTCTCCTTTCCGGAGTCTTATCAGTTTATCTAATACCAGTTTTAGGGCCCCCAGCATAAGAAGGATGTGGACCTGCAGGAGAGAATCTAGGGAAGCAACACTGAACTGATCACAGGGCTGGAGCATCTCTCCTATGAAAACAGGCTGGGAGAGTTGGGGTTGTTCAGCCTGGAGAAAGGAAGACTCCAGTGAGACCTTATGGCACCATCTAGGACCTAAAGGGAGCCCACCACAGAGCTGGGGAGAGTCTTCTTACAAGGGCATGTAGTGATAGGACAAGAGGTAATGACTTGCAGTTGAAAGAGGGTAGGTCTAGATTAGATATTAGGAAGAAATTCTGTACTCTGAGGGTGGTGAAACACTAGAAAGGGTTGTCCAGAGAAGCTGTGGATGCCCCATCACTGGAAGTGTTCAAGGCCAGGTTGGATGGGGCTTTGAGCAATGTGGTCTAGTGAAAATTGTCCCTGCCCGTGCTAGTGGGGTTGAAGTTAGATTATCTTCAGTGTCACTTCAAACTCAAACCATTCTATGATACCTATGCACTTCCATTTGTGCTTACCACTTTGAAAGAACCATCAGTGGAAAAATAAACATATAACAAAATACAGGACTGGAAAATAAGAAGCAGTATCACACAAAGTGTGTGTGTGTCAGTGTCATCAGTAGGATCCAAAACCCTCTTCTGTACATCCCATGAGGTTTTCAGAGAAACAGGGCAGAGTTGGCTGCAGTACAATTATTATTCACTAGAAATAGGATCTCTTGAATACAAATTACAGACCATTACCTTTCAATACATGAAAAAGGTTGATTTTTAATGCAGTTCAATACCTCATTTTATATTTTTAATCAGTTTTGGAAAGCCTTCAATATCTTGACACAGACTGAAGCTTATAAATTTTTTTTATTGTTTTAATGAGAATAATTTGGATAGACCTGTGTGTAGAAAGGTAGCATTTACTCATTTGGGAATTTAATCTTTAGTAGCTAGGTTCATCAGTGTTAATTAGAATCCATACCCAACCTCCTGGTCGTTCCAAAATTATCATACTGCTCCATAGAAATGATAGCTTGTCATCTCAAGTACTGCTATTTCACATGTTGAAATACTTAGAAATGATACTGCTGTAGGTGAAAACCCACTGTATTGGATAAAAGGGAAGAAAAATTTGATACCAGGGTATAGAGGAAAAGAGTCAGGGAAATCAAGTGCCTCTCTTTTCTAAAATGTTCTTGAGTGAAACAATAAGAAAAACCTAGGATGGCAAATCATGTCCTTTATATCCAAGTTCTGGTTTTGAATTTCATCTCATAGGCTGCATGCTGCTTTTTTATTACATTGGAGAAGCCTTATCTATTGTCCTTTACTTACTTCTCTTAAGGGTTATGGAGCAAAGAAATAGAGGTTGTATTCAAACATGACTATCAGTCTAATGGTAATAAAGGAAGATTTGGGGTTTTTTTAAATTTGGAAACACATGTGAATGTAGGTAAGGTCATCATGAGGACATGTCCTTTCTTACTCACATCACAGGGTACTTACACAACTTCTTCTGCAGCAGAAGCAATGCACCATAGATTAAAGGTTGAGTTTGAGGTTGTATTTTTTTTTTAAATTTTATTTTTGCCCTGATCTTACTCAGGCAAATTCCTCTTTGCCTGGATAAGATACTCTCTGCAGTCACTCTCCTTTGAGTGGCTATATATAGCTATCAGCATCTGGCACACGTGCTAGCAAGTGTCCTTTAAATCTGCAATCTTTTCCACCAATCAGCTCTATCCCCACATATTAATGGAAAGCAAAAACACCCCATATCTCTTTCCTCTCTCTGAAAAAACACTTCACAATTTGGCCTCAATGTTGATAATTTGATCAAAATCAGCCTCTTTTAAGAAGATGCATGTATAATAAGCAGTTCCATTCCAGTTTAAAAGTGAAGATGCAAGTTCATGGGCTGCTACATCTCATGTGAGAACAGAAGGTCCAGTGTAAACTAAATAGGGAAGATAGTCATTATCAGTGCATGCTTCCTCTGGAAATACCATATATCTGGGTCTGTGGGACAGTAGAGGCAAAACAGTATATCATGAGGAAGGAAAAGGGTTTAGAGGACATCTAAGTAAGTGCTTTTCCTCAGAGGCACAATGCCACATGCCCCTGTCTGCAGTGGAGCTTTTTGAACTGTTGCAGGACTAAGAGCAAAATTCAGGTTTTTCTTCTCTGCTTCCCAGGGTGTTCAATTCTGGCCCAGAAAGGCAGAAATGAAAATAAAAGCACAGTCTAAGATGCTTTTAGGTAAAAAGGGAGGGAGAGATTGAATGCATTAGCAAAAGGGTCCAGACTTCTTCCGGCACCGTTGCAGGATGCGCCCGAAGACGCTGGAGACATAAGCGCAGAATTAAGTGTGTTGATACTCCTCTACCATTTATCGACTTCATTGAAGAATTGCAGTGCTTGAGAAGCCAGTTAGCAATCACAGCACTTGAGTACTTGTAAGTACGAGCCAGTTGTAGATGTTTTCTTTTCCAGATGTTTATGCTGCATTTACAAGAAGACACAGATCAATTCGTCCCTGTAATGGTAGCACTGACCTTCCCCACAAATAAAGAATGTTTTCCCATGTTAAACAGGAAGAATGGCACAACAAGAGCAGTATGGTGCAAAGATCCCTGCTAGTTATGGGTTATTCAGGACCTTCGAGTGTTTCTGTGGGAGGGCTGTGCGTTCCTGCCTTTATTTATGTAGCAGAGTTCAACAGAGTAGGACTGCAAAGAAAGAGTGTATTAAGTAGAGTAGTATTGGAAATGCTCTTAACAAACACAGTGGAGCCCACAATATCAAGGGAATTTTTTTTTGGTATAGTTTTCAAATTGTGACACAAGCTTCTGCCTTTCATTCTGCAGTCGCCAACTGTGTGTGAGGGCAGCTTCCGTGGGCCTGATCTCTCTGGCTATTCTTCCATGACAGCGCTTGTAGAAGGGAAATGCTATTTAGACATCTTTACTTTACTTCTAGAGCTTCCTAGTTTTACTGTTTTCTACCCTCAGTGAAACAAGTTTCTTTTCTCTTTTGAATTAATTGTCAATATATTTTTTTTTCTGGGAAATCACTGGCTAAACTTATCCATAGGGTTTTGAAAAAAAAAAAATTTAATAGAATCATAGCCTGTAAAGTTTTCTGTATAGACTGATTACCATATGATATGTGCTGCGTGTTTGTTGCTATGGTGAATCATTTCTTCCTCATTGTTTTTCATTGGTAGGATGACTACAATCAGAGAAAATATTTTGAAATTAGATGTAAACTTCTGATTTTCAAGGACATTCCTTAATGTTTGCACCTGTTTTTTGCAAGTTTTCCCTGAGGTTGTTTTTTTTTTCTAATTATTGAAAACATACTTTCTGCAGTTCATTTGGGTCTTTCACAAGTCAGATCCTCCCTTTGATAAAACTGGTCTTTCCATCTTTTCAAAAGTTGGAAAAGTAGCCACTTTTGGAGTAAGGAAAGCTCAGTGGATGTAAGAATATGATTAATGTGAGAAACTTGTATTTATCTTGCCTTTTTGTTTTTCACCCCCCAGAGTGGGTGGCTTGGTTTATGAATCAGCTCTGGAGCTGATACAAGAGCGCATGCATAAAAATGTCCACAGCCCTGTTTAATTGCTTCTTTAGTTCCCTGTGGTAAGCACTAAAGTTATTGATGAAGGAAATAAGATTTCTGGAATTACAAACCCCAGATTTTAATTGCACATTTTGTCTGATTTTTTTTAATCCATTGTAGTGCTTGTGATGATAACTGCATGTAATAAAAGTCCTTCTGACCAGAAACAAAGTAGTCTAATAGATGTCCTTTGTAAAATGTGCCTGAAAAGATACACGATATTGCTATCACTTTTCCACCTTTGGCCCCATTAGCATGGATTGCTCCCAGGCCTGTAAGGTATTCAGCAGCTGGAGAAAGCAGACCTTTCTGGACGTGGTTGCAGGAGCTGCGTGCTGGAGCACAGCTCTCCTGCCAACACAAAAAACTGTCCTCCATGTAAGGTTTTGGCTGAGCATCTTCTCCCCATCTGCTTCATGGCTTCATAAACAAAAGAGAGCTTAGAGAGGGTTGGGGTACAGAGAGAGAGCGAGGGTGGGCTTGCTGTGGAGTTCAGATTACCAGTGAAATACTTAGACACACCCTATTTCCCAGGCCTGCCACTGCACAACACTGGAGTGTTGTGTCAGTGTGCAGTCAGGTGAGGAGTCCAAGCCCTTGTTGCTTCTACAGAGTACTTACATTAATACCAGCTCACATCCTCCTTTCCAACAATTATAGCAAGGTAGAGCATTTCTGTCTACTCTTTGTCTTTACAGCAATCTGTAAGGGATCATGTAAAGGTGGTTTAGGATATTTTAAATTTAAAAAAAAAAAAACCCATAAAAACTATTTAACTTCTTTGTTCTGTAGTTTCCCAGTCTTCCATGAATCAGAATGACATGAAAGTGCTACCACTGAACATACTCACAGGGGTCAGGTATGACTGATGAGCAAGGGAACCAAAGGAAAATACAGTGAGCTTCACAGATCACTGTTAATTCCAGCTAAATAAATAATGTATATGTGCCGCTTGACGTCTTAGGTTAAAGAGGTCAGATCTCCAGTAATTGTAAATTCATCCCACCTGGCCAGAAGCAGTGAAATTCTTTATTATTGGTCACATATTCACATAACAATAAATGAAGACAAATATACTTTTAAATATCTGCATGTAACATACTTTATTCACACTGTGTGTCGTAAAGTTGTCATTTCTGTAGCACTTCTGAATATGGAAGATCTATCCCTGTGGTATCACAAAATAGCTTCCTAGAAAAGTAATTAACAGGAGGCTTTTTTTTTTTTGAAGTTCAGAAAAGATATGTAGTGTAAGCGTCTGATTTCCTGTCACTCTTGGTTAACTTTGTATGAAAATGGATAGCTTCCAAATTAAAGCAGGCACCGGACTGTCTGGAGAAAAATGCATCTGTAAAGAAATGTGTACATTATATATTCATGTCATTCCAAATCTCTTAATTGTATTTTATATATATAACAGTTGCATGTTCTGAAATATGGTACCTTTTTTACTTCATGGGTCAAAACCAGCATGCCAGAAAGGCTGACGTTGTTCCTTACATGATTTAGGACAAGCATTCCCTTTTCCAAATTCCCTCATACATTTCCTACTTTCTTCCCTCCCCACCAGCATGTTTCTCTGAGCAATGGAGGCGCGACGTGAAGTCGATTTTCACCACGTTTTATTCAGAAGATAACTATAAAAAAATAATTCAAGCCAGTGAGCCACAAGGTCAGGAATATTGAGAACCAGCATTTTCTCTCAGAACCAAAAGTTGCTATTCATACTCCTCTGCATTTACTGCACATGGCTGTAAGGGAAGCTTATGTTGCTAGAAAGAAAGGAAAACTAAGAGCATTTCTTGTTAGCTCTTATCACTAACAGATGTTTAAGGAAGGATGGGATGGAAGACTCTGCTTTTTCTTTGAAATAAAATGTTGAAGGTGATTTTTTTTCTTGCACATGCTAGAGATTATTAGTTTTCAAATACCATCAGCATAATCTTTTGCTAATCAAATCTTGCATTTATTTAAAGGTAGTTGTACAACTGCAGTCAAATACAGAGGCAGGTACAACTTTATGTGACTGGTGAAACTTTGAGACCTGAAGTAGAAAAGGGGAAGACAGCTGCGAGATTATTGATCACAAATACAATCAAATCAGGTGTTAATACAAAGTGTATAAAATGACCATGATTTGGCAGTTCTGCAATATTTTCCAAGAGTCCTTTTCTGATTTTAATTACAGTCTCAGGGACATCAGATGGAAGAAAGCATATTATCAGAGACATCTGATACAATAAAATATATTAGCTGGTTAATTTCTGATTTCATGGAAGTAGCACTCCAGAGCAGAAGTATGCTGTTTAGAAAAAGGGTATGGGATGAAAGACCAAGTGCAATGTGAGAAGGACAGTTGGGAAAATGCCATTAGCAGATAATGAATTGTTTTCCTTACACCAAATAATTAATGTTCAGCATGCAGGAAGAGTTAAAAATACATAGAGAGGATATAAAAATGAACTGGGCTCCGTAACAGTGACAGAGTCTGAGAAAAGAATTATGTGGGAGCCTGAAGAGAAAAGAATGAAATTATGCTTTATCACTGAAAAGGCATTAAGTCATGGTCTAAATTTTTGTCCTCATGGGAGGATGAAGTGCAATGTGAGACAGTTTGAAAAATACCTTAAGCAGCAATCATAATTTACAATAAAGTCTTCATGCAAGAACTTTCAGTTGGTTAGAGATGGCTGAGCAGGGCCCAAAACGTTATTGTTTTTCTGTAATGTGTTTGTTCCCACCAGGAAGCCTTAGGACAGCCTTCCTTCGCATGCAGTTTCTACTCTCGGGTAGAAATGGACCTATGTCCAGAGTACACCCCTGAAAAAGAATCAAACTGCATGGTTGGGGTTATTTCTAAAGAAGCTTGTCCTCTCCCATGAGAAGAAAAATTTAGACGATGGCACATCACCGCCTTCACAGATGTAATATCACTGTCTCAGGAGGAAAATGCATTGCCCCTTTCTCCCCATAAGCAGTACTGCAAAAGGCACAAATCCGGGCTTGTGGAGACATGTAGCTTCTGTGGGAAGTGGAAGAGGCAAAAACCTTTATGCTCTCACAGGGTGTCTAAATGTTCATGAACAGCCTCTACACAGAGCTGACATCTTCTGAGACACAGCAGGGTTCTTTTTTTTCCACCACCTCTACTCAGAGGGAATATAGCTTCTGATAATATCCAGTTGCATTCTTATAAAGAAACAAAAAATGCTGTGTTTTTTACTACTGTCATCTATTGCATTCAGGAGCATCAAAGCTCTTCATAAGCACTAATGACATCTCTGAAAAGAATATTTTGAATCTGGTTACAAAAGGGATTAGCTGAGGTGAAGGCAGATGGAAGACACCACCTGTGATGGTGCTGCTGCCAGAACAGTCCTGCTTCCCATGGCCCCATTTGCTGGTGGTCCCAGTTGAGGGATCAGATGGAAAATGATGCAGGAGGATGGTAGAGGATGGGATGGCACACCTGGATCACGCACCTTATTCCATTCCCTGACCAAGGCTGGACAGAGTCATGGCTGGCCACAGGCCCAGAGTAAGCTGAGCCAGGGTGAATTGGTGTCAAAGCTGAGTGCAAAAGTGTGAAGACTGAACCCCCAGTTCTGTGTTCTGTTGTCTGTGCCACAGCTGACCCCATAGAGAGTGACACATGAAACTGTTCCATAACTTTGCATTGAAGATGGAAGTTAACACAGAAGCATAAGTAAGGGCTTCTTACTAAACTCCAAATTAATGCTTTTCACTGTATTTCTTCCTGTCATTTAGGTCACTTGAGGCAGAGACAGTTCCTGAGTGATTATGTCACTTATGGTTTACCACTTCCATCTGAGTTATTCACTGCACATCCTCCACTAGAAATTAATAAGAGATTTGCCATTGCATTCACTGGTAGCAAGACCAGGGTTTGACAGGGAGGAATATTTCTTTTCTACATTGTATGAACTTCCTTTGGTCAAGAATATATTGCTTGAGGGAAGATGGTCTTTTGTCTTCAATCTTCCTTTGTTTTGTTCCAGAAGTGCAGATGTAATACTTGTGGTTGTTTTTTGACATCATTATTACTTTGAAGAAAGTCAGCAATAGTAATACAAAATAAAAATTGGGGCAGGAGTCAGTATTTGAATTCAGAAACACTATGCTGCACTATTAATCTGTTAATTTCAGGTCATATCTTTAGAGCATCAAAGGCACTTCTTGACCAGTCTGAGGTGCTTGAGTAATTTTTTTTCTCTCTCGTAATTAAAGTTTCTAGCTCCCTGTTCAGAATCAGTTTCCTCACCCACTGTTCAGTGAATAAATCTACATGAGTGATTTCCTGACAGTTGTGCATTAGGAATTGTGGCATATCTCTGCTCATAACTTACAGAACTATCTCAATACAGAGAAGAGACCATAAAACATGCCGAATGGGGATTTCTCAGATATGCTAATTGCTGCTATATAAAGAGCATAGGATGAAGAGCTGCCACAGAGGAAGTTCAGCTAAAAAGTACCTGCCACAAATCTTTGAAGGCCCACAGAGAAGCAAATCCTTCTGCTGCCACTTCTTGGTAGAGCTCTGCTGAGCAAAGCCTTTGTAGCTGAGTGAGCTTGGTCAGGGAGGGCTGGTGGCTCCCTGCAGTCCAGTGCAGCGGCCAGACAGGAGCTGGGACAGGGGTCTGCCTCTCTGGGAGCTGCTGCCAGCCTCTGGGGACCTGTGGGATTGGCACAGTACCAGCATAGGAAGCAATCCCTTCCTTCTTGGGTATGGTGCCCAAGCAAGGTTCTCATCTGTTCTAAAATACACCCAAATGCAGGCCTAGTTCATTTCTCTTGAAATGGACTGGATCGCATTTCCCACTTCAATCTTCTCGTCCACGAGCTTGGCTCTCAAAATAAAGTTGCTGTTTTCTTAATTCAGAGCAAGGGCTAAACTAACTAATGGACATCCACCCCCTGTTGTGAGAAGCTTAGGTTTGCTGTTCAGTGACAGAAAGATGCTGTCTACGTAAATCATCCTCCCATTTTTTTTCAAAGTTTTTACAAAATTGACATCCATGCCAGACTTTGCAAATGAACTCCTTATCTGTAGAGTACCACGAATTTACAACATAGAGGGGAAGATAGAGTTCAGCAAATCTGCTGTAACCAGGTGTGAGTTACACTCTTCTAGCTTTTCTAAATGATACATTCTATGCATTAACTACAGATAGGTATTTTTGCACTCAGTGGAGTAGGGCTGGATCGCTGAACTCATTTTAAGTAGGCCATTAAGCATCATTGTTTAATATTGATTTTTAGCTATTGTACCTGAACCCTTTGCCTCAGGTTGACCTAGTGGACAAAAACCAAAATTGCTGCACCTCAGCAGCTAACTGCAGCTCTGCTACTTCTGCTGATTCATCTATACACCTTTATTTTGTAAACGAGTTTTCTGTGCTTTCATACATATGATATGAAATACATATCTTACTTGAAGATTATAATTAATGTGGAAAGATGAAACCACATAGTTATTATTCAATAATCTTAATATAGAATACTTCTTTTAAAATAAGTCAGCTAGACAAACCAAACACTATAGAAATGGAATGTACCTTTGTAAACCCTGTGGAAAATTCAGCTAATGAACTGAGGAGTATCAGTTTGTAGACAGGAAAGAAAGTCTGCTTAATTTAAAGAAATAAGTTCAACTATTTGCCTCCTTATTCTAAAATCATGGTTTTGAGCATGATCACACAATATGAAAAAACTAACTTCAGTGCAGCCTTGTGTGTTTTGAAACACCATGCAAAATACAATTAACTTTAAAATGGTAAATTGTAATGCTAAAAAAAAAAATTTTCTGCCTTCCGAGTGTGACTATCTTCTTAATTTGATGATGTCACCCTGTGAGCCATTAAAGCATTATCAATGAGCAGGCTGTGCATTTTCTAATGATTACTGTGGAGTTGAAAAAGACTCTATAATGTTCCTGCAGTTTGTTCATCATTTTTGTTTGATAATTGTCCTGAAAATCAATGACAGCTACTGAGTACAGAAATTTGATTGAACCAAGTATAAATATAGGCAGCAATTTAGACTGTTCTTACTCAATAGGAAAATGTCTTTGGCTAATAAGTGGATTCCTATCTAAATTCATGAGTTCTTTTATGACATTTTGGGTTAAGCCTGAAATAGATTAATCTTTTTCTGATAAAGTTGCATAAGCTGTGATTTCTCTGGTGACCACATTTAATTGGATATTAAATAAAGTGCTTATCTTTCAACCAACAGGTTTTATAGGCTGGATTTCACAGATTAAATAACAAGTAATAGGCACACACAAAATTTTTCTGATTAAACCATGATATGCTCAGATTAAAAATTAGACTGTCTTGATTCAGGTAGGCTTTTGAGGTGCATGATTACAACTGAGGGTTAAATGCACAGAATAGAGGGAAACTGCAGGATGGTGCAAAGACCTGTGAGAACAGATCAGCTCTGTATGTTCTTCTCTCCTGCTTATTCTTCAGCAAATGTACAGCAGGGTGGTTTTCTGTTGGATTTGACAAGAAGCTTGAATTCTTGATAATGTTTTTGAAAAGCCTGAGGTTGGGATTCATTATGCAAGGTGCTGTACAAGCACACAGCAAGAGGTATCCTGTGATAGAGCCTATCAGCCCTGGAAAGGCAGAGGAAAGGTTAACAGAAGCCTGGAAAGTCAATTAACCTATCGCACCTGAAGAAAGGAGATAGCCACAAGGCTGAGAGAAGTACCCAAATAGAAAAACCCAATAGATGGTGTTTGGGAGGAGGAAGTCTTAATAGGGTGAGCAAAGACCACACTTGGGAGGAAGAGTGAGTTGAGGAGGGGATGGAGAAAGTGAAGCTGAAAGCACAGCCTGGCTGTTACAGGAGGCATTTGTCTGGTACTCCACTTGCTGGAGAAGGCAAACTGACAAAAGGGCTCTAAAGGGGCAGAAGATAGTTAGAACTCTCTGCATTTCCTTTAATGATAATGAAGGACACACTTTGGAGCTGAAAGGACACTTCTGTCCTGGAAAAGTGCAGGACATTGAAGGGATTCAGCTGGATGGCTTGGGCACATGTGTGAGATCAGTGGAAAGGTATAGAGCAGCTGTGCACAATAAAACAGGAGGGGAACCACCAGTGTGAGCCGGAGGCTTTACATGGGGAGGAAATAAATGAAGACATTTGCATTGAGTAGACTGTGCTAAACCAAATGATGTGGAGCTCATGCTAATTACAATTTTTTCCCCACTGGTATGACATATTGTGAATGTGAAAACAAACTGATGCCTCCCTATATAACCAAGTCTACTTTTGACTTTCTGTGTATGGAGCTGGCAGCCCTCTGACAGTGCTCTGTCGGTTTTGTTCTCATATATGGATGAGAGAATTGCAGTAGCATTATGCAGCACTAAGCTCAGGAGCTTGGACAGCCCTTTCCTGATGGATTTATTTTGACTGTCACAAGATCAACCAGGTAGAGTTGCCGTGTGAGTTTGTTGGGCATTTTTTCTCTAAATAAAATTGACCCATTGCACACAGTATGTAATCTTTCCTGAGCTAATGTCAGACTTGCAAATGGTAATTTCTTGCTCAAGGTAGCTTACTTTCAGCAAGTCAGCAAGGCTGGCTGTGCTACAGGTGGCATTGTTGCCCAGGCTCCAGTGACTCCAAGCCACTGGCATCATTTGGCTGAGATTCAAGGCAGAAGATGTTAAACATCCAAACTGTGTTACTGAAAGATAAAAATGGAAAATGGTTCCACTGAGTAATGGGGACAAGCATAATGGCCTTGTGCTGTATTTCAGTCTGGGGTCACTTGGCCCTGTCTTTTTGCATAGTTGAAATAGCTGGTGTCCAGATGATTAAGATGTTGACAATTATCTTCTCCTTCCTCCAGAGACCACACAAAGCTAAGCCTTTTTCTTTTACTTTCACATAATTCTCTTTTATTTTGGCTTGTCATGACTTTTGGCGTTGGCATGAGGATGTTTTCTGGAGGAATTTCCTTTGCCTTCTTGGCATTTTGTAATGTAAAGAATTTTGTTAGGAATTCTTTGTTTGATGAAGCCAGATTTTTTGCTAAGTCCTTTCAGGACGGTGTTCTATTTGCGGCCTCACACAGAAGTCAGCTAGTAAATTAGCTATCATTATTTCATCCTAGGCTTCAGAAAAATGCACAGAAAAACACAAAAGTTTTTCTCCGACTTGTTTTATTTCCAGTAAAACAAGTATTTCCAATGAAATATCAGGAAAGGGATGACAAGCTTCAAAACTCATGTTGGTTTTGGAGGCCAAGAATGGGTTGAGGTGCTGCATCAGCCCACAAACACACACTGGTTTCTGTGGAGAGGAAGGCAGCACAGAGCTGTCTGGTGGCAGGCACAGCCTGTCCTCAGAGACGAGACAGGATGCATCTCAGTGCCCAGCTGGGAATTCACAGGGGTGTCTGCAACCTCTACTGTTAGCAATCAGGTGGCATGTTCCCTATGCAGCTGAGGCAATGGTAAACTAGTATGCAACTAGCTTGGAGACTTGTGACTTTTCTTAGCAGAGCTGTATCTGTTTTTAAGCTTTGTGCAAAAACATGAGTATGTAAGTTAGCATGTAGTGTACTCTTAGAGATGTGGTTTACCAGGGCGCTGTTTGTCTCTCGTTTTCATTTCTTCCCTGATAAGCAGACCTGTGGAATTGTTCAAGAGGAGGCAGATCTCTGCAAAAATCTCGGCTCTGTCAGGGGTCAGCGCTGAGACTGAAAATGCAGTATCTAGATCAGCTCAAAAGATGGGCATGTTTCATTTGTATGTAAAGGAACCAAGGCCTCCACAGGTATAAATTAGTCTCATGCCGCCAACACTGAATATGTACCTCTTTATGTCTGGTCTCTTCCTAGGTGCAGGTAAGTTCCCAGTGTCCATGCACCCTAGCAGTAGTTTAATCACTGGTTTAACAGAGGGTCTTTGTAAAATTCATGTACACAAATAGAGTGTTTCTAAATTGCCAACACAACAGCAGAAGCTTAAGTGCAATTTTTATTCCAATAAAGATGTGATGAAATTATGCCTAATGGTCTGCAGACTGCACTTTTATATGCACTTGCAATGCTCCCATTGACTTCAACTGCTGTTGTCAAGGTATTTCAGTACTACTGAGCTAAGGATCATTACCCTGTGCTATTATAATACATTAAACTAATGTTACCATTTTTCCATTATAACAACAATACCTGGCGATTGAAGGCTATCTCTGACCCAATAACTTGCAATCAAATATTTGTGTTTCAGATTTCAAAATGCATATAAATTATGAGGCTTGACAAAAATGTTCAAATTAGACTAGCCCATACCTCCAGAATTAAGGAATTTAATTCTTTGCATGCAGACAAAGCAAAGTGTGGACATACTAATATTTTTAAGAACATGAGGATTTTCATTTATAAGTAAGTTTAATAAAACTACATTTGAACTAAGCTTTCACTGACTTTCATGCAAACAGCTTTGAAATGATATATCTATATTGTACATATCCCAAATCCCAAAGCTTGTGTCCTTCAAAAACAAAGCAATTCCCAGCATGCTGTTGATGCAGCATGCATCAGGGAATACTTATACAAGTGTCCTGGAGCTAATCTCAGTTTTCTGATTTCTAATATTAAAACCAACCCACCATTTTTTTGCTGAGTCCCATTTGCTCTAATGCAAGGAAAAAGACTGTACTGTAGTGCAAGGGGGAGATAGCTTTGCAGAGATTACTCTACTGGTTCCTAAGAAATTGATAATTTTAAATACATAAAGGAAAGCAAATTCACTGATTATATAGCCTTTGCTACACTCCCTGATTTCTTGCTACTTATTTTATCTTTTTTTAACTGCCCAAAAAAGGAAAACAATAAAGAAAATAAACTGCATAATTCTTGAAGACTTGACTGATATTACCTTTATGATAAAGTGAACCACAGACTAGAGGAAAAAAATAAAAAAGAAACCATGACCCTGAGTTCCCTTGGAAACCTCTGCAAACTCATCTTAAAAATATACACACAACATCTGCCAGACAAACAGGAATGAGGACTTGATAACCAAAAGAGAATCCAGACGTGCACAAAAATCAGGTTCTTTCTATTACTCTTCTGTCACTTGCACTGCACATCTAGAGCTAAGAGATATACTATACAAAAACATAGTTAATTCATATAGCAAGTCCTCTGATACTGTTTTCTCCCCAAAATACATTTTTTGTTTATTACTATGTGCTGTTTGCCATTAAGATGGGAAGCACCTTTAACCTTATCTGAATTTTTCTTTATCCTTTCCCTTTTAAGAACCTGCTTTTAAGAGCAGCAAGCAGCAAGATGAAAATATTGTTATGAAAGAACGAATAATAAAATTATGCACAAATCTGGAAAACTCTGTTTTTCAAGACATTAGGCCAACAAATTTCATTGCAAAAGTATTTAATGGTTCAAACTCAGGGCTTATTCTAATATGCCTAAGAATTTTCTTTGTGGAACAAATTTAGCCTTGATTGCAGAAGTCCTAATTTGGCCTCTTTTTTTCTATGCATGCAAAGTTGCAAATACGGAATCACCTGCTTGTGCATCTTACTTTAAGTGACAGTTTATGAATGTATAAGGTCTAGTATTGACATTAAAGATGTCTTCAAACATCACACTACCTGTACAGTGGGGCACCTCTCATCTCCCTTGCTGGAGGGACAAGTAAAACAAGAAAAAATAAAACTTGTGCATACTCGTGCAGGATCATGTAGTCCTGTGCAAGAGGACAGAGTTGCAGTGCTGGTCCAGGAGACCTCGGTTTCTGGTACTGTTACCTTCTCGTAAGTATCTCCCACTGGCTGTGAAAAGCATGGCCAGCTCTCTGTATTTCCAAGAACAGCAATAGAAAGTGCTCATCTTCTGTCATTGGGGCTGCACAAATCACCTCATCAATGCTGCCACGCTGCGTGAGAGTGGTAAAGGCAGCTGGAAGGTTAAAGGGAGTTTCTTGTATTATCTGGAGGCCCCTCTACAAAACACAGACAAGCTGTACATGGAAAAAAAGCATATACATATTAGCACCACTTNCCCCCCATTTTTAAAGGAGATTTCATTTGAATTCTTTACATACTGGTTTGTTCTTAAAATCTTGCCATTTACCATTTGCAGATAGTTTTATACTTCTGTGAAATAGCATTCGTGATGTTGTGGTTTAATTATTTTCCTTATAATGGTGTCCACTAGAAACTGGTTCTCGAGCAATACCCTCTTTTTGTAAGCATGCAAAGATGTGCATGCAGATTTTTGCAGGAACACTTTACAAGTCCCAACCCCTCCACATAAAGGTGAGTATCACTAAAATGTGCAGATTTTAAATCCCAGCTCCTGTAATACACAGTGAATCAGCTTCATGAGTACCAGAAGAGGAGGACTGAGGACACATCAGTTTGAGTACCTACAGTAAGAGCTCTGTTCAGGCGTCTTTGATCAGACATGCATCTGTCTGAAAAAACTGTACTCCAACCTAATTATATAGTTCTGCACAATACCTAAAATAAACAAATTAATTCTACAGAGGGATTTAAATTGAACAAATGTATTCACTAGGGAAAGCATAGTGGCATAACTGAATGGCTTAAGATATATCTAAGGCAAAACTGTTCTTCACATTATCAGCAGATCTGCAGATTTGCTTTTTAAACAGTCTATAGACCTTGACGATCACATTCTTTCTTTAATTATCACAGATTTATGGACAGGAAACAATTCAAAAAAACTGTTACGACAGTTTTCATAAAACCAGTGAGATTATTTAGCTATGAAATAGCTATAGCTAAGAACAATCTGACTTTGGAGTGAGGAGAAGGCAATCTAGAGCGTCATTGTGTTTAAGAGAGTCTTAAGATACTGCAGCTGCTGATGGACATGGTACAGTTGTGAGGGTTCAGCCACTGTTGCATTAATAATCCCACCCTGCTTTCACAGGGCATGATACCATACCATTTTTACTTTGAAAGGGTTTCATTTCTTCTCTACTAAATGATGCTAGGTGACCTTTTAAAATGTGTGGATAAATGAAGGGACAATAAATTTTGTGCTTGTCATGATTTAAAGAAGTAATCCTCATATTTTCCCCTTTTTTATCTTGCTTTTAAAGCATGTCATTTACAAATATAAGTGCCTGAGGACAGTTCAGAAAGCAATTCAAAATTGTATCTTATTGGACATAATAATAAATTTTGGTATTGGATTGCATGACTGAAATGTGGACTTATTAGGTATTAGTGTTGCATTATATTTCATATACTGATTGAATGAGTTTGATGAGCAAAGACAGAGGATTATTATGCAAACCACCCCCATTGTTTCATATTAAAAAGTGAATATTTAAGAGCTAAAAAAGCAAATTTGTTTCAGTTACATGGCACACATTTTTCAGTATGCAAATGTGCCACATCTGTGTATTTGTTTTGCTGCAGATACAACCAGCAAGAGTTTAGTGATGAAATCTGTTCTTAATTATGATAGCAGCTGTTGGAGCAGTAGCCATTTTTTTCCTCCTGATGTGAAGTTGCCTGATTTACTCATTTTTGTCTGCATTTGTCAGGGCTGCCAGTGCAGAGAGAGAACTCTTTGTGAGGGGTTGCAATTTGTTTTCTGTGCGAAAGCCAGTGAAAATTGACTAAATCTGCACAGTGGGGTAGTTTTATCTTTTCTTTTCCTGCATTGCAAGCTGTTGTACCTCTGCTCCAGCACAAGAGGCCTATAAAACTACCAAACAAATGAGGGAGCTGTTAAGTGTTCCAGCAAGTGTCTTAAGTAGCAGTTCGTGTAAACGAACTATGCTTTAATGAAGAAGGAAAAAAGAAGTCTGACATCATAGTTGTGGGACAGATGGCATTAATATAATGAATTGATAAACACTTTGGAAGCTTGTTTTTCCTTCCTCAATTATTTCATTTCCATATATGAGCCTGAAGTTTGCAAATGCCAGACAGTTTAATACTCTATTTCCTCAATATTTTGATAATAGCAAGAAAGAGAAAGAGTGGGAAGATTATAAAAGGATGATAAAATCCTCCTTTCTGAATACATGATCTCTTACAGTAATTTGTTAACGAGGCAGTGCTGTTGCAAATCAAGACAGAAAACGACCAAGAATGCCTCATCGCGTAATGAAAAATTGGCCAAAAATTGCAGTGCAAATGAAAACAGAATAAAGAGAAGACATAAGTTATTGATACTAAAACTTCTGTGCTAAAAGCCTACTGAATGAAACATTTATCGTCTCCCTACAATCATAGACTAATCGTCTGTTTCACACTGGATTGTTTCCACACCAATATTTTATGCCTTGTTTTTCTTTTGATCTAGGCAACACTAAATTTAAACAGATTACAGCCTTGCTTCTTTTTCAGTTAACTTTTTGATGCCTTATCATGCATCACTGAAACCAGTGAAAACCTGACCCTAGAATACAGTGAGAGCCTTTATAGTTCTTCAAAGAATATGCAAAATCTGCCGTTCTTTATTGAGAGAAGCAATCTACTTTTGCTTCCACAAACAGAAAAGGCTGAAACAGACTGTGTATCTCTTCACTCAAGATAAGGATTCTCACTTTATTTTCTGCAATTCAACTTTTCCTCTTTCACTTTTGACCTTTAAGTCTTGCATTCAACTAAAAGAGACATAAGATCATGAGAAAATGAGAAAATGTAGGTAAACTACAGCTTACTTATAAACAAAGGATATCTCAAAGTTATCTGAAGTAGTAAATCTCTAAGTATGGAATGTTTCTCAGTAGAAGAATATGCTTATATATCATGGACATGGTCATAATAAAAGTTGATGGACAGAATAAGAATATGGGCATGGGTAGGATGGGAGAGTCATCAGGAATTCCTGTCCATAAGTAGTTGTTTACTGTGAAAGAAACATAAAAGGAGAAAGAGGATTATACAGTGGATTCCAGTGAGGAACTGGAATGGTATAAACACATGGTAGGTAGGCAGGAGGACACAGCACTTTATGCAGTGATGGGCAAAGCATGCTGCCCATGTGTAGGGCTTCCCTTGGGTACCACTGCCTGTCTGCTGCCAGGGCAGCTACCTTCGTGGTGAGTGACAGCAGGGCCTCATCACTACAGTAAATAGCATCTCTTACCATTTACAAACTCCTAGTTTACTTAATTTTTCTGGTCTTTCCAAGATGCCTGGGCATGGCCAATTTCACCCTTTTGAGCTGCTTACATTGTTCCCATTGGCTCATGTGTTAAAATGCAGCCTTGAATCTCTGCTGTTCCCCATATTTTCCTTTAAGCTTTACTTTCTTCAGAAGGGTACTTTTTCTCCTGTAAGGAAGCCCAGGTGCTATTGCTACTGGAATATAAAAAGGATTTTTTGACTGCTTGTCTTTATCACATGCATGTTTCCTGTCATGTGCTTGTTTTCCTGAGAAGTATAGTTGTGAGGACAGCAAGAGTCATAATGGAGTTACTGGAGAAGTGAGGAAAATCTGGATTTTTCACTGAAGTTACATTTAAAATTTGTCTTCTCTGACTATTTATTTTGACCATTTCTTCTCTTCCTACCATTAGATCTTTCTAATATAGAAGTGGTCCTGTGAACTAGTGACTCAAGGCTCTAGCTCCACTTGGTTGAAATAAATAAGCTATTTTTAGGTGCAATTAATCTGACCTTCCCAAATATCCATTTAGAATAAGATCAATCCTTAAATGCATGTAACCCTCTCCATCAACTAGCAAAGGAATGTAGAGCAGTTAGTTTACATGCAGATGTCTACAGTTAGTCAAATAAATCCCTCACTTTCTGTTTTCTATTGCTGCTGTGCCAAGCATGTTGCATACCTAAATAATTACTGTAGTTTTGAACAGTAGTCACCGAGTCTGTAGCTGTGAATTGCATATTATTCACTTAGTGGATTTTTTCTTCTCAGAAAAGCACCATTTACAAGAGGTTATAGGTTTTAGCAAGGTGTCTTCACACTTTAGTATCGTGATTACAGTAATAAATATACAGAAATGTTGCTCTGTAGCGTTATGTCACTGAAATTTGCTGACACAGTAAATTGTAAATGGGATACAGTGATTTATGGCTTATGACTTCAGCATATGTTACAGAGCTACTTTAATAGAAGAGGTGCGTATGATACTAATTACCCTGTGAAATCACACTATAATAATACTTCAAGTAATCACACTTCAAAGTGACAAAATTTTCTTGAAAGGCATCTTCTCAGGAATGTTGCCTCTTCCAACTTCTTATGCCTTTTCATTATTACATTAAAAAAATTTACTTTCGTGTTGGCAAATATTTTTAATACATTCCCTGTAAAAACAAAGGTCTGATACTACATTTGGATCCATGCATGGCATTTCAAAGTGCTTGAGGCAGCAAAATATTTGCTCCTTCTAGATGACTTGATGTGAAAATAGAGGAGATATGGTCTTCCCACTGAGGCAGAGAAAACATTTAAAGATATTTTATAGATGTCACCTCCTGCTGTCAGGTAAGTTATGGTCTGTCAGCCAAGATAAGGGAAAAAGATGCCCTATACTCAACACCTCAAAACTGGAATGGTTAAGAGATGTGTTCTGTGGGGAATTTGGAGAGGAAACCATGCCCAGTCCTTGTGGATCTGAGCGGCAGCTTTGCAACAGCTCCCCAGGGCTAGAAGTGAAAAAGTGGGATGTTTGATGCACTTCTGCTTCTCCACTCTACCCCACCCCACATCCCTGCAATTGCAACACATTTGAGGATAAAGTAGGGCAGCCCTGCTTCCCTGATGGAGTTCCACTCAGAAATACCCTAGGACTCAGCTCCAGCATCCCTCTCCATGTGGGATGTGCTTGTTCTTACAATATTAGTTATCTTGTAAGCATGATTGCCACTGAAAAATGTTTGTAGGGATTTATTTTTCCTTGGATAAGATGAATTTTTTTCCTCCCAGATGATTCACACAACTGACTGCTGGAGCTACAGTTCAAAAAATAATAGCTCATAGGCAAGTGCATAATGCATAAAATCTATATCAGTGTAGCTTAAAAATTCAGAGTACTGGGCTTGCTCACAGTCCGTTCTAGGAAAAGCACAATATCTTAATTGTGTAGATAAAGACCAAAGGAGAAGTCCTGACTCCATTGAAGGGAAAGGTACATTTCTCATGAGCCTTAATGTTTATTTTTTAAAAAGAGTTGGGCATATTATTGATAGAGCTAGGTTAATTTTCTGTTTGTGAATAGTAGATTCTTCAAAGCAGTTGGTGAAGAGACAACTAACTGCTTTAGCTGGAGAAAATACAAAAAATAGAAATGTTGAAATAGTTAGTTCCAAAATTTCAAAGTCAAATGTTTCAGATTTTTAATGTGAAAGAATTCCCTGATTTAAAATTTTTCCTTAGTTTCTTACTCTTTCAGGGGATAAAATTATCATAATATCAAAACATTTGGATTCAAATCAAATAAATTGTTTTGATGGATGCAGTGTAATTAATTTAGTATTCCTTCTTTCCTTTTTGAAGGAAAAAACAAACCAAAAATATTCAGCTCAAATGAGAACAGTTTTTCTTACAATTTTCACTTCAGCTACCAACCCAGAAAATCCATTATTTTCACATTTTTAATTCATGGTAAAGTCTTAGGAGCTATTTTGGCCTGTCACTTGATGGGCATATTGCATAAAATACCTTAAATATTTATGAGTGTATCAAACTCTATGACACAAGTAGCTTGACTATCAGATTTGTTTTCTGAAGTGAACTTTACAGATATAACTCTATATAATGAAGAAAGTCTTGCTTAAACTGATGTCAGAAACATCTAATTATAAAACACATGGTTTAAAATAGAAGTGGGGGAACCCAGAAGGTATTTTTTGTCCTTCTGTCTTGGGTCACTGTTGACTGAACTATACTAAATGTTTAATTCATGGCCAAGAATATGTGATTTTTAGTAGCTTTTCCTGCTGGAATGCAGATCTCTGTGACTTAATTGGAAATTTAATTTAATTTAAATTGAAAAGTTTTTTCATTTGTGAAGTATTCCCATCAGAAATCTACAATATCCTGCAGAATTAGACTCTGTATCATTGTTAAACCCTTAACTGACTACTTCCCATCTATGTGTTCTCATACTCAAAAGTCTCTGTTTGAATTTTGCATTGTGTGTATTTGATGACACGATCTCTTATTTAATACATCAATTTTTTCCTAAAAAAAGTGACAGTGAAAATAATAGAATTTACAGAGAAATTGGAAAGTGATTAATTTATTGATAATTTGCTGAGGAAGCATTGAAGTAAACCCACAATACAGGTGTTTTGGATAAAGAACAAGGACAGACTAGCAGGGAAGATTAAAACAAACAAACAAAAAGCCAACTACTGCATCTCTGACTGGGCACTGTCTGACTCGGGTGGTCACTTCTGTGGTCACTGGTGGCTGGGCTGCAGACACAGGGAATGCACTGGTGACGAGTCAATGTTCTGGTGTTGGCTCAGTACCAGCTCCTGCAGCACTGCTTGGGACAGCTGGAGAGAGCCAGCTTCACTCAGGGGGTTTGCACTTCATTGGCTGGAGAAAAGGCTGTGCAGAGTGGTGGAGCCACATCCATACCAACAGCACAATATTAACATTTGAAGGCCAGGCCCATTTGTTGCAAAATTGGAAAGCTAAATACTCATCTATAGGCATTGACCTGATGTTCCTCTGTTGAAGCCTTGAAACCAAAACCCATCAGACCCCACATACTTTGAAGGTCTAATTTTTGAATTCCTTACTCAGACTTTAAAAATAATGATCCATGAAATCATTTTCCTAAGCATGATGCGCAGAATAAAAACAAAAGGTGAGAAGTAGGTGGATCAATATAAACTATATATGGCCTTATTTTTATTTATTACAAGGCCCCTTTGTCTTGCTTTTTATCTCCATTATAAAGAAGCCCTAAAATTAGTGTAGAAATTGCAATTTAAAACCCATTACCTTCACTGGAAAGCAATTCACTGTCAGGAAGAAGAAGGAGAGGAATGGTTTGGTGATAATGAGAATCAGGCCCATTATTCCCAAGAAATTCAGTTTGCTTGAGTGAGAGAACGAGAACTTCTAGGTCATTTCAGTAGTTATTTTATTCAGTAAAGAATAAATAAAGGAGAATCTGTACCACTGGCAAATTTGATCTATAATGCCTCATGCACAAATCAGATTTTTCAAATGAACCTTGATGGTTGCAGAGAAGTGGAAGAGAGGCTGGCAGGCACTACTTGGTTTGAAGAAAATAAGTCTTTGTTCTGCAGCTGATTGACTTGCTCACCTCTTCTGTTCGGCTGAGAAATGTATTTTACAGATGGGTTTGTGGACACCTATCCCTACCCTTAAGTAAGGCTTTTTTACTATGTGTATTAGACATTCAATATTTGTATGTGGATATCCATACACTTTGGGAAATGCTGTATTCTGTTCCTCAGGCTCCTTTCTAAACCACTTTCACTATAGTTTCCTCAAGTTAGGAGCACTTACTGCCACCAGTAAAACTGCTCACTGTGTTTACCAGTGTTTCAAGGGCTTTCTCCCTGTTCAGAAAACAGTAGTAAACTATATTTACTCACTTTTGTTCATGGCTTAAAGATGGCTTAAGGGATTTAACTGAAACAACTTATCAGATAAGGCCAAATGTGAACCATACTAGCTGAAATGGTAAATATTTTGAAAAGCTGTAAGCTCACAAAAGGGAGAAAGTATTTTAGAGACAGTTTTGATTAGATGCAAGTAGATGACACTTATGAAATCAGGTGATAAAAATTTCATTTTCTTCTCCCATTCATGACACACTGAGGTAAATTATTTTTACTTTACCTAATGTAGGTAGCACCTGTTAAAATATATAATCTTTGAATACAGTAACATAATCCAATGCTGATCATAACAGTAATGTGACATATTTCTGTTATCATGCTCTTCTTGCTTTGGAAATAATGGCATGTAGGTCCAAAAAACCAGGTATGCCTTTCTGAGTTGTCTAATATTCACTTCCTTTTAATTCCGTAAGGAGTGTTAGTACAATTGGTTGGTGAACATAGAAAGGGGAACTTGTGTTAATAGTTTGTAGATCAGTCTCTTGATCTCCCAGGAGGATTTTATCTTCTAGCTACAGCAGTATGATGAGGTATATGACTGGGTTTTGTTTTAATTAATGTTTTAGGCTTCTCTTTTCAGAGAGTTCAGATGGAGATGGTGTGATCATATTGCAGCACTGTGTCAGAAGTGTTAAATAACACACTTATTTCTCTGCTTGGAAAGACTTAATAATGAGTTCACAGCTGTTAAATTAGAATTATTTTATAAAGTCAGGCACCAGTTAATTTCTCAGCATTGGTTAGGGCAAACTGAAGAATAATCTGGTAATAATTTTAAAATCCTGAAGTAGATTGCTTCTTTACTCCAAGGCACTGCATTCCTATCTCTAACAGGTTGGATTTTTTTTCCTACAGAAAGACTAGCCTTATATATAGGAACCCAGTTGGTATAAAACAGTAAACTAGACTATCTGTATCTCTCTCTCTCTCACTGTAATACAAAAACACCCTCTTATCCCAAATCACTGCTAAGGTTCTATTCCTTTTGGAATAATATTTAAACATAATGCAGAAATAGTGACTTCTGGAATTAATGAATGTTTCTGCTGGTTTGGGTGTCTCTTGTGTTCTGATTACAGGACTTGTTGTCAAGCTCTTATTAAGAAAGTGTCTCATTAATACACTACTTCCAGAAGGGAAGAATCCTCAGCAGACATTTCCTCCCATTCAGCAGATCACAACACAAGGTCCTTGCCACAGCCATTTAAAAAGGAAATGGAACCAAGCAGCCTAATTAAAATAATATCTGTTGAAACTCTATGTGCCACCAAAGACCCATACATGAAGTAATCATTTTCTGTAAAAGGTTTCATAAATAGAAAACAAAAGAAGCATCTCATTTCAAAGAAAAGCAAAAAAGAAAAATTCCAAAGGAGGGAACAAAATGTTTATTTGTAATTAATAGCATGTAAGTCCAGCCTCATCACAACTGCCTTTGGAGAAAAATATTGAGAGTGTCTGTTTTTGCAATATATATTACCTCATGTAATGTTCTCAAAAAATGTTGAATGCCACAAAATTGTCAAAGGCTATCCAGCAACCTTGACAAGATTGAAACCTGTGAATATACACATAAACAAGGACTAAAAAAAAAAGCTGATAAAATTCACCCTTCCTTGAGCAGAGCTGTGAGAAGGAGAGTAATTTTAAACCTGTTTAATCCCCCTGCAAAAGTACATGAGACTTTTGCTGGATTCAGGCAAGGGTAAAATAATCTAGTCTGAATTAGCAGCATTAGCAGCACTTCAGCAGAGAAAGAGGGGGGAAATGATCCTTTCAGAGCTTGTTTTAAGAAAGCTTGAACTCAGTGAGTAAGTAGCTTCTGTTATTAGGGCATCTATAAAAATCCCTCCTTTATCTATGTTAGCATTCAGTTAATACTAATGTAGAGATAAGCTGCAAAACAGTGGAGAGGGCTTACTTTTGAGAGTTGCTCATGTAGCTGATGACAAGAAATGATAGAAATTCTGCCAGGGATGAGCGCGGGTGCAGGATGCTGAGAGGAGCAGGTTTAACTTCACCAAGCAATCAATATGTGGCATCTGAAGGTCAAAGGAACTTGAGAGCATTCAAAAATATGTAAGGTATGTCAAGAAACTTGAGAGGGTTGCAAACTACATATTTCTTTTGGTCATTTTCTGGGCAAACAGGTAGTTGATGTGATGTTTTCACAGCATGTTTAAGAGCGTATTTGGGTAATGATAGTAAGGCCAGATATGACAGTCATTACCACTTCTGAATAATGGTGCAGGTGTATTGATATGTTGTGACAAAGTAATTGCAGGTGATTTTTTGACTTCTCATATGTCAGTAAATGTTCTGTTCATTGCAACTGATGTGATCGGCTTGGCCTTTTAAGGAAGGGTATCCAAAGTCCACAGGCAGAAGAAAGTCTGGAAATCCCAAGTCATTCATCAAGAGTGCAACAAAAATCCCCATCTCAAGTCAGACTCTTTTTACCTGGTTAAAGTACCAAAAGTGTATCTGGTTGAAAACAGGACTAGGTGAAACCACAAATTTCCAGTTTGAAGTTTTGAAAATACGTTGTGCTTTCATTCATCAATGTACATATTATATTAGCATATCCTGGCTCCTCCAACTGAGATGGAGTCAGCTCCCAAAAGTCCCTGCCTCATCTGGAGGCCCAGTAGTGATTGCTCCGAGCTCATCTGTCCAGCAGCATTGTTCCCCATCAGCTGAGCTTTCAGGGAATAACATGGTCTAGTAAGACACCAGTCCAGCTTCAAGTGAGCTGTGGACTCCCACTTGGGAGATGTGTGTCTAAGGTTCTCAGTTTTTTTCAAAAATAGTGTTCAACTGCAAGACAGACTGCAGCACTCTGAAAACAGGATCTCTTTTCAGATAGCCCCTCAGCTGTAGCTGAAGCTCAAAATGTACATTATTAATTCAAGTTGCCTTGTTCCAGCTGGTATGTATAAAACTGGCTCCATAGTTATTATCAAATATGGATGTACTTTTAACAGCTTCCTCTTAAGTGAACTAATGTAATCTGAAACATACTTATGTCTGTGTCAGATACCTGTGGTTGAAATAGATAATTTCACTGAAAGTCCTAATGCATGTTATTTCAAGAAGTGTTTTCCAAAAACGTTTCATTTTATAGATGAGACAAAGATTCATCAATACCCTTCAGAACCATCTGTTTCATTTCCTGATCACCTTTTCCATAGTACAGTGTGGTTTCTGTCCAGTTCCTTCTTTCAATTCCTTTCTTAGTGAAATGCAGACAATTCCCATGTATCAGACATTTGATTGGCTTACTAAGGCAGTGTTTTGGAGGATCATTATCTGTAAAGTTCAGTGCCAGGAAAAGCAAAAGTGTGTTTTACATATGTACAGTGTATGTTATACATGGTTATTATTGAAAGTAAACCCATAAAAGAGTAATGTAAATACATGGTAAGAATTTTAAAAGGTTCAGCACTGGCCTCAATTCCCACTGACTCAAATGTGAGCAGAGAGAGGTTGAATTCAGTAAGAGTGTTCTTGAAAATCTCACCCATGGTGATGTTTTTTTTTTTTGTTTTTTTTTTTTTAAAGAAAAGGCTAGTTTGGAGATGGGAAAACAGTGAGCCTGTTCTGGTCTCTGTCAAATGATGTTTGCTGTCACTGAGAGTCGAGAAAGTAGCAGAAATGGAGTATATTTTAAGGATGCCACGAACACACCTTCCACCCCATCAGGGCTTTGATAAATAGCGTGTGCTTTGCTGTGTTTCTCTTGCAGGGCATCCAGAAGCAGTAGAATGACACACACACACACTCATTTTGTTTATACGACAAGCCTTCCATTTGGAAAAACTGATGAATGAAATGCCACATGTACAGCAGTGCAGGAGATCTCATTTCTCTTCAGGCTGGGAAGAGCGTATTGCTCTGAAATCACATAATTTTGTGTGTGAGCACGCAAACAACCGACTGCTGCCTGGGATGGCTGTGCCCACCTGGCAGCTGTGCTGAGAGAGTGCAGCTCAGGCCTTTGCCAGGACTGCCTGCTAACACCTCCTGAAATGAGGCAGTGGGGATGCACTTCCCTCCCCCGCTGCTGCAGTCTCACTTTGCCACTGCCCACCCCCAGCAGCACCATTCCCTGCCAGAGCAATCCCTGTGGCCTTGCCGGCCACCACCTGCTCTGGATAGTATAAGGAACTGGGTACAGCCTCTCTGTAGCTGATGTGATACAGGTGAAAGGATACGCATTTGGGTTTGAATTCCCATTCTTCCTTTGTGCCATCCCACCGTTGGTTGATTCTGGCCGCTGAGCTGCGGGCAGCTCCAGAGCAGTCTGCACATTGCTCCCTGGTGGCAATATAGCCTGTGGCACTCCAAGGCAGCAAGGAGGGCGGAGGGGTAACCCAAAAGGAGTTGCCCTACCATAGCCAGGTAGAGGCCTGGCTCTCTCAACAGCTTACTGGAGTGGGTGCCGTATGCCTGGTGGGCCAGAGAAATGTTTTGTAGGTGACCCAGAGGGGCAGGGAGGTTGATAGCACCATCATGGCTTAGTGAGCATAGCACTGGACTCCTGCTTTTCATTTAGCAAGGCTCTGGCTCCAACTTCAGCTCTTGGCATCTTAAAAGAACTGCCTGAATGTTCTGTCATGTTGTCTCTCACCACATAGCAAACTAAACCTTTCTGGCCAAAGGATGTGATCCTTTTTGCAAGTGCTTGTCCTTCATCTGGCAAGCATGCCCAGCAGTTCATGCTTCCCTCTGATTACTGTGCCAGGGACTCTCCTTCTCACAGATCCTCTCCATGATTATCACATTTCTCATTCCATCTCCTCAGCTACCCATAAACAGCTTGTTTCTGAGGCTGAAAGTCTTTGCCTGGCAGTTTTCTTCAAGGTCTACATCTTTCTTTCACAAGGAGAGCATGCATACAGAACAGTTTGATTTTTGCATCTCAAGAGACCCCTTTGTCTTGTCACATACTCTTTGCTGTTTCTCTGGGGCAGTGGTGCCAGCACTGTCCTCCTCACAGTCCCCTTGGAGCAGTGCCATTGCCCTCCGTGATGATGCTTCTGAATTAGACAAAGTTATTTGTGTTTTGTGTTTTGCAGTCTTCTATTTTAGTGCCTTTGCCGTCTGGTGTTTTTCTCTTGAAGAGGTCTGTGCCATGTTGTATGCATCTGACTGTGGTAAAATCTTCCAGCCTTAACCCTGTTTTCTGTTGATACTTGTGTAATCACACAGCACATGTGCACATGTATGTTTTTCTTTTCTTTATTTCTCTTTATGTGTGCCTCTTGCATCAGGTGCAATAGGAAATGGGTGATCTTTTTAACTGAGAATGATCACAAGGTATTGCCTATAGAAGTTTTGAAAGCCAACCCTATAAACCATCTGAGCAGTATTTGAGAGAATGTGTACATGCTATCCTCCTCATAAAAGCTTACATTAATGCAGTCAAACTATTTACTTGTGGCAAAGGTGTCAGTGAAGGGAGAAAGCAGAAACACCGTCAATTTCTTCCTATGGTGCACGTCCTCTACCACAGATGAGAAAGGCAGTGGGTTTTGTAATTCAGGAGCTTCAGGTATCCCTCAACATTGTTGTCCACATTCAATGGCACAGGCTCTTCTTCAGAATCGATATCTAACAGGATGAGGCCTCTCCTGGCCAGCAAGCCTGAGGCACTGTGTGCTGGATGCGCACTACTACCATATATCCCACCTGTGCCTTCCTCCCCACATGAGTGGAAAGAGTTTAGGCTCATGGTAAAGGGATGAGTGGTTTTCATATTTTCTCCTTGAAAATGCTTCAGTCTTGGCCCTAGCTTGCATCTCTGTGTCCTTGGCCTCAGAGCAACCAGCCAGATTCAAGCCAGGTAGCTGCAGCCCCCTCCTCTTTCGCTGTAAGAGGTTGTCTCTGTTATCCATACCAAGGGTTTCTCTCTCAATCCAGCCTCCACATTCAGCCCTACCTGATCCTGTACATCTGTGGAGGCCAAACGAAAATGCAGAAATCACCTGCAGTGACTGTGACCTCCTGAACCCACCAGGAAATACTGGGGATGGGGAATGGAGACCACCTTGTAGAGGCCTGAGCTATTTAGCTTGGAACTGGCCAATGGTAATGAGAGAAGCACAGAGTTGTCGAAATGGCATCATCTGACTGGCTATGGCTGTATGATGTCTGAAATTACTTGTTTTGTTTTGTTTTTTTTCAAGTGCTTGCTTACACCACAGGAAGGTCGGACTAGATTACGTCCAGTGGTCCCTTCCAGCTTTAACCATTCTGTGATTTTTTTATTACCTGCTACCTCACCTCTTGTTTGTCTTCCTGCCTTCAGTCTTCAGGAGTCTCAAATCCAGGCAGCATCTGCTTTTGGTTTGGAGAGTTCCTGGTGGGTTGGAAATGCTCTTGAAGTAAACAAATGAAGATAATGGTGATGGCAGTGAACATAGACAACTTGTGAAGCAAAATTAGTGCTTCCTCCAAAGGAGGTCTGGGTCAAATTTGGCTCTTCTTACATCCATAAAAGACAAGAGAGTGGAATCTGCTTGGATTTGTGGGAAGGCAGAAATCGGATTTTTCTGGGCTCACATGTAGAGTGGAAGGGAAAGCAAGAGAACTCTGCTCCTGATTATGCTGTAAATCAAATTAACTTTATGCGTCTGCTGCGTCTTTCAAGTTTAGTGTTCTCTGAATTACTACCTTCATATTTACACTGTTAAAAGTCTAATGCATTAGTAAGCAGCAATCACCACAGATTTGCTCCGCATTAGGGAAAAAAGCCCCACTCTGTTTACCAAGAAGGACTGTCAGGGATTACTGCATGTGCACGTCCTGACAAACCAAACAGCCTCCAGGGTGCTTATTTCCACTGCTGCTTACTTCATGTTTTATCCATTAAATGAACATGATAATGTTTTTTTTTCTTATTTCTCAACATCACTTTTAGCATGCTGGCAAAATTTAACATGCAGTCATCTTGGCTCAGTATAAGCAGTAATGTTATATAAATTAGTTTTGGAGAAATAATTTTCTTGTTAATCATGGATTTAAAAATGTCCTTTGTTCATTGTATGTGTTTTGAAGGGAAAGACCTAGGTTCATCAGGTTTAAATTTGGCAAGATTAAGACAGATATGCAAAGCTTTTCTCATATTACAAGGATTTTATTATTGCCCTGTTTTTGTGTGAAGTATATACATTTTAAACTTATTTCAATAATACAGTTAAGTTCATCACATAGAGAAGTCACCTGCTAATATAGCACTACTGTGATCTATAGCTATTTTTAAGGGGTCTTTCCAAAAGAAGAGAAATTGTTTGAGGAAATGGGTTTATTGTAAATGTGTTGGGATTGCACTCAATAATGGAGTTGATGTTCCCTGGGAAAAAGCTTTTCCCTTTTTCTCTGTTGTATGTCAGTCTTTATTTGCATTTTTAAAACATTTTCATTGCACTCCGTGGAGTTTCCTCACTTCTTCTTTTAAGAATTTAACATAGCTGAAAGTGATATTTGTCTCCAGTTTCTCTGGGAAAAGAAAAACAACTGCTTCTGAGAAGACAGAGAATTTCTGATTGTTGGGTTTTTCCACAGAACTAATTATAAAATTGCATATTGCCTGGCATGATAGTCTTTTAGCTGTGGCCTCTGTTGGTTATGGCAGGATGAGAGGGCGTACATGCCTGGCCTGCCAGATGTGATTTGTATTATCAGGAAAATTCTGGTTTTGACAGGGCTATCGTAGTGTCCCACTGCTCGCCTTCCTCAGTACTGTACAGACTGCTCTATTCTTCAAACACTGGCTCATCTCTTGTGCTTCTGATGTAGAACACACATCAGACACAGCAAGAATTTCCTAGATCTTGAGGTGGATTTCCTCTGAAAATGATTTAGCTTGCTGCCTTTATCTTCAATGAATCTTGGCAGCCAGACAGCACAATCCATTGCCACTCACATCTTGCTTTGTATGAAAGTTACCCTTAACCTAACGGGAGCCATTTGATCCTTTTAAAACTGCAGGCTGTCTTTGGTGAGGTCCTGCTTTTCAAATACTGAGCTGCAGCTTCAAACAATTGTTTTGCCCTTGTCATCACTGTCATCATCCATTGTTCTTTTTTTCCTCCATCATACTTAATCTCCCATATCTAAATCCAGTCTTGCATGTAAATAAAAGCAGAAAGATTATCTTCATTTGATTGTGTATGATAATGTTTAATAAAAAGTCGTGTGGTAGATAAACATTTAAGAATTATACCGGTGCACATTTAATCTGAGAATCACTTATTGAACGTATAAAGGCTGCAGTGCCTCCCTGACCACAGCATTCTGTAAAAGCAGACCTTTACTCAAAAATTATCTGTATCCCAGAGAAGAAAAAAACCAATTTGGAAAAAAAAAATTGCTTTATTTTGTGGTATCTTTGTACATGTGAATATTAATAATGAGATGGGGCCCTTAAGTAGGACTGGTTTTATTTGGTTCTGTGCTCTGGCCCCAGTGCACTTTTGTAGGTTAGAGAGAGTACTCTCATTTCTCCTGTTAGTGACCATCCCTCAGAGGCATGAAACACCCTTATATTTTTGGACTTTTAGTTAAAAGATTCTGGGGTCAGACCCTCATACTCTGGGGACCAGAGCGGGCCTGTTCTGTCACCCAGGGCTTATTTTTTCTCACCATCCACAAGTCCATGCTATGAACATCCACTAGTTCACATCCAGTAAGGGCAAAATGTGCTCCCATGTAGGTACCCCTGAAGTCATTTGAAGTGTAAGACAGTGGGATGACAGATCTCAAGGGATGGTCAGATATGACACAGATATGGTCCGTGGCACCCAGCCTAGTCTGGAACGAGAGTCAGAAGTTCCCCACAAGACCCCACTAGTGGTCAACCAGATCCAGCACTAATTGGCCCAGAAATAGCAGCTGCCACCAGATAACTTTAAAGGTAAAAGTGTAATATATTCAGGAGAAGTGTTGTGCTTTGAATCTGGGTGAACTATGTGAACTCAAGTAATCTAAATTTTTCATTCTGGGTTTCAGAATTTTCAGACTTGTTTTACCGCTTTTCTCTCTATCAACAACAAAAGCAATTTGGTTACTGCAGTTTCATAATTCACAGCCTTGGTTTGCTTTTAACACAGGATTTGGAAATAGTGATGTAAAACAATATTTTAAAATTAAGAACTAAAGCCTGAGTTTGAATTAAACTGTGTCAGTCCAGATTGAAGTAGTTGAGGATTGGCTCCATAGGCCAGTTTGTAATTGGTCTTGAGTTTGGTTGGTCGGCAGAAGACATTTAAAAAGCCAAATCTATATGCAGTAGGAATGAAAGCTAACAAAAATTGTTCTAAAAACATTTTTCAATGAAAAATCATCAGGTTTTGCATAACATTGTATTTTTTTCTTCAAAGTTCTTTGATTCATTCATTCTTTGTAGGCTGAAAGAGCCAAAGCCTCAAGAACACTTTAGGTATTATATATGAATAGCTTGAATGTTTTAGCAGAAACTTTGCAAGCAATTTGAGCAGCAACACTGAGACAATAAAACTTGCTTGGAATTTTAGATCATTAATCAGGGTTCTTTATACAGAAATGTTGCTTGAATTGGCACAGTCCCACACATTGATGGAAAAGAACTGCAGAATGAAAAAGTCCTTTTATTTAAAAGCAAAAAATAACACTGCAGAAGCATGACTAGAAATATTATACTAAAAATAGTTGCTTTCTTTGGCTTTTTAGCTGATTAATTGGTTATGTAAGAGGAATATTTATAGTATAGGAGCCGTGTTCAACCTGCTGCATGCCCAGAAAGCATAGCATGACATGCAAAATTTGGGTAGAACAAAAAAGACTATTTTTTACTTTCTTGTTGTTCTAATGATATATTACAATATATAATACATACTTTGATTTGATGATTTGATATTATTTAGCACTGGGGCCAAGAGACAACCAAAATGAGGATTGATTTAGCCCCTTTGGTTGGTTCTTGGGGTGGCAGATTTTCTTTAAATGAATGAATGAAAGAATTTCCTACAAGGAGAAACTGATTGGTGGGTTTAAGTTTGATTGGTGGGTTGTAGTGAATTGAACATAGCAATGTTAATGTCTCATTGTAATGACAGTTTTTCAGATGGTAGTGTCATTCCTTCCCAATTTCAAGTGACTTTACCTTGCTATGTTTAGTAGTTTTCTTGAAGAACAAGTGAAGGTGCCATATGCCAAATATGTTTCACGTCATGGCATTTCCACCAACTCTCAACGATACATTACATCTGTCTTAAGAATTTGACTCCATTTTTGTCATTTTATGTAAGACTGCCAAGGTTTTCTCAAAGTGACTGAAGCCACTAATTTACCAATCTGTTGCCAATGAACTAGGAGTAGAGAAGGAGTAGAACCAAAGAAATATGTGAAATGTATTCTTCTTCCTCTTTCTAAAATTTTCAACACTTCTCATTTCTTTGATTAAGGATAGGCTCATGAAAATGAACTTTTGTGCTCTGCATTTTGTCTGTTTCTGTTACAACTCTTTTACTCTATGTGTACTAGAACAAAATTCTGAGTTAATAAAATAAATGAGATTAAATGAGAGGTGAGAGATGAACATCCAAATAACAAGTAGATTTTGGCTGCAGCCAAAGCAAAGATGGAGAGAAGGCAACACAGAAGGAGGGAATAAGGACTCCTGGAGTGAGAACACATGAAAGTACTGTCTGCAGTGAGTTGTTGTCACTTCTTTTTCCAAATCAGACTCATGCAATCTTCATCATTATTGTTGCCCCTTCTGATTATGCCATTTACACTGCCCCTAATGCAAAAAGACTGCATTCCATGTAAATGCTCAACTTTAATTTTCTTGAAGGCAAACTAAAAGAACAAGCTGTCAACAAGGGACTGAAATACTTATTCTACCCCTTAAAAGTTAAAATAAAAAGCATAGAACTGTTTTTCTGGTTCAGCTGCATTAGTGGCCTAGTTTGGATCAGGAGTTGCATCTGAAGTCAGTCTCCTGGTCATCCTCACTTACCAGATTTTGCTTCAGCTTGCAGAGCAGTCAGAGTGTGCAAACTAGGTTGCTTTCAGGTGAAAGTATCCAAAAATTTATTGCAGAAGCACACCTAACACACTAATGGGCACTCTAAGGAGCAGACTAAGTGGTAGTCTTCAGTAAGACATACAGAAATTCAAGTAGAAGGCCCTTGGCACAAGCTGTTTGACAGTCTACTGCTCCACTTTGTCCCCACTAGTCAGTGAAATACTCTTCTTTATACAGGTTCTCATTCTCTCTTCTGTGTCTCTCCCCCCATTCTGCCTTCGCTGAGGCTAGTTCTTCCCTTCACTGTTAAAAATCAGCAAAGCATGAGGAAGTGAGTGAAGTGACATAGCTTCATACCAGCTGAAGAACTCAACTCTCCTGCTTTCATCTGCCAGCTCTGTCTCTCTCATGCTCAAAAGATGAATAGAAAGAAAAGCTGATGGAAGAAGTAGGACTTGTTGGGACAGATGCAGCAGCATTTTTATGACAGATCCATCCAGTTTTACTTCAAATCTACTTCAAGCAGCACTGCACCTTTGGTTTGATTTTTAAATGGTTATGTTTATTCCTTATTAATAACGAGACTGTCTTATAGGAGACTGCTTTGGACCAAATCTGTCCAGTGTTCACATGTTTAAATAGTCACAAAAGACTTTTAACAGTTGCCTATAAATTTAATTGCTTCATAGCAATTATTATACAGAATAGTATATGTTTTTTATTACCCTCAGGTCCCTTTTTAATAGGAGTGCTGTGCTTTGTACAAGTCAATTATTTTTGATAGTTACAGTAATTAATGTTTAATTATATTTTATTAGTCTCATTTTGTTCAACTATCTTGGAACCAATCCAAGCATTTCTAAATACTATACTTCGTGTGTGCATGTGTGCACACATCTGCATACTCTTCTTATGTCGATGTATGCAACCTCTGAGTGCATTATTCTCACAGAGGGGGAAATATGAGACTCATCTCAGAAGACTACAGAAACACATGTGCTGTCCTCTTTCCCATGGCTATCAATGATATCCCTCATGTTCATATCACAGCTGCAAGACAATCTCCCAGTTTGCTCCTACACAGATTTCTGATGTCTCCTGATAGATGTTTCTCATGACTTTAGAACTGTATTTTCAATGGCTTTCACTGTGCACGTGTATGAGTGACCTTTTTTCCTCTTCATTTATTTTCACTTTTTCGTTGGCTTTCTGCCTTCTTCCTCTTTTGTTTCTCTTTTCCCTAGGAATGACTTTTGCTACTATTTCTGAATCCTCTTCATGCTTTTTTTTTTTTTCTGTAATGTTTCTCCCTTTTCTGTGCTGTCTTTCTTCCCCACTTTAAAGGGAGTAGAAAACTTCTGTCTTTCTCTGAAATCTTTTTCCCAACTCTCATGTTACACCAGGTGTATTGCCTATCTCAGAAGTAAAACAGCACTAGCATTTCATATTTTGTTTCTTTTTTTCTGTTTGGGGTGATAATTCTGTCCTCTCTCACTTTCTCCTCAGTTTTGTCATTCTGTCATTTCTCCCCTCTTTCCTGAATAAGCAAATCGTGTTTACTTTGTTTTTCAAAAATGCATATCTTTTAATTTTGGCTTTTCATTGAATCTTTGAGCACTTCATATGTTTGTTGACTTCCTGTGAAATGACAATAGCACCACAGAACTGGTAATAATTTACTGAAACTTTTTCTTCTTGAAAGAATATACCACCATTTGAAATGCAGTGACCAAGCATTGTTTCCCAGCAAGTTTGGAAGCTTGTGACCGTAAGGCTCCACAGAAGTACTGTTGGCTACACATCCATTACTATCTGCTGTCTTTCTTGTTTGTTTTTTTTTTTTTATTCTATCTTCCATGTTTAACCTTTTTCCACCAGTGCAGCAGCTGTGACTAGTTTTGTTCTGAGTACTGTTTATGTTATGGGAGTATCCAAGGGCCCTAATCAGTCCTGGAACTTCATAACCTGAGTGTCTTACATTCCTAAAAAGGGAAATTCCTTCAGCTGGAGGATCTGCTGCTTAAATGGCTGCAGTGAGAGTTCTGCTGTGTGCAGTTTTCTAAGCTAACCATTCTAGCATATTTGCCCAGAACGCAGTGCAGTAAAAGGCAGCTGCTCATGACTTCTTGAGGCTGTCATTCCACTGGCAGGTGTTTTCTTCAGAGATGATTGAGTTCAACATAGTGAATTATTCACATAAATCAGGAATCAGAGTCATCAATGAAGTGTGGGAAGGGGCCTGAGTTGTCTCACTCATTAATTCCTTTTCATTGATAGAACTACGATAAACTAGTGTTGACATGTCAGATTTTGAGGATAGATATTTTCCATGTTGAAGGACAGCCAGTGTTTCGAAGCTGTCTGTGCCTGCTGCCTGTTCCCACTTCCTTCCACTTTGCTGTGAGTACTTGCAATGCAGTGTGCTACTCAACATAATCCTTCTCACACTGGTTTAATAATGCTCACTGGGCAACAGTTATGACGAACACACTGGGAATAATAGGAATGGTTGTATACTGACCACATGTTAAAGAATGTTTTAGAACTGCTGAAAGAAAAGCTTCTTTAAACAGTCTATTAGGTAGAGCAATGGAAACTGAGGAAAATGATCTCTTCTGAGAGACTAGGAAAAGATAAATAAAAAAATATTTCCAGCAGTATAGAAAGCATTGACAAATGCCACAGAAAGGCAGGGTTCTAAAAAAGAGATCACACCTCAGAAAGACATCCAGGAGAATGTATGTATGGACTACATGACTCACTGAATGCTCCTAGAAGTGGACAGTGTGTGGTCCTGCTGTCCTACAGATGCTGTGGCAGGATGATGATACAGGTCTACTTGAGACTTCTTAAAGATTTCTGTGTTGAAGTAGTCCTTGTCTCCCTTCAGGCAGAATGCTTTTGCTAATACACATTATCAGGTGAGACCACATATTTTCTCAATATATAAAAATTGAGATTCTTCCTGGATAAATCAGAGTGGGGCCTTGAGTGAGTACCTAACTATTCATCTACTTGAAAGAATTAGTTTTTTACCACTCTGCCCTAAGAAACCCATCCAAAGCTACTTAATTGAACCCAATGTGTTCCTATTAAAAGCTTGAGCAAATCAGCATTTTCCATTGCTTATCATGAGAAATTTACCAGCCATCTCTAATTGTCAAATCTAAGTGCCAAGTGCCAATAAGCATGTGTAGGGGGACTAAAAGCGAGCACCTCTTTCTTAACCCTTTGCCTGAACAAAGACTGCAGAATGAAGGAACATCTTTGGCAAAGGCACTGCTTGTCCTTTCTACCAAAACCAGCCCCGATGGCAGCCTGCTCAGAGATACTCACCACCTCATAAGGATGTGCAGTGAAGCACTCGAGGGAGTTCTTCAGTCACGTAACACTGTTCAGGAATTATTCAGCCGACTGAAATGGCTCCGTTCCTCACTGCACTGCAGTAATGCTCACGGGCATGACATTAAACAAACTCTTACCATGCATCTAATTAAATGGGGCCTGAGCACTGTATCCCTCAGTGTTTAAACGCTGTGTGGATTCTTCTGTGGCTAACTCACATCAAGCCAGTGGTGGCTGGTTTGTAATGGGATTACAAGATCTGATAATAGCTCTCCAGTTATTATCTCTATGCCAAGACATTTGTAGCTGTAAAAGGTATTATGATTAGGAGACTGGAGGGTGCACTCCAAAGTCTCTAACTAGTAGATGGGAAACAACTTTACAAGTTGAGCAGATTTACTACTTCCCCCAAAGAAATTCCTGTCTTCCAGAACTGAGAAAGACAAATTGCTGGAGAATGCCCAGATGTGACTGTGTGCAGCCACTTTGCTCCTGTCAGCTCCAGTCCCAGGCATCTGCTTGCAGGCTTGGACCCAAGCAGCATCAATCAGATGAGCTGAAATGGTGCAAAAAGAAACACCCATTCTAAAAAATATGTGGGAATTCTGTATTTGGTGTTTCCCAGCAGAACACTTTAAAAAAGGGACTGAAAACTTGGACATTTCCAGTGTGGTTGGTACTAACCTAAGTATGCAAAGGCAAAATCAAAGAGATCATTAATTAGAAGAGATAGCACTTAAAAACAGTGAAAATACCAAGCACTGTGCAAACTATTTCTTAATCTTAGTAATAAATGTAGACTGTAAAATATTAACAAAGATAATGACTAGCAGATTAGAATTTATTATGCAAGACTTCATTCACCATAACCAAGAGGGATTCATTAGAAATAGATTACAATGTACAGCAATAATAACAGACAATTACTGAACATAATAAATCTGTGTAAAGAGAGGGATGAGTTAATATCTGTCTTTTCTATTAGATGAAGAAAAAATTCATCTGATCATGTCACTCTGTTCTTACTGTCCTCAGATTTTCCAGTGAGAACAAACAGGTCTATATGACAGGAGAGAGATATGACTATGCAGAAATGGACTCAAGGAGGTGTTGTAGAAAGAGACATAGGCTCAAAATGCCCCACTCATTTTTACTTTTTAGGGTTTTTTCCCATAGTAAAGTGTAGCCTTACATAACAACCACAAGTAATTGGATTTGGCAAGGATAAAGTAAGTGACACTAGTAAATAGTACATTAATATTTTTATCACAACCAACATATGCTATTTGTTAGTATTCTACATTTTTCTTTCTTACTCAAGAAAGAGTGTAAGAAAGGAGGATGTGTGGGTTTTTTAACAGAGCTTTAATTGATATTCAGAGCTCATTGTGGCATTATATTTCTAAATTTCAAATTTTGATGTTATTCTAAGTGTTTTATTAAAAAATTGTTTCCAGTGGGAACTTGTTTTATAGTGCTTCAAATTGTCAAATGTTGTTATCTGTGGCAAACTTTCTACGATTCCACCTGCAGGAAACAACTGCTTTGCCAATTTTCCAAATAGTAAACAGTTTTTTTCTGGGTTCTGTTGTCTTTATTTTGTTTTTCCTCCTGCCTTCCAGTCCTTTGCCAAGCTCAGCACAAGAGCGAATCTCAGAATGATGCAGAGGTCATGTTAGGCCATTTTTCTTATTCTGATCAGACAGTCTTTTCTGGATGTTGCCAGCTGACTGTATTGGGACCCAGCATGTTGGACTTACTCGTGCAGATTCGTGAATCTTAGAATCAGTTGTACTTTACATCCACCTCCTGGGTTACAAACAGGTGGACACTTGTCTGTGTCTTTGCTGCAAAGAGCAGACCCTGTTCCACTGGCTGGTGACAAAATAGCACTGTTCTTGTTTATTGCTGGTATTACTGACAATAATTATGGTAATAAACATCTCATCAAGAGTTACTTATTTAGACAAATGTGTTTCCTTCTCCTTTTTCACTAAATATGTACTCTCTCAAGATGATTTTTTTTTTACAAGTTAAATGCTTTCATTTTAATGAAGCAGTCCAGAGTAGCTGGCAGATACTCATTGTTCTTCAGAGTGATTGACCTTAAGCAGGATGGAACATTCATAAATTTAAGATTTAAAAAATCATTACTTTGAAAACAAGGCTCTTGATGCTATCCTGTGAATTTTAGCCCGAAATCTAAATTTCTGATCTCTGCTGAAAAATACAAGTAAAAGCTGATAAGGCTAATAAATCACTCTCTGATTTGAACTGAGCTCCATTAGAAATAGAAATTTGTTGCTTATAAGGTACACCTCTTGGCTCTCATTAAACCCTTGTAGAAGTGATACTCTGTACTTGAAAATCGTGGACTGGAAAATAAATACATTCAAGCTGCATTGCTGGGCCAGTACTCTGTATCCCAGTGGTAAACTTAGCCTATTAATGGCTAATGCATTAAAGAAACACAAAAGCCCTAAGGCGACACTTGTACTGCATTGTAGCTGCACAGTAGCTGCAAATATTAAAGCCTTTGAACTTGTGAAGTAGTACACTGTCCTTGATCATCTATAACTGAATCTAGACCAACTTTTGACACAGTTTGGCTAATTGCTCCTGCCTGAAAATGTCTAGTATCTTTTATAAAACATCTTTATTCTCCACTTAATTGCCCAAATAAAAGAGACATGCTCAACAGGTCAAGCAGCAATGTTAGGCACTGGATGCTGGGGAGCTGATTTTGCATAGATGTCCGTGCTCATCTGTGTCATTGAGGTGACTTCAGGAAGGCCCATGGAAGTCCCTCTCCCCTCTCTGCTCTCACATCTCCTTCCCTGCCTTTGCAGTGAGCAAAGAGCCTCAGTACAGGACCTGTCTTTCTGGCTTTCTTCCCTGTCTCCTTCCCTTAGCTTTCCTCCCATCCTTCCAATGCAGTCTTCACCCAAGGTCCCTTGAGACAGGGAAAAGATCTCTCACTGAGATTAGAGAAGAGTATTTGCAGCTACAGAGCTCATAAGAATGTCTTTCTCTTCCTTCCTATCCTTGTCCCTTCCCTGCTAACAGAGCACAGGGCTCTGGGGGTTTTGCCAGAGTATTGGCTGTCCTGAGCAGCTACATGCATGGAGAGAAGACAAAATCCTCTCCTGGCCTCTCTTTTTCCTGTGTCCAATGGACACCAAGACACTAGAGGAGTGTCTTTTCCTTCCATTCTGATGGTCTACATGAAGCACACAGTGCCTGTGGATACACTGCCTCTTGACTGGCTCAGTGGTGCCAAGAGCATCCATCAGTACTCCCAGACCTGGCCTTGAAGGACCAAATGTTTTAGCCTTCCAGTTAGCTGACACCTATATTATGCAGCCTTCAGAGGACCAACACACAGAACCTGGTACAAGCACGTTTCAACATTTTATCCCTGTTTGTGTACTTTTTACATGGCATAATTGCATTCAAATCCTTACAAGCAGGAGTGTATGGGATGAGGCAGCCCCTCGTTTCCAGAGCTTCTTCACAGGGGGCATGTTTGCCACCTCGTGTGTCATGAGTGGCTGCATCTAGTTCTTGTGAGTTAACACTACAGCAACATGGAAAACTTGAGCTGTGTCACTGTGAAAAGAAACAGCTCTAGTGACATGAAGTGAGTCACCTTGGAGTGGCTGGCAGCTGACTGAAAGCTACAGTGTGCTTCTTGGGACAGTAATTGCTCAAGCATTTGTTTTTCCCAATCTCTTCTATGAGGAAAGAGCTAAAAAAGAGTGTTCTGTGCATTTTTTTAACTCCAGGAAGAGCATCAGTCAATCTGACCTTTATCAATTTTGAAGACAAGCAAGTGCAGTCAGGAAGAGTTGCTCTCCCACTGTCATCTGTTCAGGCAGACAGCAGGCATAGGGTCCTTGGAAACTTCAGACCTCTTGTTCTGACTGTGGAAGCTGTTGGGCTTGGCTTAGATCTTTCACTGCCTGTTTTTGGTCTTGTCACTGATTACTCTATTTACATGTGGTTTATGGGTCTAAATTGTTGGTGGTGTTGCACTGTGCATTCAAACGACTGTAATACCTTTCTTTTAATTTTGGTACTGCTTGCTTTCTATTTATCTCAGGATGTACAAATCTGCAGTATAATTTGTTCACAGCTAAGGCTACACTTACACAATTTGAGAGCTGAGAAACTGGAGTTGCAGATTGCTGTCAGAAGACACAGACCAGTATTTTAAAGATTATTTTTACAAAGCCATTTTATTTTATACATCCAGTGTTATGTGGGAGAGTGATCTGAAGGAAACTATGAGGGAATTCAGTATAAATTCAACTTGAAACGGTTGACTTCCACTAGTTAGAGACAGACCACCTTGTTAGACACTTGTTAGTTAGACACCACCTTGTTCTAGATTCTTTTCCAAGATTTAATTGTTTAGATTATGCCATTTTATTCAGACATGTACAACAGCAGCTTGTTGAAGATTCCTGTGGCTATGATGTCTGCAATCTCAAGATGAAGAACTAGACAGTAAAAATGATGCACAAATTTAAGTTAATTTAAATCTATTAATTAGTTCTAAAAGAGCAAATAATAAATATTCATAATGACAAAATATAACTAGAATCCCCAAAGGACTGAGCTTATATCCTGGATGAGTGACTTGCAAATTTGCCTTTAAAGCAGGGGGTGGGGAGAGGACACAAAGCTATTTTTTATTCGTAAGTTAAGAAGAAGAAGAAGCAAGGTAAGCCAGCAAATATAGATAACAGCACATGGTTCTGCTCATTTCCAGATTTGTTTGAACTGATTAGGGAGCAGAATGAAACCTATTTCACATCTCAGAAAATGTGGAAAAATGGGTTTTGAGAGCTGTAAAATTAAATATCAATGATTCCTTCTCACATTCGAGCAGTAGTATCAGGCTTGAGAATAAACATAATCATAAGAATTAATAAAATTAGAGGACACACCATTGTACTGAAGATTTTCACTGAGCAGAAATATTCTCAGCTGGTATAAATCAGTATGGCTCCATTGACGTCAAAGGCTCTGCAGCAATCTTCACTGGCTGGGGAAGCAGTCTTCTGTGGCTAAGATGTTTTTACCCAGTCCAGACCTGCTGCTTTAAAGATTTTAGAAAAAAAAGGAAGAATGCGTCATGGTCTTGTGACAATTGCTTGTTGCTGTCGGAGAAAATACTGTATTCGGTGTTCATGGGCACAGGCTGCTGGAACAGAAAGACACCTTCATTTGTGAGAATTATATCTGAGCACTTTGGACATTATTCAGTTTTACTGGCCTGTATTTACTTTAACTGGGTTTATTTATTTTCTTTCCGTACAAGAATTTACTGCATAGACATAATACTTTCTCTCTTCTTTATTATTGGATTTGCTTTATCAACTTATCTCACTTAAATTTGTTTTGGTTACAACTGAGCTGTTACTTTTTACATATAAACACTGAAATGTAGGAATTGCCATTCCAGGCAAGACCAGCTATCCCTCCAGTCCAGCATCCTGCTTCTGGGCCCAAGGCAAGGCACCGATAACCTGCTGATGGGGAGCACTATTTCCTCAGTCTTGAGGTTTCTAGATGCTTTATACTTCTCATTAAGAAAACTGTGTTTGCCAACTAAGGTAACAGAATGTGTTCTCATTACCTGCATAAAGATCCTGTCCCTTTTTAATCCTGCTATGCTCCAGGCTTTTCTCATTACTTTGTGACAGTGAATGCCACAGTTTAATTATGTTTCACCTAAAAAAAGTTAAATCTGTCTTCAGTTTCATCACCTGTTCTCTTATGCTGGTATTGCAGGAAAAGTCAAATAGCAGCATCCAATTGACTTCTGCAGCAATAATTTTTAACCCATTCTTCTCTCAGCTAAGCCATTCAAGTCTTTTCCATCTGTGTTCATCTGGAAGTCCACCCATACCTTTCATAATTTTTACCAGTTGTGTCAACTCCTCTTTTCACTTCATCCTCATTTAGTCTCTATCCTAACTGTAGGGCACTTGTGTCCCTTAAGGCTCAGGACTTCACAGTCCTGATCCCCCAGTTATCAGAGAGATTTCTGGAGCATTTTTCTGCCTCCTTTCTGCCTCCATACCTACTTTTCTACTAGAAATCAAAGCACTGGGTGGTGCTTAAAAATCTAAGCAAAGGATGTTACACAGCTGGGCAGTCTTCTCCAGATGGGACAAAACTGCTGGGAAGGTCTGGGAAGTTCTCACACACCCCAGAGTTGAATAGCAGAAACTAAACATCACATTTCCATGAAGGTCATTAGTTTCAAGCGAACCAACCTCATCTCTCCAGCCGAGGGTATGGAAGGTGTGAGAGATGAAGGATCTCCCTAGGTGTGACCTTTTACCTGTACCTTACGAGATGTGACCTCCTACCTGAAATGGAGCAAAGCTGATTGCAGTTTTGTGCTGTCATCTTGCTGTCTTCACAGCATGGTGACTTTGTCTCGGGTGTATTTAGCAGAGTAGAGAGTACTCAGCAATACAGAGACTAGAGTGAGTAAACTAATCATACAACACATTCCATATGACACATATGACCCAGATGTGAAACAAACAAAAAAAAAATTTGCCATTATGATGAGATCAGTTTTAAAGCAGAACAGAAGATGGAAATTTTAAAATCTGTAAGATTGCCTAGGCAACATAAAAACCATAAAATTACTTGCAGCAATTGGAGGAAAAAACCCACAAAACACTATGCAAAATAAAAGATATGTGTGTGGCACAATTATAGCCCTTTAGCCCATACAGTATACATGCATATTGTTTTCACTTGTAGCCATGCAAAAGAAATGTAAATATTTCTTTCTTTTTGATAAAAGAAAAATAATGTTTTAGTATTGCTTTAAATTTATAAACAACTTTTCATCATGCAGGATCCCTGACTGACAGGGGAATTGAAATGCAATATCATCCTTCAAAATGCTATACTTCATATTTCTGGTAGTATTGCTCATTTATTTGAAACAAGAGCTTCTTAAGGCACTGTCTGCCTTTTCTACGTTCAATATAAGTTTAACATTTTTGAAGCTCAACAGATAAAAATACCCAGTTGAAGCAGATTGCTCTTCTAGTCTCAGTAACTAAACTGAAGTCCAGAGAAAATGCCTTTGCCTAAGCTAATGGCATCTGTTGGTGTGTCTTGGTGTAAAGACCTTCCTCTTTTGCAGAGGACAGGGTGTTTGCACAACAGAGTTTTTGCTATATTCCCAGCAGAGCTATTCAAAATCACAGCTCGCTTATGCGCCTTCTCTGTGAGTGTTCCCTGCCATCATTAGCACATAGGCCTCTCCCCCTGAAGGTAATGCTGACCACAGTATTGAAAAGGAGAGTATTCCTGAGAGCCAGGTAGGGTGCCAGAGAAGGGCCTTAACACCCACACCCGCAGCAGTTGTCACTGGTGAAGACATTTATGAGGATTATGGCTAATGTCACTTGACGGGTGAAAAGTGACACTTCCTTGAGCAGTGGCAATGGCTGTTGAATCATTAGATCTCTGTTAGGGATGTAGGTCTTCTTGCACAAGAAATAGTCCCATGCTCTTTTCTGAACAAGTGCAATTTTTTAGAAGTTCATTTTCTCACTCTGCCGTGGGCCCTGTAATCCAGTGATATTTAGCAGTGTTTCAGCAAAAACAATGGTTTTGAGAGTGCCTCTCTTCTTTTTCTCTTTATTTTTCAATACTGTCAGCTCGCTCCTCTAAATTGCCAACCTGTGCTTTATGAGCATCTCAGGTTTTCTTTTAAGCAGTATTAATACAGACAGGCTGTCAGCAGCCTCGTTGTGTAAATACTCCATTGGTTCCCTGAGGGAGCCATCTTGCTTTGAGCTACTTAGCACTTGGTCTACTGGTTGGCGGCTGTAAGGAGGTTGGTGTCCCTGAGGAACAAGGTTAAACAAAACCCCACAGCTTGTCTCGTCTTCATTTTTCCCCTCCTGCCTTAATGAATGCAGAGTGCTTTTGTTGATGGCTGGAAAATGGATCCCTTCTATAAAAAGCAGCAGTTTCCATCACTGCTGGCCATAAGGCTGAGTTTGACTGGGAGAAGGAGGACCGCAGAAAGAGCTGTTGTGGCTAGTGGCCCTTAGTTTGCATGTCAGACGTGTACAGCGTCATCAGGCTTCAGCCGTGTTGTGCCTTCTCAGCATCTTCCCCAGTTTTATAGCGAAGCAGACGCAGCTGTCAGGAGTGCCAAGAAGATATATTGAAAAGGAAGCTGAAGAGATAAACACATGCAGACCATGCTGCTGGACTGGAGCAGCACACCCACAGTAGGTACGAGCAGCCTAGCACTGCATTTCATGTCACACTGTTGTGCAAGCTCTCCATTGCCTGCAGCAAATAAACTCTCAAAGCCGTAATAGTGGAGAAAGTGACAGGATGAATTAAAGAGCTGCAACAGCAAGGCAGTAGTGGAAGCACAAAAACGCTCATAGGGTGTCAGAAGGGACATCCAGTAAGGCTACAGCCAGCATCTGAGGACAGAAGGATGGTTAGGACTTTTCTACAGCATTATGGTCATAAAGTGGCATCCATGTAATGTTACATGGGAAACCCCAGTGAGCTGTCAGTCTCCTGGGATAGTTCAGGTCAATCTTTTCATATGGGTGCTGTTAAAAAGAAATCGAGCACTGACTCTGAGTTCATCACATGCTATATGTGATTCTTAGGAACTACATCAGTGACCACCAGTATGACAGAAATCTGTGGGAGAAATGCTGGGATATTCCTTAGATGCTTCAGAAAGAGCAGGGTTGATTAAAACTATCTGATTTCCACTTCCAAGTAGCATATTTTGTCAGAGGGTTCTATATCCACATCTAATTAAAAAAATATGCATTCTCTCTCACTTCAAAAAATCACATAAGAGGATACATAAATATATGTGTGTGTATATATGTATGTAAGTATTTGTCTCTCATACGTGCGTGAATAGATATATGGAATCATAGAATGGTTTGGATTAGAAGGGACCATTAAAGATCATCTAGTCCGACATTCCCTAGTAATGGACAGAGACACCTTCCACTAGACTGGGTTTTTTAAAGCCCCACCCAGCCTGGCCTTGAAAACTTCCAGTGATGGAGTACCTGCAGCCTGTTTGGGCAACGTGTTCCAGTGTCTTGCCGCCCTCACAGGAAGAAATATCTTCCTTTTATCCAATCAAAACCTACCTTCTTTCAGTTGAAAGCCATTTCTCCATGTCCTGTCACTACAGGACCTGATAAAAAGTTTTTCTCCATTGTTCATAAAGTCTCCTTTTTGTATTGAAAGATGCATAAGGCCTTCCTGAGCCTCTTTTCCTGGCTGAACAGCCTCAACTTTTTCAGTTTGTCTTCATAAGAGAGGTGCTCCAGCCCTCTGATCATCTGCATGGCCCTCTGGACACCAACAGGTCTGTGTCCTTCCTGTGCTGGGGACTCCAGAGCTGGATGCAGCACTCCTGGTGGGGTCTCACCAGAGCAGAGTGGACCTGCTGGCCATGCTCTTTTGAAAAACCTGGGATACACAGTTGGCTTTCTGGGCTGCAAGTGCACATTGCCAGCTCATATCTAATTTTTCATCTTTCAATATCCCCAAGTCTTTCTCCTCAGGGCTGCTCTCAATCCATTCCCAACCCATATGTGTTTGTGTATACATAGGATACCTCAGGAAAAGCAAGAAAATGTGTTGCAATTTCTTATTTTGATCCTTTCTTATAATCCATTGATTAATTGTTTGTTGGAAGGAAAATCAGGAACTGGAATTCTTCACTGGATGAGTGCCTTGACCACCAAGCCACACAATTATTTTCTTGTCATTAAACACAGGCTTTGTCGTATTGCATGTTTTGTCATGAGAACTGTGCTGAATAAGCACCTACTTTTACACTGGACGTCGTGTGATAACAAGAAATTTTCATCACCTAAGAAAACATACTTTATATTTTTGAGGATATAGTTAGTATTAGTTATCTCCATGTATGTTTTGACATTCTGTTCAGTCCCAAATACAAGTGTTCCCCTTCTGCCATACCCACAGCATCAGTTCACAGAGCTGAATTTGGGATTTGACAACAGTTAGGTAGATGATTTTTCTGAAATTTCTAAAATGAAGGGAAAAAAAGCAGAAGAAAATGAAGTCCAGCATTCAGGGAGCTGCATTATAAGTGTCTCACTGCCAGACACTTTCTCTGGGGGAGGTCAAGCATCACTGACAGTGCTGGGATTTACTCAGAACTGAGCACATAAATATCAAATCCATGGAGGCTTATGTTGAGATGGCATCAACCTCCAGGAAGGCACACTTTTCCTTTATACAAGAGAACCCTGTGCATGTGGGTGCCTATGAGTATGATCTCAAGCATTTTTAAATATACATAAGAACTTAAAATTATTTTTTTGGTCGTCAGAGGAACCAGTGTTAACTCCTGCTGGTGATAAGCAGACCTCTTTGGAGTGTCTCAATCCCTTCCCTCCTCCCACTCCTATACAATTTATAATGCTCCCAGGCTACTTTTAGCCAGTTGCTGTAGTGAATTGGAGGAGATCAGTTCAGGAAATAACCATTAACTGATCTGTTTTGCTTAAAACTCAGAAGGTTCAGTTCCACTGTCATCAATCAGCAGCAGTAGGAAAGAAGAAAACGGGGCACAGGGCCTTCAGTAAGTTACATGTGCTTTCCTTCAGTTCTCTGACCAAAGAAAAATACATTAAAAATGTTTAAGATTTAGCTGGAAATGAATATACAGGGCGTGATTTTTTTTCATTAAAATAAAAAACTAGGGGAATTGTTTCTAATGAGACAAAGCATCCTACTCCAACCCAAAGGTAAAATGCTGCTGTAGAACACACTTGAGCTGAAAGCAAAGGCACTGTCGTATTAGACTGATAAAATGGGATGAGGAAGAGATGGCATAGGTACCTCTACCTAAAAGCATTCGAAGGACAGTATGACTGCAAGCCTTTACGATACTTTAGAGAGGACTGAGAAGGATATTCCACCATTTCCTTTGACACTGTTCTCCTTTTTCCTTTTGCCAGCTGGTACCTGGCATGGAGAACAGAGCCCAGGCATTCTGTGTCCCAAATGAATTCCCCATAAAGCAAGGGACTTATTTACTAGCTCCCTCTCTTGTTGAGTATTGGGTGTTCAGTGAAAAAAGTGGAACAGTTTTAACAGGAAGAATTTGCATATGTCCCATCTTCACATTGGTGAGTGGGAGTTGAGCCTTGCTGTTACTGGGACCGGGAGGGATCTAAATGCAGCACTCCGGTCTTCCCGATGAGCATCTAGTCAGCACGCGACATGCACAGCAGGGCCACGCTCACTCACTTGGTTCTGTGCGAGATATTCCATCTTTGCACCCTACTTAAACATGCAGTGAACCAGAGAGGGAAAGTGTGATGACCCAGGCTCATGTCCCTGCTTGCAATCAATCAAGTTGGTGAGTATATTTGAACCTGGTTCTCGTACATACTGTGTGCCAAAACTAACAGTGGGCTAACACTAAACAGATTGCTGTCAGTGTAAATGTATACCTGATTTTCTTCTCATCTTAAACAATTTAATAAGTTTAAAAACAGTTCTGTGAAGGCCAGCATTGAAATTTTACGTTCAGTCAAATCTTTCTCCCCTGAAATTTTGAATCTCTTCTCTTAAGCATATGATCCAGGCCTCCTAGGACTTCAGAGATAAATTGCTGAATTTTCATGCAGAAACAGCATGAATAGCCATAAGCCCTTGTGCAATATGGTCCAAGTGTGATGTTCCTGCCAATAACCTGCAGAAAGCAAGTCCAGTTTTTTATTCTTAGAGAGAAAAATTGTGCTTTTTCAGGTGATAAAATTTATTACACCTCCATTTTTATTGCTCTTTACCAACCTCCAGATCTAAACCACGCAGTAATTCAAAGGTTCTGTCCAACACTGTGACCTTGACCTATGGTCTTGTAGGCAGGCCACAAAACTGATCAGGAATTTCAACAACTACTGTGAGGATTTTGCAATCCTCACAGTAAAGGAGGAAAGGTAATGGGGAAATCATCTAAATCTTGTATTGCATTCACTCCAGTACTAGCAGTAGGGTTTGCCGTATTCAATCTGGAATTGGAGTGATGACACTGTATTTTAGGGTGGTTACACATGTTATTTTTCAATTCCCAATAGTCATTAAATTTATTTTAGAGAGGGTTATCTTTCATTCCTGTCTTTAAATATTTTATGTCATTATTTCAAAGTTTTAAGGGTCAACAGTTGAGTGTCAGCCCTCAAAATCATTCACAGGTCACTGTGTATTCATAACACTTTTAGTTGAAAAATACATCAGTGAACATACTGCAAATGTACCTAGAGACCATTTACCATGACCGTGAGAGTCACCAGTGATCACTGGAGCAGAAATTAGAAAGGAATCACACCACCAGCAAGGCCAACATAGAGAACATATTTAGAAAAGAGTTTGATGCATCTTTCCCATTTCAAAGTGATGCACTAGCATAGATCCCTCTTATAAACAATTAACGATGATATTTTAAAGCACTGTGACAACTGAGATTTGAATGTGTTTCAGAATTGCTGTGTGATACTGAAGACAGTAAGTGAGTGACTTTGACTTAGTCATTAAAAGATTTTAGGGGAAGGCTATGTGGGTCATGCAGTTGTTCTCAGGAGTTTTTATGTTCACTGCTACCTATCTGCTTGGGAAGAGGTAAAACCGAAAAGCTGAATTGGAAATCTGATCCTCTAAATACTGATCATTTTGCTAGTAAATACTGACTTCTCCCCCACCATTACTCTGGTATGAAAAGACAATTGAAAAGTAAAAATTAAATTGTGCATCTCTTAGGTGAAGACACCACTAATAGAGACAAGTGCTGTGCTATCTCATGCATTCATTTTCATTCTCATCTTTTCAGGATTATTCCTCAAATAATTTAAAGATGCAAGCATTTGGCATGACGGGGTTTTTTTCTTTCTTAATGATAAATTAAGGCCTGCCTCCAGTAGAAACATTGTATTTTTTTCTTAGAAATGTAATGAGAGCTCTTAATCTGTGAAAATGTGAAAAAATCTGCTGGATGGAAGCATTAACAAAATTCCTAGAGCGCATCCTCATCTGCTAAAAACGTAGGTACCTGAGTATTTATGGCTGTTCCTCTCCAAGAAATCTTAGGTTGTGGGACATTCTGGGGGTGCTTTGTCCAGGGCAAGGAGAAACTTCTTTGCACACCTGTCAGTGGGTAGAGTGTCAGCAGGGTTGATGGCTCTGCTGACCCCCACTGTGTGGTCCTCTTTTAGATATGGTCACCTCTAGGGTCAGCAAGGTGCTCCAGCCTTTTTCTGCCGAGTTTCCTCACAACTCCATCGACTGTGGGGTAGTTTCCATACAGCTGTGAACCAGTTTGACATCACCCACTTGTATTCAGTTACATTAAGGATCACAGGATCACAGAATCATGGAATGGTTTGGGTTGGAAGGGTCTGTAAAGACCATCTTGTGCCACCCCTCCTGCCATGGGCTGGGACACTTTCCACCAGGCCAGGCTGCTCAAAGCTCCATCCAACCTCGCCTTGTTATACATTGAGAATATATATGTGCCTGTGTCTATGAGCTGTATAGAGTTTTCACTTGAAAATGTGGAAATTGGGAAAATTTACAGCAAAATTAAACAACGCAGTCCATACTGGTTTCAGAAATAAGAAAAAGAAAATGTGCCACCTGAACTCTTCTCAAGCTGTCAGCATCCTGTTGGTGAGCTCACTTGACCAAGAGTATCCCTTATGGGCTAAAAGAGGCAAAGGATTTAAAATGGTCAGATTGTAAACAAAGAATGCTTTATATGGGAAATGCAAAGTAGAATAAATTTTTTTAAATAATAGGAGAGAAGTACCAGATTGAACAAGCAGTAAATTATTTATTCCCTTTGGACAACTAAACTACTCTGAAAGAGAAAAGCTTTTATAAGAATTGATTGTGTACTAGCACATTATGACTGGAGCAATACCACACCATACTAGTTCTTCAGGGTTTTTATTTCTGTAATATTTTTATGTAATAGCCAAAACAATAAATAAACCCCAGAAATTTCTTTGTACTCTTTGTGTGGTGGGATAATGCAGCACCCTTGTCAGGCAAGAAACTACACCGTCTGTCATTTATTCTTATTATTGGCTAATATAGTATCTGATGTGGGGATGTTAGTTCATGAGAAATCTAGACGGGAAATAACACGAAAGGCTGTTAATCCCCATTAAGAAGAATAACAGTGTCATGAGAAATAGGAGGACGCTGTTCCATTACGGGTGTTAAATGATGGGGAATGCACCATCCTAAGAAGCTCTCTCGCTAACATCCTTTCTCTCTGCAGTTTCCATGAAAGTGCATTTATGACCCTTTGCACAGCATTTGTCATCATGAACATAACCTTTAGAAGGTTTCCCTAGTTAGCTCCTCTCTCTCCCCCTTTCTAACACCTGGCCTGGGTCACAGTGCATCTGGTCCTTACCACCGCAGGCGGAAGGAGGACCTGGGAGATCTGTGTTTGCACACATCCAGTGCAAACACCGAGAGGATTACAGCCCCCAGCTGTAGGGAGAGGACAGCGACTGCATGGAGGAGCGAGTTGTGACCTTCTGCTTGGTTTTGTCACGGTCTCCGACTGCTCAGGAACAGCACCTGCATTTGAGACCGGTAGTTTAAATATCACAGTTTGATCATTAATTGCTGTGCAGGCGCTAACCCTAAATCAAAATCTATAAAATGACAGCCATAAACTTTGGGATACAGATTTTACTGCTAACCTCTTGGTGATATCATGGCCAATTAAAATTGTTAAGGTGTGTTCACTGTGCTCCCTGGAACCTGAAGTTCAGTTCTATTTCTGATACATAGTTTGCAAATGCCACTGCCCTGAATATTATATATGTGTAAGAGACTGAAAATGTCTGTAACCTCAGTATAACTAAGAAACACAGTTAAAACAGGACACTGGAATGCATACCAGGCACTAAGAGCCCTTTTTTTCAGAAAGTAGTGTTTCAAACAATAAATTTTAAAAAGCATTTATAAAAAATTACCTTTAATTTTTTAGAGATCGGTCAAATTTGTATTTTCAATCTACCACATTTTAGATTTGTTCTGCTCTCTTATATATCTAAAAACTTGATTTCTTGATGGATCTTGATTTTTCTATAATTCTATATACATCTTAATTTCTAACAGTTTAAAACTCCAGTCTGTTATAAACTTTTGCCTCATTAGACAGTGCCTGAAAAATATAAACTCTATATTGTTAGAACAAAAAATTTATTTATCATTTTTTTAACAGAGTCATTAAGTAAAGTAAAAATCTGAAAATCTTCTGAAGAAACTATTAATGTATTTTGGTGTGGCGAGACAGGGTTGTGACTCTTTGCAAATGATTTTTGCTAATGCAAATTATGAAGTGACACTTATGAACTGTATTTGGCATAATACATAAAAATTTAGCTAAAGGTAGAACTACTGATTTGCACTCCAGCTGGCAGATACTTTTTTTATTGGTCGTAGTAGTTCCAACCCTGAGAATTTAATAACGCCATGTTGTTGGGTTCAGTTAATAAATGGTAAGTTAAATTTTATGGACTGATCACTTCCACTTTTCAAAGTTTACTTCCCTACAAAGAGAACACAGCATTTTTTTTAGATATTGTACTTTCAATTTCTAATAACTTACCTTATAGCATGTTTTGTCAACGTAGTAGCAATATATTACATCTAGAGAGCACAATGCATGGAGAGCCCTATGAGTCTGGGAGCAGTGTCCAGAAGTCCTACCAAAGCTGTCCATGTAGAATTCCTACAAACAGCTGTATTTCAGGCTGCTCTAGCTACTCCAAATTCACTTTCTCAAGCCACTGGGGACCCTGAGAAACTCGTCTAAAGAAAGGCTGTCTGAGGTGCTGCCTGTTACTCTCTTTCCCCTTCACTCCTTCTTCAGCAACAGGTCAGCAGTGAGAGCGCTCACCTGGAAGAGAGAAAGCCCATTTTCCAGTCTCTCCTTACTCTGACAGGTTTTCAGGCCATGTTGTCTGCCTGCTAGATGCTCTCAGCTTCTGCCAGCTGCCAGTCCTTCCCTAAGGGCAGATGGCTCTGCATCTGTCCCCGCTGGTTTATTTTCTCTGTAATAGCGGCTCTTCAGACTGCTGGCACTGTGTTTCTTAACCTTAGCAAAGCATCTTTGCCATGGAGGCACTGGATAAAAGGAAGCACCATTCTCCTGAAGGTCATGTGTTTCGTGGCACCAGCCCTGCAGTATTTTACTAAAAGGCTCCTCATGGTGAGACCAGCAGGCAGGGAATAGCAGGCTGGGAAGGACTAAAGCAGGACTTTACTTTGGGGCACAGGCTGTGCATGTCTCCAGAGCCTGAATAAAAAGGTGCCTGAACCACTTCAGTGCAATCCTGGTGCCCACACTGGGTGATAACTGAATCCCATTACAGACTAAGTCAGCATTTTCCCAACTGGGGAGCATCCCTTTTCCCCGAGGCAAGAAACATGGAAATACTTGTGACTGTGGTGGGGGAAAAAAGGGAGCACACCAGCCCAATTTTGATCATCTTGGCACATCCAGTGGTGAAAAGGATGCAGTGTGTGCAGGGACAGGGAACTTGAAGGTGCAAAAGGTTCCCTCTAAAGATCCCAGGCTACCGTGTAGTAGAGGTGCCTGTGACACAATGGGCTGTGTCTAAGTGACAAATGGCGCTTTGTGGGTTGTTGATGGTTTGGGTTCTCTCTGTTTTTAATATGGGGGCCTTCTCAGATCATTTAATTGTATTAGCTCCATTTGTATATTCTAATTTGTCCAGTTATTGTGCTTTGTTTTGGTCTATTACACTTTGTTAAGTTACACATTTTTATGCATATAGGTTTTATCATCCTGCTGCTAATAGGCTTAATGGTATGCTCAAAAAATCATCATATAATTAAACTTAATTTTTTTTTGTTTGTGTACTTCACAGTAATGAGTCTGTTTGTATCTAATATAGTCAAATAAAGGTAAGAAAGAAAATAAAATCCAAGCACTTGGCATTGTTACTTTACAGAAAGGGGAAAAAAACCCAACCTAAACTGTTGCAAAGTTATTTACCTGAGTAGAATAAAGGCACGACTAGTGCCCAAAGCATCTGAAATAAGGGCTATAAAATCATCTTTATCAAGGGCACATGAAGGAGGCTGAAATTCTGCATTCCATCTGAACTGCCACAGATCCTTCAGAAGTGGCTGGCTTGTAATACAAAATTAATTAGCCATGATACAGGGGAGAAACAAGAAGGACTGGAAACAGCTGCAAAGAGTTAGGATTATGCCATGTAGCCCACAGTGTAATTACTCAGCCATTTCAGGCAGGTAAGAGGGAGGATATTCAGGGAGATGTAGGGAGGGCAGAGGTTACAGAGTGCAGAGGAATCAGGGGAGAAGGTGCTTGCACCACAGATGTTGTGGCCCTGCCTGGAGCTGATGTCAGGATGGGTTGTGCAGCTGTCAGGCAAGGACTCACTCCTCCTGGGTTTGCTGTCCATCTCACCAGCTACTGAGTCACTTCTGGGTCTCATTGTTCATTATATGACAGACTCCAGGAAGACCCAAGTGTCCCAATTCGTAAATTGTTGAGCATCTGAGCCTGAGTGTCTCCCACACAGGTGTCCATTTCAAGGCCCCTGGGAAATAAAATGTACCTCAGGGTGCCAGACCCTATTTACTCCAGCATAGGTGACATAAGAAGAAAAGATGGCACATGGCATCTGTGTCAACTATGACCCATGCTGACGTCCCAGGGCATTGCCTCCTGGCTCTCAGCCCCCCATAATCTGGGTGGGGTATGCACCAATGGGCAATACAGCTCCCAGGACCTCTGGTCCCACATGGTTCAGAAGGAAAGTCGGACTTTTGAAAGGAGGGCATAGGAGTCTTATAGGCCTGGGCATATTTGTGCTATTTAATTTGTTTGGCAAAAGTTTGCATAGATAATGTATCTGAAGTGCACATCTCATGATGGAATAGGGTCTTTTATGTCCATAATGCATGACTATTATATTACAGTAACAGGCAGGACAAGGAAATAACAAATGGGAAGATAAGAGATTAGTATGGTCTTTAAAAAATGTCTATTATTATTCAAAACTCTATAACTGTCATTGCTGAAGACAAACTGTATTATAAAAACACAGTACAATATTACCTGAATTATGGAATCATGGCTTCTAGAGGCATAAATACCGTCTTTTTGGCATCTCTGCTATGGTGTCAGTACATAGTTCTGCTTGTTCCATAGAATGTGGGAAAGCTAAATCAAAATTTCCTGACAACTTCTGATTCAGCAATTTTTACAATGAGTAGAGGTTGTACCTACCTGAAAGCCTTTTTGCAATATGAAAAAAATTAGGAAGTGAAGAGAGAGCATGAAAGAGAAGAGGAGAAGGCAAAGAAAGAGACCGGAGACCTTAGAGAGGTAAAGGAGCACCTACAGGGTGCTTCATCCACTTGGCAGCGAGTCACTGGAAAAGGACTTGGGGATGCTGGTCCACAGCAGCTGAACATGAACCAGTGTGTGCCCAGGTGGCCAAGAAGGCCAATGGCACCCTGGCCTGTATCAGCAATAGTGTGGCCAGCAGGACCAGGGCAGGGATTGTCCCCCTGTACACTGGTGAGGCCAAACCTCAAGTCCTGTGTTCGCTTTTGGGGCCCTCACTGCAAGAAGGACATTGAGGTGCTGCAGTGGATGGGAAGGGCAACAGAGCTCATGAAAGGTCTGGAGCACAGATTTTATGAGGGAGCTGGGGGTGTTCAGCCTGGAGAAAATGAGGCTCAGGATGGGCCTTACCACTCTTTACAACCACCTGAAATGTTAGGTGGGGTTGGCCTCTTCAAGGTAACAAGTGACAGAACGAGAGTAAATGGCCTCAAATTGCGCCAGGGAAGGTCTAGGTTTGATATTAGGAAAAACTTCTTCACCAGAAGGGTTGTCAAACCTTGGAACAGACTGCTCAGTTAAGTGGCTGAGTCACCATTCCTGAAGGTAAAGACATGTAGATGTGGAGCCTGAGGACATGGTTTAGTGATGGACTTGGCAGTGCCAGGTTAATGGTTTGTGTCAATGATCTTAAGGGTCTTTTTTAGCTTTAATGATTCTGTTATTCTATGAATAACAGACTGAATGAAATCTGAGGCCAGGAAACATGGTTAAAGTATAGTTATTATCCAGTTAACTCAAATTGACTTGAACACACTTGGAAAGGGTGTTCAGCTGACCTGGTTAACGAATAGTTCACGAACTGACAGTCTTCCTTCTCATGGAGAGGAGAGCTGGGTGTGATTTGTGCAGCTTAAATGCCTGAGCAAAATGCATTAATTTCAGTGGCATCTACTCAACTTCTGTAAATTATTTGGATTACTTAGATTAATCAATAAAGTTAATTTCCTGTCCTCTCTGTCCATCTTCTAAACAGACCAGAATCCATAGAGGAGAAGCAGAATTCCTCAGCTCCACAGGATGTGATACAAGGTGTTAGTTTTAATGCTGGCACCTGCAGACAGATGCCTCTGGAAGGCAGCAGATTTACAAGTAGGACGTAAAGATCCAATATCAGGTCAGGAACCTGTGTGGCTGGTGAGGAGGACAGCTTGCAGCTTTCAAAGAGTTTGGGCACACATGCTCCAGAAAAGACATATAAATAGACTGTGATATTCAGGAAATCTTTTGAGCCTTGTTTTACATAGAGGTGCTTTGCATTTGTTGGCCAAAGCAAACTTCTGCTTATAGCCTCTTCCTCTGCATGAAAAGCTAAATCACTAAGGATACCACTAAACTTCTTTTTCCATCAAATTCTTGAGAAATACACTTAAAACTGGTATTTTAGTACTATTTTGGGTAATTGCAGTCAGTTTTTTTAAACTACGGTTATTCACAGTATTTATTTAATATGTGCGTACCTTGCAAAGTCCTGTGGATGTCCTGGAGTTCAGAGTGACCAGTAAGTTGGTAAACCAGCTTGTCCTGCATGATACTGGGGATTGATTTTCTTAACTTTCTGAAGTTATTGCCCAAATTTTTCCACACAAAGAACCAACTCATTCCCCGTTTTCCACTGTAGTTTGTAAAGATGGGATTCAACTGATCAGATTTCACTGCTGACATCTGAGCTAATTGTCTAGACTGTCCTTGCTGTCACAGGAGAGAAAGGGGCCTCATCAGTCTCAGTTCACTTGAGGCAGACATTTAAAACAGACCAGATGAGTGACACGTTCTCAATGCACATTTCTCTCAGGTGATTCATGTGAATCAAGGTGATGTGAGTGTGGATATTTCAGTACCACCTGCAAGTGACTGCAGGGGGAGGATGATCCCCCTTTAGCAGGGATTGCAGGTATAAGGGACCTTAGTAAACAAAACAGGCTTTTGATGATTAATTTCTTGCTATATTTCTTATAAATACTTTGTCTCCAGAAGAAGCATGCATTTCAGAATGATTCTTACATGCTGGGCTTCTTTTGGACTGGTTTGGGTTTTGAGGAGGGAGGTGTTTTGCTTTTCTTCTTGTTCTTCCCTTGAAATGCTTAACTGTGGTTTGTTCAGCCAGTTTCTTGTGTGTCTGTTGTACAAATGTTAATGTGCAAAGGCATAGTAATCCTTGAAGTCATGGCACTGAATTTCATTGCTTTTTAAAGACCCTTTAGGAGATTCCTAGAATCAGCTTGGGACCAGGAAGAAATAGTGCTGTGAATATTCACGTTTTAACACAAGATGTCATTCAGTGGAGTAACATCTGCTGCTTCCTTAATGTGCTGTTTTTTCCAGGAAACTGAATCGGTAACAGTTAAATCTTATCTTGAATTTGTGCTGATAGTGTGATTCTTTGGATGAGAAGGGAAGAGTTTATCTGAATAGCCAGGAGCAGTGAAGAGCTCTTCAGTTTCTGGAGGTATTATGAAAAAATTAAGGAGCCTTCACATTGTTGCTAACTAAAAGAAAGCCACTGCCAACTATACCAAAGAAAAAAAGAGTCAAAATAAGCCCTACCTTTGGGTGGCCAGTTGAGTGGATCCAAGAACAGATTTCATCCTTGCTAAATAGCTCAGACACTTGCTATGGGTTTTGCAGTCTGTGTATACAAGAGCAAAATTCTGCCTTTTGCTGTCCTGCTGGTGATAAGGGCCAGATCCTTAATGACCTACTCTTTATTATGTGGTAAAACAATATATATTATTCAGCAGGCTTCCCAATTAATTGTTTTTCTGCTATTTGGGATATAAGAATTCAAGCTGAAAACATAGATGGTGTTGATGATGGTAACACAAGCAGATAATGCTAGAAGGGAAGATTCAGTGATTTTTGGTTTTTAACTGATGCAGTGAAGTGTGTTCATTTGTTCGTTAGAAGTGCCTTAAATTGGCCTAACCATATGTTCATTTAGCTCTTCATAATACTTTAATACTGGCAGGAGTGAAGCATCCCAAAGAACAATTCCCTTACGCTTCCAAACATGATGTTAAACAGGTCTGCTTTAATATTCTTTCACTGCATAAAGCAAATGTATAAAACAAACTCATTTATCAAATGAAAAGAATACAAACACGGAAATACAATTACTTTTCTGATGGCAATTGAACAGGTGCTATATTGTAATGTATGATAGAATACCAAACAGATTCATTACGATTATTGCTCACCATTACAATAAAGGTAACCTTTTTTAGGATCTGATCCTTCAAGCATTTGTATACCTGCCCAACTTTGCACATGACTTCAAAGCAACTGGTCCCAAGGGCATGTTTTTGGGATTGAGAATTTAATGCCTGGACTCTTAAATAATACATCACTTAAAATGTAAGAAAGTGGATGAGTTAATTATTTAGCTTGTTTTTTGCTGTCAAAAACAGTTGCCAGCAAGTAGAACAGATAGGTAAGAAGAGTCACAACCTGTAGAGATTTTTAAATACAGAGCAAAACAGAAAGCATAATGTTGCCATTTGCATACATTCCTAGAAGTAACAGAGAAACTCAGCTCGCAAATCAGAAATTGTGAATGAATTCAGCAAATTTGTCAAACAACATGATTTAAAAATAACTGATGGGTATAGCGTATGTCAAAACAAGCCAGGCGAGGCAGCTTCACTGCCCGTGCTCCTTCTTCTGTGGGAGTCAGCAGAGACTTGCTATCAGCCTTGCTGGGGAGGGAGGATTACCTCCTGTCGCTGGGAGAGGGCAATCTCCCTGGAGCCTCCCTGCACCCTTACCTCACCCCACCATCCTTCCTGTCCCAGGGCACATCTGCAGAGTTCTGCCCAGCAGTGACCCTTTTATCCCCCTGCTAGCAGAATTTCTGTTCTCCTTTGAGTCAGTTGCCTTCCCTGTCCTATGTGTTTTGGCTCAGAAACATTCTGCTTCTTCAAAGCTTTGCAACAACAAGGATTTGACAAGCTGTTGGTGTTAAGCCAGGTTTATATCAAAGCACAGCAGTGAAGTCATATTGCATATAGCAGCCTTGGGACTGATTTTTCCTTTCAGAGGTGTGGTTGATTTGCCGTCTTCCCCAAACATATGTAAGATCTTCACAGAACAGCATTACAGAAGGGGAAGAATTTTATTGCTGTCCAGTGCATGAGCCAAAACAGCATACCAGGCCAGAGGAAGCATGCCCTGTGTCATATACAAACGAGTGGGAAGTAAAAAAAATGGGGAAAGAAATAAATTTTTACTAAAATATATTTACACTGAACATATACGGCCATATCTGAAAAATATTTGTGTATCATACGTGAATATTGTTGCTGGAACATGGAACATGTTATTTCTCTACTGTTTGTTTCTGGTTACTGTTGGAAAATTAATGGTTTTCTGGAGCAAATAAATCACCACTTGGCATCTGTTACTGGCAGGACATATGCTGTGCACAATATTTGTCTCCTTTCTTATCAGTGTGAATGAAATAAAGTACTTGTAGGTGTTTCCAACCAGCATTAAGCTGCTCTTTGTTAGTCTCCAAACAAGATGAATACATAAAGATTGGCTGTAGTTGTTTTTCTTTAGTGCCCAACTCTGGTTCATTCAACAATGAAGTCATATGCACCTGGCAAGATTCAGACATGTAAAGAGTTTTCTTGAAGCACGTTTCACCAGAAAGGGTCTTGATGAGTGCCTGGGATGGACCCTAATGCTGGCAGATCATTACTGAGGAGTAAAGCATCATCTTCCCCTCCTCAATTCTCAGCCTGAATTCAATTGCTGTTGTTGGGACGGTCACCTGTTTGCTGGCCAGCCTTCGCGTACGAAGATCCGGGGAAGGTCTCTTTTTCCTTTCAGACCTTCCAGCCTGCGCACTGGATTTTTTAGGTGAGACACAGGGCGCGCAGATCTGAGCCCACCCTTTAATCCCGAGGTTCAATCTGCCGGGCCAAAGCGATTCTGGACAGTGGCAGCTGAGGTCCTCCTCAGGACGTAGGCAGATTGCCCCCTTGCAGGGCTAACGAGCTCTGCCTGCCCGGGGAGTATCCCCGACCGGGAATCGAACCCGGGTCCCGGCAATTACTGTGCCGTGTGCTTAACCACTACACCACCGGGGCTCCCACGGTCACCTGTACACCAGTGGAGTTTGCCACTTGGTAGCCAAAAGCAGTAACTGCTTTCATTGGCTTTCATTAAGGCTCTGTCAGTGTTAGAGCCTACACAATAAGTTAGGATTTGTAGCCTCACTTACCGAAGACAGAAATAAAACATAGAGTTATCTGGTGAAAAAGCCCCGGGATTTTCTCTTATGTCTCTGAGATGACATGGTGAGTGTATGTCCCATGGCTCTAGGGGGTCATCTGAGGAGCTATGTGGAGGTGTGTAGCCCTGATGTCATCAGAAGGAACTTGGATATCATCTCTCATTGCCTTGACCTGCCCATGGCATGCCTACATAAGATTATAGGATATGTAAGGGCTGCCTTACTTTGGCCTTTGGCAGCAGGGCTGGAAGGACTCAGGAAGGCCATCAGGGCTATCTTGCACAGCTGAGGTAGGGTGGTACTTCTCAGATATCAATTGAGATGTCAAACCAAGTTTTTTTTTTCATACAGATTAAAAAACACGGCCCTGGACTGTGTCAGTGTATTAATTTCAATAGAAGTTTACATGCTAAACCAAAAGAAAACCTGCTTATTTATTAAGTTCTGTCAGCTTTTGTTAGCCCTCTTATCTTCATGCCCTTCAGTTTCCTTCCATTAACCACCTAACACAATCATTTTTTCTTTTATTTAGCTAGCTGTGGTTTTGTAGTCCTTCAGACTTCAAAAATACTCTGTGTCTAACCTCTTCTTTCATAAGAAAGTACCTCTGCCACTTAAAGACTTCTGTGGCCATTCATAGTGAAGTTTTGATAAAGTTCCCTTTCCTTGTTTCTCCATCTCTGTGTCTCCCAGTGTCTCCCCCTGTAGCTGCTGTACCTTAGATATGGAGTCCTTCTTGGAATGCTTGCTCTTCAAGGGAGAGCAGGGCACTGCCTTGCCAGTTTTAGAGAGTTAATATGATGCCTGAGGTGAAATCAAGACCTTGACTTTTCTGAGAAACCCTGTGCTTTCTGAATGCCAAAAAGGTGGTAGTCTCTTCAGCTGCTCTTCCCTGGGTTTCTTACAAGCCCACTGAGGAGTCACCAACCTGGATTTCAAGGAAGAAAAACACACAGAGACATTTGTTCCAGTGTCATTAACGATATCTTCATTCAATCTTACGCAACCATTTAAAACTGCTAAGTTTAAAACTATCAGTATGTCCCCAGGGGTTTTTTGTTTGTTTGTTTTGGGGACTTTTAGTGGGGTTTTTTGGTGGATTTTTTTGGTTGGTTTTCTTTGTTTGTTTGTTTTTTTCCCTTCACTTGCAGTGTTTAACATTTGCATGTCCAAGATTAGTTAGGACTCCTTTTATAGTCAAAAGACCAAAGAGGTGCCTCCAAAGGGTGATTCATCTGGTCTCTCCTAGGCCGAGGTCTCTCCTCACCTTGGAAGAGGAGCCACTTGCAGAAAGTATCTGATGCTTTTCATGGACTGGGAGCAGAGCAGAGTGACTAGCCATGAGCAGAGGTGTCTAGTTTCTAAAAACTTTAATTTAGATGGATAGCATCTACCTATTATCATATAAAAAAGTGCTCCACACCTTTTCTGTAATTTTATCTCAATGTCATTGCATTTTTTTCTTTTTCTTTGCATATATAGCTTTGCAAAAGTAGACTCATAGTTTCTCACAAAGACAGCAGTTCCTTGTCTTACACAAACCTCATATTTGTCCTAATATTCTCTTGCCACCTTAAATTCACATCCCAATCACAATGTAGCAGGCTCTGCATGACTTTTGCACTGTAATTTTTGTAATATCATTGTGACTTCTTGAAGTAGCTATTATCCTGCTTGCAATTAAAGCTGCATAAAGTCACTTCAGAGCATTCTCATTACTTATCAACTTGAATACATTGGCTGTTACCACATCTCATTTTTTTAAAAAAGCAGAATGCATCAGTACAACTGTGATTAAGATTCATTGCAAATACAAAAATTAAAGCTCTTTCCCTTTTCTTTTCCCATCATGTATTTCCTATCTTGTGGAATATTCTACTTTATATATGGTAACGCTCATCCTAAGCCACGTTCAGAATTGCAAACGAGGCATTGTGCATCAATGGTAGAAAGTCATATTTTGTCCTCCTTGTTAATACTCAAAGCAGCATAAATATAATCCTGATTTTTCAGCTCAATGCTAGCAGTCTAAATATGTTCCCATTGTTCTCAAAATCTTACGGATAGTATTTCTTCATGATAACATTTATTTATCAAAGTTTATGCTGCTTTGACTTCTTATAAAATAACAGCAAAGATAAATGAATCGATTGACCCCAAGAGCAGTTTATTTATCCCTTTAGTCACACTTCAGTGGCAAAATCAATACTCTTCTGAAATATCTGATATTACAGTGGTTCCAGTAAATACTGACATTCCTGAGCTATGTGAAGGGGGAACAAAAAATTTATTATCAACTTAGATTTTTAGTACCTTTATTGATTTTTCTGGGGATGCTTGAATTTTTATTTATCTGTTGCTAAGTAAGTGACCTTTGTTTCAAAAAAACCCCAGCAAAGTAAAACCAAAAAGCCTTAAGTTTAAACCCTGTAAAAAGTAAAAGGGGAAAAAAACACACATCTAACACTGTCAGTGACAACAATCTTTGCAGAAGAGTGTATCTGGTTTTAAATGATGCATAGCACGTCACTGTGTGTTCTTTTTCATGCCATCTCTGCATTTGAAAGTGCATAACATGTAATTTTTTTTACACTGATACTGTTGACATCCACTTTGTGTGACAGCAAAGATGTTTCTGAGGCATGCATTGCTACCAGTTATTTTGATACAAGGGTGAAAGGGATGAGTGACCTGAAAGAAAATAAAAAAGTACACAACATGTTACATATGTCATCCAATAAACAGATCTAATTCCTGTAGTCATTAACAGGAATTATGCACACATATGGGGAAAAAAATTTCTCTCTCACCCTAGAAGTTTTTGAAATAAAAAAACTGGATGAAAAAGGTAAGATTTGAGGGAATTCCTGAGGGCAATGTGAAGTTTCCAGTTTGGAGAATCTCACTGAAACCGTGTTTGGACAGTATAGCAGAGAACAACTCATTTTCTCCATTGTGCTAAACTGAGAGGAATCCACTTTATCAGAATTTGGAGGACAGGTTTAACTAAACCAATCTAACATTTGGGACAGACATGGTCAGGAAGGCTAAATTTAGCAGTCACCAAGAAGTGCAGGTTCGTCCTAGGTGGACACAAGGGGACAGGGGGAGGCCATCAGGGGTCTGTAGCAGCCTTGCCATACCATGCATATGTGCTCTGAGTTGTGGCATAGTTGTCCCAAGATTCATTAAAGATGGACTAACAGACACTACATAGCTTGGAAGACTCCATCTGACTCTGCTGTCCCTTCTGAGCATAAAGAGGATAAGTGGAATGAAGGGGCTAAGTGGAAAAATCAAAGTATGGATTAGCTTTCCCACTGTTTTGTGTCCTGGCCAAATGCTGAATATCAGCCATGTTACTCACCTGGGTGGAAAAAATCTAATGTAAATTTGAAATGCATATAGAGGGAGTGCCTGCAACTGCATGTTTATATAAAAGAGCAAAGCTCCTTAGGGAAGTTATCTTGGAAGAAGAATAGCTACTTTCCAGTAGCAGAATATTTGAGACCTGAAAAAAATTTGTAGAAACTAGCAAAAAAAATCCATAGTTTGAAGTGTTACTATTTCTTGCCAGTTCCTTTTCTTGCTGAGATAAATGTGCTCATTTCTGAACTACCTTGATGTTCTTGAAGTGACATCTAGATTTAAATCTTGAACATTCTTCACCAAAATTCACCAAAGAAGTAACTGATAGTGAGTGCTTTAACTTGGTTGTCACTCTTTCAGCTGACACTTTGTTCAATCCTTACCTCAAACAAGTCTGTCCTGGTTTCCATTGGCATTGCTCAGAAACACAATCTGCCGCCAGTGAGAACTAATGATATATGTTCACGGTTTCTTGATGGAAGTGTAATTCTCTGCAACACTCCTATTGAGGACAAAAATGGGAAGGTTCAGCACATATTTGAGATGTAGACCAAAAGGCAGGGAAACCCAGCACAGGCTCTGACCATTGGTTGGTAGGTACCATGGTGAGTCTCAGTAAAGCAGAAGTCTGTGAATAAAATTATCCCCAAGGGCTTTTCTCTCTTTGCTGGTACTGAAGTGTTCAACAAGCCCATCTAATATTAAAAAAGCCATCATTTTCTGTGGGTTTTTTTTTATTCCTTTCTAGCTACATCCCTTGATAATCATTAGACCATCCAGAGAGAACTATCTCACTGAACATATCCTCATCCTTAAGACCTGCCAAAAGATTAATTTTCTCCACATAAAAGTAATTCCATAGCTTCATTCCATCCGTGTAAACCAGAAACTCACTTTCCTTCAAAAGACAGTGTAATTAAAATACATTTTCAGAATTTGTTTGAAAACCAGAAGCGTTTTAAGTAAAAGTTCTGATCCAGATGAAAACTAAAATACCTGAGTGGTTTTAAACCTAGTCCTTACATAAACTTCATGTAGATGGCAGGTTAATAATGACCTTCACTTCTTTGTGTAGTCCAGAGTATCTAATATTGAAACCAAAACCAGCAGCCTATTTCAGGCTGTACAGCTAGAAGAGAACTGCCTTACTGAAGAATGATCTGGGAGCAGATAACTTTCCAGAAGTTTCAAAAACATCGGGACTGTGATTGTAATGTCCTGGAGCTATAAACAAGAGAGTACATGAGGCCAGCCTACAAGTACTTTTATGCTGAATCTAATATTGAGACAAAACTTGCCAGAGGACAAACGAGAGAAAATAGACTGAAAAATGTTCAGAATAGCTGTTACATGATGGAGATTTACTCTCCGAATGCTGCAATACTCTTTCCCAGAGGCCTTTCCTGCTGTGCTGCTCCTCCAAAGAACTGATAAGTTCTGTCTTATTTGCTTATCTTGTATCTCTAATGTCATAGTTATAAATCTGCTGAAAATCAAGTACATTTTGTAATTTTTAAATAAAGTTCCACCAGAAAGTACTGCGTACACTGCAGATCTAGAGTAGATTTTCTGACAGGAACATTTCTCACTCATTTCTCATTTCTTTAAGTCCTGTTTCAAAAAGTTCATGTCTACAGACTGAGTATTGATTGCTTAATTCCCCAAAACAAAAGAAAAATCTATGTACCAATGGATTCAAAATTGGCTAAAATTTTGAAACATGATGCTATTTATAAATGAATGGATTTCTCTGCTTTCAGTTAAAATCAGGATGTCTGACCTGAACCCAGCAGAACCACATCATAATTAGTAACTGTAAGACTACCCAGTTTTACTTTGAAATAGCCCTGAACACAAAATGATTTTGAGGCTGGCTGTCTGAAGAATGTTCCTCCTGCAGTTTAATGTGTCAGGTGCTGAAAGGTTGTACCAGACCAAGTTGTGTGTGCAATTCTCCATTAAATACAGGAAATAAAAGGATGTTAACAGATGTATGGGGAGCCAGATTTAGAAGCCCCTGCATGTTTTTCATTTCTACCCTGTTCCCTCTGTGGCAAGTGCCAGCATATGTGTAGGAGCACCAGCAAGGGTTCCTGCCATATGCCAGCCCATTTCAGTGGTTTTGCCTGTATGCATTTGCGTGTGTATTCATATGCATATATGCATACAGGTGCAAATGACATAAGGTCAGTGTTCAGTGCCAGATACTGAAAGCAGTCAGCGTGGAGAATCATAACTTTGACTGCTTTGAACTCAAATTAAATGTGAAAATGAGTAGTTGCTTGAAATGGATTTGTCAAAATAGCCAAAGGGAGTTTGGACCTCATCACTCGTATATGAATGGCTTATGGACAACTAAATCCCTGGGCTCCTTGAAAATCCCAAATCTAAAGGTTATTTTTTAGAGCTAGCAACAAGACTCGGTGCCACTGACATACTTCTGAGAAATTGGCATCATGAACCTTCAATCTGATTAGTTACACGGATACTTGTGAAATTGCTTTATACCAAAGCCTTAAAAAAAATTTACAGGGTATATTCCAATGCTCAGAGAAATCATCACTGTAAGAAATACATGGTGCCAAAGGGAAAAAACAAGTCAATATGCCCCTGCCTTCATATCTAACCAATCTGCCTATCCAAGTATTTTCTGTAAATTTAGTATAAATTTAAAAGGTTTAGGGCATGCAGTTGTATCATCATTTTTAAGGCAGCCAAATTAATTCTTTCATGCCGTGCTTGAACTTAATGGAGATTGACTGTCCTGTTTTCCTATTGTAATGATGTGTACCAAGTTGAAAATGAAGATGTTGGTGGATAAAAAATAGTGCTGTGACTGCTATTGATTAGCTGTCTTGTTTGCTTCATTGTTCAGACTCTGTTGGCCTCTTGGGCAGAAGGACACCCAAGTATAACATCCCTGACATTTTCCTGAAAAGATGCATGCCTTAAAAGTGACAGCCTTACTTAAAAAATACAGTTTTGATGTATAAATGCAGTAGTTCTACCTGAAAGGATTCTGATGGATTAGAGCAGACAAAGAGAAAGATTTCTGAAACATACCTCAGGTCAGCCTTGTATTGAGAATAGATTTAATAGCAAGTGTCTTACATGATGATGACACTTCTAGTGTCTCTGCGTTTCTGTGTATGTGGGAATGAGCAAGAAAAGCAGAGTTTATCTTCAAAGACAGAGCGATTAGGTTATTCTGACTAATGTGCTCAAGTTTCATTAAAGGCTTTGAGTGGTCATGAATTCCAGAAGACTTGACTGTATGTGCTGAAGAAGAAAAGTGGCTCTTGAACTGGCAAATAATTTTATCAAAAATACTGCCTGTATTTTTAAAAGTCCCTGTATAGATTGTTTTTTACAGCCTTCAGGCAGGGGGCTATTTGATACCATTTTGTTTATTCTCTTGCCTGTTTTTCATGGGAAATATTTAGTACAAGAGTCATATAATTAAATTTGTAGAAACAATTACTCTTAATTGCATACATATGAATTTAATACCACATGAGTGTGTATATTCAGATATGGCTCTTGCTTATACAGAAAAACAACTCATAATTCACTTAAGTCTCTGTCAAGGTATTTAAAAGAGTCAAGTACACTAAGTGATTTCATGCATCACCTTTAATGAAATGCACAAACCTGTGAGCATGACTGTAGGACTGGGTTGCAGCCAAAGTTAGAAATGCTTCTGCTTTTATCAGTGTTATGTTAAAAAGGGCCAGATTCTGCCACATGTACTGTCATGTCTAAGAGAAAATGGATTTTCCCAGTGAATGAACTGTCACTCAGCAAGGGTGGAGATATTAGAGACTCAGTTTGCTAATGGCTCTGTGGCAAAACTATGCTTTTTATTAAATCATGTAACTACTTTGCAAAAACTTGGGCAGTCAGAGGGTAGTGGAAATCAGCCAGGAAAAAAATGAGGCTTCTGATGTACTTCAGCTGGAGGTGTTGCAGCACCAATCTGAGATTCTCTTCCTCTCAACCTTTGCACCTGAGAGCAAGCCAGGTACTGCTTCTCTTTGATTCACACTCTATGAGGGTCCTGCCTTCACCGACCACATCTAGCCCTGCCAGTTTCTTGGCTTGGTGTCTCATCTCCTGGCTTATGGCAAGGTATTTTCATTCTGCTCTTGCAAACCCCCTTCACAAAGACCACCAGAAACCTCAGCCCATTTCTTATCTATCAGATCAAAGTTACATTTCTTCTTTTCCCCCTCAAAGCCACTGAGAAGCTTGTTCCTCCTCCTCTTGTCCTCTTCTTCACGTGCCCCAGGAGCTAAATTCCCTGCTCCAGTGGGGACACTGTCTCCTGCCCTTCTGCCTGTCACCATGGACAATGGAGCTCTGATGAAATGACCCTCAAGGTCACACCTCTTTCCTTTCTCAGGATCTCCAGGGAATTCATCTAGCCTGCAGCATCCACTGAAGGTGTTTATTTATTAAAAGTAAACTGTAGAAAGGATGACAAATCCAAGCCAGTCCCCAGCCTACTCAGTCCTCTGGTATGTTTTGTTCCTCTCTGTGCATGGTGTTCCTTGAGTCCATTTCAATGGCAAAATGTTTTGGGGACAGAACCTGCTTCTTGCCTTGTGCTTACTTGTCTGTTTTGAACAAAATTACTTGAAAATGAAGTCCTCAGAACTAAAGGAGCAGCTCAGTTTTGGAAATGGCAATCTTAATGACAATCTTAATTTTCTTCCCATGCACTGTGATTTGATGTTGCATTGTATGGTCATGAACTATTTCTCAAATAATACAGCATATTTTTTTTGGCTGAACTAAGAATCATTAGACACATATTTTCAGTATCTTACATACAAGCATTACTGTGCACATGTGCATTCATATATACAGAAAATCTTCAATAAAGGGTAGATGTAGTGAAAATGGCATGTATAGACAGAAAACATCTTAAAATTATTTCAAGGAATATATTATCAGGTGTAATTTATCATTGAGTTAACTACATGGCATGTTACTTGAAGCAGAATCCATGTTTTTAATTCTGGGAGCACTTGTTTCAAAACATGCAAGTATAGGATGGAAAAGTGAGGAGAGTACAATGTCAACTGTAGTAAGGAAAAAAGGGTCATCTGACATATTCAATGTTCATTTGCACCCTTCAGCACTCTCCAAATCTATTTCTTCTTCAGCATTTACATTTTACCCATTCTTGATGGGTTTTGTTTCTAACTCCTTTGTGCTCTGCAAGGATATTTGGAGGAGGTTTGTGACTTCGGGACAGCAAAAGCTGCTAAACACACTATATAAAGGATTTTTTTCTTCTTACTCCTTCTCTTTTCTGCCGAATTCCCTTTTAATAGTCATTTTTGGGGTCTGTACAGTCTAGAAAACCCTCTAGTGAAATGGAGGAGCTATAGCTAGTGCTGCCAGAGTCAGACTTACAAACAGCTCCCATGTAACATGCAGCAGCAAATGAAACCAGCCAAGGAACAGGACTCATGAGCTCAGGGAAGATGGGAGCATTTTCCACACATAAGCTTAGTTCTGCTACTTCCTTCCTGTTTTGGCCTATTTCATTTCCATCATTGTTGTCGACGTTGTAATCATTGACAACAAGATGAATCCTGCATAGCAGTCCACTCTTTGTCAGGACCATACCTGGGCCCCAAATGACAACACTTATTTTAGGGTGTGCTTTAAATGGCTGCAGGTGCCAAGGAAGAGCAGAGGTTTTAAGTTGTGTGTGGCACCAATGGCTAACCTTCACATAGCCTCTCCATCTGCTGCAGGAAGCATTGAGGCTTCAGTGATACTGAAGAAAGGCAGGATCTTTGAGAACAAGACTCAAGGGCTGATCAGTTCTATTAACTTTTCCTTTGTTGCTAGTTCTGTTAGATTTTAAAAATCGAATTAACACTGGGAAAAGAAAAAAGAAAAAAGAAAAGAAAAAGAAAAGAAAAAGAAAAGAAAAGAAAAGAAAAGAAAAGAAAAGAAAAGAAAAGAAAAGAAAAGAAAAGAAAAGAAAAGAAAAGAAAAGAAAAGAAAAGAAAAGAAAAGAAAAGAAAAGAAAAGAAAAGAAAAGAAAAGAAAAGAAAAGAAAAGAAATTTTAAAAGCTGTTACATCCTGTTCTTTTCTAAGTATGCCATTAAATTGTGGTGTTGTGGATGAGCTTTAAAATAGTGAATCTACACCGTTCTTATAATATCATAATGAAATGCACTGTTTTCTGGCTGATAGAGAGTCAGAGTAAAGAGTTTTCATTTTTTTATTTTCTCTTTTCTGTCTTTTCAGGGGTACTAAAGTCTAACAGGAATATTTTTCTGGAGTTTCTGCAGCTTTGTCCTTTGGTTTTGGGCAGCTGGGTGGAAAGACTCTAATATGAGAAAGACTCTGTATACTCCATAAGTATATAGGATCCAAGGATCTGTGTTTTGACTGTAGAGTAAAAATATTAGGTAATAAGAGGTACTTAACTACATTAATGTCCATGAAAGGGGTAGTTAGCAAAACTTGGAGTAGTGTACATAGGTGTATCATCTGTGCACGGGGATGTGAAAGGCAGGCTTTTCATCTTCTAGGTGCTCTTAAGTTTGAGGATTAGTTGAGCAAAGTATAAACTCGGATAGCTGCTGCATCATGCAACTCTGCGACATGTTGAGTATGTTTGAAGTATCTTCAAATATATTTTCAGCTTCAGCAGCTTATTCTGCAGGCATGAAGTCTTTACTTAATTTGTAAATTACTATCTTCATTTATAAATTACTATACTGTATGCATTTATTTTAATCAATCACTGCAGTTGTGAATGCCAGTCTGATTTCTGAATCAGCACTCAAAGATAAATGATAGGTGGTTTATTAAGCTCTCTCAGCTAGGGTTCATGAGGCTTAATTTTCTTAAGTGATAATATTTCATGCTATAATACTGATCTTTTTTTATTTTTCTTTCTGCTTAGTGGAGTTTAACCTAATTACATGTATGGTCTCTTTAACAGTTGCAGTATGGAGCCTTCACTGAATTTTCATAAATCACCATTTTAACTTTTTTAGAAGAAACCCTTCAAAAGGTCACCTGTCATCAAAGATATTCTAGCTAAAAGTTGTAACACTTAACCCCGTCTCTAAACTCTCTTAACTCTATTACACCAGTGCATCACTCATCTCTCTTTGGGTTTGCAATAAAAGGAGTATTGGTCTAGGGCCATTTTTTGGATCCCTGGCAGCAAGACACCATACATGTACTTACCTCTTTCACAGCTGGATGGTTTCATTGTAACCCCTGGTGTCTCGGTCCAACATTTCGACCTCATAAAAGCATAATGTCACTGAATGCTGAGATTTTATGTAATTTATTCTGAAGATTGTGGCTTTTAAATCTTACATGTGCAGTTTATGCAGTTACATATAATAGCATTCTTGTCATCAGGCAAACTTTGCTCTCTCTATTAATATTTTCATCTTCATTTTGTACACACAGAAACATACATAAACCCAAATTAAGCTGAAGATTATTTTCAGAAGCATTAGAGGAAGGGAAAGAGAAGGGATGAGGCAGGACACAAGATAACTGAAGACTAATCATACCAAAAGTAGACATGCTTTTGCTGTGTTTTTTTCCATTCCTGTTACATTTTTGTTTGGATGGGCTCCAGAGAAGCCCTGTTCCTTGTCGCTCTTGTTGTGTGTGTGCTCATGCATAAACTCAGGTCAAGTATGAAACCTCTTTTCTGTATTCCTGGTAAGAATGTGTAATGTCCTTATCAACAGATAACAAGAAATCTGAACTAATTTAGCTCACAACCCTGGATTCTTTTTTTTCCCCCTGCCATTAGCAAAAATATGGTGTTTGCTTAGCTGTTAATGTATTCAGTTCAGTAAATTAGAGCTGCTTGAAATTTCTACTAATCCTTTTCCATTGAGGGTTTCCCTGTTCTAAGTGACGCTGAATAAAACAAAAACCACATGCATGCACAGGTTCCTGAGATTTTCTAGATCAAATATAATTTAAGGAAAACACCACTTTTAAATGAGGTGTTGTGTTTTTGTTTTCTTTTTCTGTTTGTTTTGTTTTAATTACTGTACCAAAAGCAGCAATGAATAAACAGTGTTTACTGAAAATATGCTTTACTTGAACTTGGTCATTAAAGCATACAAGGTCTGAGGGGTTATTTTGCAGTGAAAGAATGGACCAATATATAAGGATAAAAGTAGAAAAAAGGTTTAACACACAGCACGAAGATGTTTTTGAATGAATCAGTCTTTGCTATTTAATTTACATTTTGAGGGCTCATTAGGATGATGAATGACACTGCTGGAGAATAAAACATACTTCCTGAACAAAAGAAAATCTCTGTAGCCTAATAACATTTTATGCCAGCACTTACATTTGTCAGAAGTGGATGCTATTTATCCCTATGATTATTTAAAAATCATTTTTATTGTCCTTTGTGCTGTGTCCTCTTCTGGGAATTTTAATTCAGAGTTTGACACCTACTTATTAACTTCCATGAAGTATGGAGTACAAAGGCTTATACTATATAAATGATTCTAACCAGCCATGTTTATATTGCCTGGAACTGTATACAAATTAGCTGAGTTTGGATTCATTTCTCTTAGAAATTGAAAGAAAAATTGAGTTGTGTAACCTTTACCACCTCAGCAAAGTAAATGTGAGTTGAGCATGGCTGACCTGGGCTTTCTAGGATATGGCAGTGAGTCAAGAGAGCAAAGAGAAGAAATTTATGGCATTAATGCCATAAATTAGGAATATCTATGAGTTGAGAACACTATTTCATGTCTTCTCCTTCCTCCTCTGGAAGGATGAGGGTAAAATAGGAATGCTAATGTTTAAAACTTCAAGCCCATCCACTCCTTAATCAGTAAATAATTACTTGCTGTCTTGTCTTCTTCCATGCTTATACATGCCTATACTCTAGAGTCAAAGGTATGCAAATACCAGAAAACAGACTATCTCTGGAAAAATGTCAAAATATTTTGGTAAATTACACACTATTATAATAATTGTATTTTTATGCTTTGTCTCAGAAGACACACTGCTATTGTATCAAATATTAGATTTTAGACCCCTACTGAGCGCAAACCATCCTTTCACCCACATTTCCTCTTCCTCTCTTCCTGTAGCTGATCTGCTCAGCAGCAGTGATATCCGACCTTAAGAGTGAAACAAGCCAAAGAGTTCGTTTGCCTTGCTGGGGGGGTGCACTTGTTGCTCAGTTAATTTTTGTGAGAGCATGTAAAACAAGATGACATACAGATTTTTTTTGTCATTATGATACGACATAGGAACGTTTGATCTTGTTTTCCTTCCCATTTCCACAGCCATCCTCTATGCCTTTCAAGAAGTCTGGCCGACACTAAAGCAGGAATCAGTGTGCAAGAGAAAGTACTTTCTTACATCTAATTCTACAGCGTTTCATATTGATTTTTGAGGTGATGCTAATCATCTGGAACATGAGATCCCAAATTTGGATATAATTTTTATTTCTGAAGAAATTCGTCGTCAGCCACCAGTATATTACATGAATTTTAGCTGTTTTGTATTTTGTGGGCAAATAAATTATGGGAACATTTTGTAACACCATGTGCAGGCATTTCAGGACTGTGTGCAGGTAATGGGTAAGCAGACAGAAATATTTGGCTACTTTTCCTCCCCAGATGTGCTGGAGGTATTTCTAGGCATCAGTGGCAGACTGGTGTTTGGAGAGCTCCTATGGAGTTCTTGCAAACCTCCTCCCCTTGGCTGGACCCAGCTGCTGTGAGTGGCAGCCCTGGGAATTCTGCTGCAGCGTGCACTGTGCCCTGACTCCCATCTAGTGAAGGACTAAGCCTGAGAAAGCTTGATGTCGGCAGGCTTGAATTTGAAAAGCTGAGATCTTGTGGACAGGCCTTGTGGGGTTTTTTCAGAAAAACCACTGTAGATTTTTAAGTGTTTGTTAGGACTTCTCGTGTTTCGCTTGGTACAGTAATTTTTCGGGGGGTGCATTCTGCCTACCTTTATGCTGAACAATGTACTCTTTGTTACCCTCCCTAAAAATATACGGTGTTTATAGAACTGTAGTCATATTCTTGTATTTAAAGTTATATATACTATAACATATCTAGATAGTGAAGTGCTATACAAGCCTTCATGATAATGTGCATGCATGCAAAACGCAGATTATTGCAGACTATGGTCAGTCATGACATCTGTTTAACATTTTTGTTGGTGACATGGACAGTGGGATTGAGTGTACCCTCAGCAAGTTTGTTAACAACACCAAGCTGTGTCGGCAGCAATGTGTGGGAGGAAAGGGATGCCATCCAAGAGGATGTCGACAGGCTTGAGAGGTGGGCCAGTGGAAACTTGGGTCAGGGCAATCCCAAGCACAACAGGGATGAATGGATTGAGAGCAGCCTTGAGGAGAAGGACTTGGGGGTGTTGGTTGGCAAGAAGTTGAGCATGACCCAGCAACGTGAGCTTGCAACCCAGAAAGCTGAATGTGTCCTGGGCTGCATCCAAAGCACTGTGGGCAGCAGGGCTGGGAGGGGATTCTGCCCCTCTGCTCTGCTCTGGTGAGACCCCACCTGCAGTGCTGCATCCACCTCTGGGGTCTGCAGCACAGGGCAGCATGGACCTGTTGGAGCAAGTCCAGAGGAGGACCACAGTGATCAGAGGGCTGGCTGTGATTCTGTGATTTAATCTTTTCCATCTGATCAAATAGCAGGATAAACCACTTTGAAAAGTCACATCTTTTGTGTTGGTAGCTTTGATTGAGCTCTGAACCCTAATGAGACACAATGGTTGGCTTTGGGTAGGTTCACACAGCAGTCTCTGCTGTGGTTAGTTATTGTGCAGGCTGAGAAGTCTGATGCACAGGTGGGCACAGATGAAGAGCTTCTGTCTCTGCTGTAGAGGTCCATCAACTGTTTATGCAAATTGCCAAAATCAGTGCTAGTTTATTTTAATATGCTAGACAGTAAACTGTAGCAATTCAGCAGCTGCTATGCAAGCAGGGACCTCTGAGAGAGTATCGGTACAGAGAGATAAGAATGGAAATGTAAGCTTGGCTTCTGTCCCATTTTTGCTGGTGTTTTCTTCTTTAGCTTAGAGGTACAGTTATTCTGGGTAGCAAATGAACCAATATCACACCTTTTCAAAGGCAGTAGCTTGATTTTGCAATTATTTTCTAGGAATGAGCAATCCCGTTGTACCTTGAATTTATATACAGGGCAGCTGGGCAGTGAGTGAGCCCCACAGAGCCACCCCACAGAGCCTGAGACCCGCATGGGTGATCTGTGCAGGTTGGGCTGCCGTGTCTGTACAGTTCTCATGGATAAAGTGATACTGGTATTCAACCCATAACTGTTGACTCTTTTCCCAACTGCAGGTATTTAAAATCCTGTTGTGTTTCTAGTATAAATGTATATAAAATTTATATTAGGTGGGAGCTGCTCTATAGTAGGGATTTTCCCAGTAGCCCCATAAGGCAGAGGCAACAGTGACCAGCCAGTACTTGACTGCCAGGTCTGTGCCTTCCCCTGCACAGAAACAGTTAAAAGTCTTTGCCTGCAACCCTTGTTAGAGTATCTTGTTTCATAGTTGTATTTCTCCAGCAGAAAAAGAATCATGAAAAAGAGAGGCTTTTGCCAAGAACATTTTATTCTGTTCCTCACAAAATACCTGTTGCTGCAAATGATGCAGGACAATCCATGTTTTGGAGTGGCTTCCCCATCTTCTATCTGCCCTAATATATAACTGGGCTACAAGGGACTTGGAGGGATATCTGCACATAAAACATTCAGGAAATGCTACTGGAAGTATGGCTGGGGAAAGGGAGCCAGGAAGCTGAAGGAAGCTGGTAGAATATATGTAGCCTTTTGCATCTTCATTTTTCTCTGGTCTTATTGCCTGATGTCCTTACATGGCAATATGGGCACATAAACAAAAATCAGGGCCTAAGTGTAGTTTTGCCTTTCCCTGCTCTCCAAGAAGAACCAGTACCTGAAACTCCGAACTCTTCACCAAATAGTTAATTCTCAGGAGAATAAGCATCATCATTCCCTTCATAAACAAACAAATAAATAAAAGATACAAGGATCTTATCTGTTTAATACACACTCTGAAATAAACAGTGCAGACTAAACATAGTAATCTGATGATTGCGAATTATTCAGTCCTATAAACAAACCATGACAATTGATGACAATGTGATATCATATATCATAAATGCAGAGCATTGTCTCTCATCCATAACAAATAATTTGGAGTATTTCAAACCCATGACAAATATATTTAATGTAGTTCACTGTAAAACAATGTGTGTTTCTCTGTTTCTAATGCTATATACAAAAGCCAGCCAAGAGCTTTTTTGTGTTTTATTCATTATATTCATTTATGCTGCCAATTCTACTTACTATTCTAGTATTCTGATTTGAAAAATCAAAATTTAATGTATTTCAAGCAACACTTAATGCATGTGTGTCTTCAAATGATAGGAGATGGTTTATAAAGTAAATTATGAGACCATAATATAATTCCTGAGTTTCAGATAGATTTTTATCTTTGTAGTTAAAGTATTGATCACAACCCTTACATTCTATTGGTAGCTTTTTATGTGAGTCAAATCATCTGCCATTGTTACCAATGCTGAAAATCTCCCTGAGTAACCCATGATAGGTTTATTACATAGGAAGCTTTGATCCTCAGGACTCAACTAAGATATTCAAAATTCTTATAAAAGTGTCTTAGAGACTGTGATACAAATTCAGATGCCTGCTGTCAAATGACTCCTATTCAGTAAACCCCTATGAGCCACCTTTGAAAGTGAAACAGCAAGACGACACCATTCATAGCTTGGCTTTTGGAGAGGTCTTTGTGCTCCCCTGCCTTTTGGTACCTGACAACTCATTCCAGGCCCTATCAAAGTTGCATAACAGAATTTGTAAAAAGCTACACAGAAGGGTTTAATGTGTTGAGAACAAATAACTTCTTTGTTGATATCCACTGCCACATCAAAGAGACTGAGGGTAATAGGCCCAGGACTGCATTACCTTCAGGTGCACTGGGGAACAAAAGAATAAAATAAAACAGCAAAAGGTAGCAGAGAACATTAAAAAGGGGAAAATACTAACAAGTTTAAAGGATTCAACGCCCTGAAACATGAATAAAAGCTACAGAAATAAATTCATCAAGATCACATAACAAAAGGGAAGCATGCGCCTTCTCAGCTTAAAGGCTTTCCAACTGCACTCCTGTTCTCTGTATGTGTTTTTATAATTCAGGGTGCCACAAGACCTGCCATTTTCAACAGGGACAGAGAGCTGGCTCTGCTGCTCAGAAATGCAGATTTGTTGTGTTTGACCTAGATGGAAATGTCTGTAAGCAGTATTAGGGATTTTCTCTCCATTTAGCTTCCATTTAAAATGAGATGGGGCTACATTGAACATTTCTTTCTCCAGAGACAAAATAACCTGTTTTTAAGTGGAGGATTAAAAAAAAAAAAAAGAAAAGAAAATTAAAAAAGGGAAATCCAAGAGGCTTTTTGAACCTTTCTAGTGAAAGTTTTGGAAATCAACCCAAACTAAACCTTAGGGCAACATAACCTTTTTATGAAAATTCATAAACCCCTTTAAGACATGGTGGTGCATTAGCTGTGTGGGAGAGCTCAATGCGAGCAGGTGGGAGATGTGGAAGGACAAACATACTCTTCCAAAGACAGAAAATCAGGGAAAGCTGAGGCCAGTTTTCTTTCTACTTTCTTTATTTCTGTGTTACTTGTAACAGTGACAGCAAAAAGAAAATCAAAAAGCATTGTGACTTTCAGATGCAATATCCCCTTTAAAAGCAGGTAACTTGAGAGTATATGAAAAGAAGAGTGGAAGCCAAAAGAACTAGTATCATTTAAAGCCAACGTTTTGTCCTCCAAGACCAAAGGATAAGTGTGGCTTCCATCAAAAAATGTTAACAAGTACCAGACAATTACTTGGGGAAGGACCTGCAACCCTTCCCCAAACCTGAGACATCCATTTATTCTCCTGGTCTTTGTAACTGCCCAAAAAGTAGGGTGCTGTCATGGAGCCCATAGGAAAGCAGGGACAGGAGGCTGCCACTCCTTGGGATGGATGGTTTCACAGGTGCAGAGATATCTTCACCTGTGGATGTAAGGGATCATAGCATAGTGCCTGGCTCCTGCCTAGCTCCCAGCAAAGACCACTGATATGGGCCTGCAGTGAATCAGTGGTGAAAATTTTTTTCAGTAGGATTTGGGAAAGAGAGGGCAGGAAAAATAAGGAAGGTATTTCTCTATTCTGCAACTTTATAGATTTTCTGAACTTATTGATTCCCATATTAAAGCTACTGTTGATAAGATTTGACACTTGTTTGGTTAGTTTGGGCATTCCCAGGAAACTTTTGCAGAGTTTTTTTGTGTGGCTTGTGCACACATACATGCATGTGTATGTATACCTGGGTATATATATTTATACCTTGATGTATACACAATGTCATGTACATTTTTAACTGGAAGGAACTTACATGTGTGAGATCTAAGATATCCAGCTCTGACATTTTAGTTGAAATTTTATGTGTCCTATTAACTGCAATATCTTTAGAAAGTACTGTTTTCAGTAGTTTTGCAGTGAATGTGTTCCCATCAGTGACCACACTATAGCTGGATTTTTTTTTTTTTTGATTTTCAGGAATGCTGAAAGTCAAAACAAGTAACTCTGCCGAGGTTTTCACTGCAGCTTGAAGAACTGTGCTATTTATCAGCTTCTGTGTGGATTTTGAGAGAATCCACCTGAGCTGACCAGAGGCATCAATGGATTGATTTAAAGATGCAGATGCATACAGTTGTTTTTCTTCATTGATAATGCTTTGGATTTTCAATAGCAAATTATAACTCTCTTGGGTAAATCGGTGTCATGGTCATAATTGCCATGACCAGAATATGCTTTTTGCATTCTTAGCAGTGAGACTGAGCTATCATTGTCAGAACCATGTGAGGCTCTCTTCTTTACACAAAATAGACTCTTTTTTCCAGACTTTCAATTCTGGTCCATGTATTTTGTGAAGCAGTTGTATTCTTTGCAAGTCAGGGAAAGCAGTGCAATGTAGGTGTTCTAAATCACATTCCAGAAAGGAAAGGAAATATGCATCACCTATGCCCAGGCAAGGTAGAAAAATGGTCTAGCTCTGGATTTGCAAGTGATTTTTTTGACTTTGCTGGCTTTATCACCAGATGCTCACTGGTCAGACCTGTTCAGTCAAGGGTTCTTGATGCTTGTTGCCCTCACAACAGCAGTTATAGTGAAAGGTTGAGATTTATTTTCCTGGGGAGGAGACATTGTCAAAGCTGAAACTGTCAGATGTTGGTGACATCCTTAGACTAGCAAAAGCCATTAGCAGAAAGCCTCTGGTCTCCAGATCATGGGGGCTTTTACCTGTTGAGTTTAGATCAGGTCTCGGTCTCTAAAACTGAGAAGGCTGCTTTCAGCATTAGGGATTAATGAGAGGTTAGTCTTCCCAGGAATGTTTTTTCATCTCTGTGTGTTATGGGAAATAGTCCAGCGTTACCTTCTGGAGATACAGGCTGTTACTCAGTGTTTTGGGCTTTTGGCTGCTGCTTGAAGATCATGTAATCCTCTTTTAGCCCTCTGTAAAAGCCTTTGGTCTTAATCTTTGAAGGAGGTATTGGGTAGAGCAACATCCTTGTCACCCATCATGACAGAAAACACCCTTGTGTCCTTTGTCCTATTCTCAGCTTTGTTAAGAGGATGGTCATCCATATTTTTGGTAGCATTTCCATGTTAGTATCTTTCCTATAGACTTTATTTAGAGATGTTGCTTGGATGATGATTTTTATTAGCATTGAATTCCTTATGCAAGGTTCCATTTCTTATTGCCTCCACCACTGCCCAAAGGGTAGAATTTTTTCCCCATGCAATGTTTCTAAATGGATGTAAATAGGTGTTAAGGAACACCTCGTAGATGTTACTCTTTCCATCAGCACTCATGTACAGGGGCTTTCTTCTGTCGGGGGCCTTTTGTGGGAAAGATTTCTCCAGAACTGTGTACTTTAAACCCTTCTATCTGCAAGAGGTTTAACCCTTTCTGTGCAACAGTTTGTAATCACGTAACCTTCAGCTCAATGGGAATGAATACCAATTATCATTTATAAACAGTTCCTCTCATTATGCGCCTATTTATGGCATCTTTTATAGCTTGCTAATTACAAGCACACAAAACAGAAATGTTTGGAGTTAAATAATGTAAACAGGGATGTAATTGATTTTCATGTTGAATAGTTTTTATTGATTTATCGTTAATTAACACTTTTAAAGGATCTCTTGGCAAAGTAATCCATTTAATTTATTGAGTGTTGTACTACTGATGCTAAATTCATGTTAAAACTCACAAAAATATCAACAGCTCCATAATACCTGTTTTTCCAACTGTTGCTGTTATACACACGTTATATTTTCTCCCCAAACAAACACAGACAATATATTAAATGCAATCGATCAGGTTCAGTCCAGATCCCAGCCATCAAATGTCCACATCACTAAAAGCATCACATTCCAGTTGACACTAATCGGCCATCTGTGCATCCAATGGGGAGAAAAAGTGATCTCTGTTGATCTCAGGGCAGGGTCCTTGGGTGGGCTGTTGAAGGACTGCACGGGCTGAGGGAAGAAGCCCATGTCTCTACTAAAAAGCCTTTCTTGCTGCAAAACCAAAAGGCTCTGGTGTCCATGATGAAAACTTCCTGACAAATACACCACTGTGTCAAGCAGTAGTCACTTGATATGTTTTGGGCATGCATAGAGTGCTTCAGAAAATGTAGTAGGCCGAAGACTTCTCCAGAAGTTCCCCGTGGCTTTCTCCAGGTTTTTGGTAGGAAACAGGGACAGTGGAGTCCAGTCAGAGGGTTTTGACAGCATTTTCGTATATGTTAGCTACCTTCCTCTCCTGCTGACTTCTCTGAAAACACAGGTGACTTACTGAGCACCTCCCCAGGATCAAGCATCTAGCAAGGAGCAAAATTGCAAGTTGCAATCTTCATTATCACCCAGCCCATTATATATTTCAAATGGGTAGTAAGAGAGTGTAATCACATCAGGCCCTGTTTTTTCATTAGTGAAGAAAAACATTAATATGCTGCGACATGGTATTGATTTGGTACAATCAATCTTTCCCAATAACGATAAAACCTTTATATTTTATTAATAGAACAATGCAGTTCATCTCCATTATAGCTTCACTTTATTGTTCTGGGTCACGGTGTAATTCTGGCATGTTTGGAATTTTATTTTTATTAATATAATGTAAAAGCCTGTAAAATCACTCCACCGATCTGCCAGCAGGTTTCATTTGAGGCTCCCAAACATCTTTTACTAGATGAAATGTTACCGGTGCAGCTCCTGTCATTGATTGCTCGATGACCCTTTAGGGGTGGAGAGAGTGGGGAGGGTTAAGAAGGGTTCTTGGCCTTTACTTGTCTTCATTTTTTTTGTGGTATGCACACTGAGACTTCGACGCAGACCATCTCATCAGTCTGATGACCTCTCAACACATGGCCAGACCCAGCCCTTCCCAATCCCCATCCAAACTGGGTTGTAGGAGTCTATGTCCTGGTGAATCTCCCAGCAGCCATCCAGATGGCAGCCCTTCAGCATCGTTTCACTCTCTGGCCCTGGCGTTTCAACACTTACTTCAGGCCAGACACTACCCAGGCAGGAGATGTCTCAAGCTCTGGGACAGGCCATGGGCACATATTGGAGGAATTACACTCTAACATCATTTCCCTGCTCTTTTAAAAACAATACAATGTGGTAAATGGCTTTACTTAGACATCCACCGTACATTTATCTTCACCTTGACACCAACCTGAGCCTCAGGTCTGCATGTAAGACCAGCACAGCCTAAGCTTGTGTTACTCTGGATTATGGCTCTGTGAACTCCTGTCTAGTCTTTCTTCTGGAGGGTCTTGCTATGCAAAAGCTGCTGTTCTGCCTCAGTTGTGGGGGAGCTGCTGAGCACACTGCTCTGAGGGAGTGTCATTCAAGAGCAAAATGCACTCTTGCTTCTCTTTCCTAGTGTGCATGGTAAGTCTGTTGGATCATTTGGTATTTCTCTCTATGTACAGATATTTTGGATTCATCTTATTTGATTAGCCAGGACATATTCCTGTTCCTGGTACAAAACTAGGGTGTCATGATATTCCGGTTGCAGTGAGGATCCCAATTAGTACAGACAGATACTTTCATTAAAGCAAAGCTGGATGACTTTCATCATTAGCTTTTTTTTTTTTCTTGAAATAAAATCTTTTTTAAACCTACTCCTCTTCCCTTTTGAACCAAGAACAGTGTTGCAGTATCCGTTGGTCGGAAAAATAATCCCCATAAAAAATATGATGGCTCCATTTCAAAAGAGATGGGTTTATTAAAGGTAACACTTTATTAACAGTGACTGTGAGATAGATGGATTTAATGACTTTAATTAGTGCAACACTTTCTGACACAGACCTTGAGGAGAATTTAGCTCTTCTTTCCCATCTCCCTCCTGCACTTCTCTGTGTCTAAATAAGTGTCATCAATTCCTCATGGTAAAAGTGCAACAGTTCCTACTCACAGCAATGCAAACCACAGGAGAAAACTACTGTATCAACAGACCATGGCCACTGGCACTCCAGTTAGTGGTAAGGCTTAGCATGAGTGCAAAATAAAGCTTACAAGTATCAGGAACAGCAAATCAAGCTTCCTGGGCCGTCTCTTTATGTCTGTTTCCTTGGTGTAACCTGTGCAGCTCAGCCCTGCTTGCCTGCATCCTCAGGGAGAGATTAGGAGTCTTCTTCACTGAAGGCACAAGCATTACTAATGCCATCTGGTGAAATGAGGGTGATTACAGTGTGCCATGGCTCCCTGAAGTCTATCCCTCTAAAGGCAGGTGGGAGCATTGCTGGTACGTCTCACATCAACCATCAAGATTGAAATGCCATTGTTCTTAAAGAGGGAGAAGAAAAAAAGATAAACACCATTTTTAATTCTGTTCTGGTTTTTCCTACTTAGTCTTTTTTCTATGGTATGTTCCCGGTTATCAGAGCTGAAAATGTCTGCATCCGTATTGATTATGACCGAACCAATTTTCATTCTTGTTTGAAGAAAATGTTTCATTAAAGTAAAAAATGCCCAACTTTAGAGAGAAACATTTAATATTTTGGTCTACTGACTTCTTGATTTAGACCATATCTTATTCTGTGACTACAGATTATATTTCTTAAAATTTTTCATTGAAGTATTTTGACCTGATCAAATTTTGATTTCTCAATTGAATTGAAGAATGCGTCCTAAAATTTAATTTTTAAGGTAGTGATGTGACACAATCTCATTTTGAAAGGGAACACAGCCAAAGGGATAAAATCAACAAGTAGGGAGCCTGCCCCTAAGTCCCCAATAAGAATGAAAACATAAAAAAAAGTGGGTATTTCCTGAGGGGCAAAAAGGTAAGTTTTTAACTAGGTTGAGGTCTAATCTTTTAACCAGCCCACCTTTCCTGAGGTTCAAAGTCCTGCCTTTTCTTTCCAGAGCAGTGTGTTCAGCACAACCACTCCATAAAGAGCATTTTGGAGGATGTAGCTCATGTAAGGAAGTGAGTAACAAGTAAAGCCCTGAATGTCTAAAAGCCCTTCCTGGGCATCTGCAAATGACACCTCCCAAAAATTCCTTTCTGCAGCCTGGCTATATTTCTACAGAACTCCCAGAAATCACATGTCCAATCTCGGGCATGAAACCCTGTTAAATTCCAGCAAATTTCACAACTTGAATGTGTTAAGATCTCTTTAGAGAAATGATTGAAGGGAAACTTCGTTGACAGTAATGGTTCTCCTGAACCCAACAGGCAGAAGCCACACTTACGGATAAGTAAAAAGATAAGGAGTTTACTTCTTCATACTGGATGTTCCTTTCTAGCAAATGGATTGCATAGAAAATGTTGTACATATGCGTGTGTGTGTGTGTGTGTGTGTGTGTGTGTTGCCTGGCAAAAACCCATTCCTAATATGCTTTCAGATCAAGGTCCATCTTTGTGGGATTTTTTCCCCCTTTTTTCCCATTTTGTTTCATCATGGATTTGGGTTATTGCCTGCCAACATTCAGTGCCTGAAGCTTCCCCCTTAGGCCCCAGGGGAAACCCTGCAGCCCCACAGTGAGCAGTGCCATGCCATGTGGGGTGGCTACTGTCATGCCGCTGGTTGGAGGTGACACAACCAGCCTGGCTCCCACTGACGGGAAGGGGATGAGTAGTTACTTCAGGCTTCTGGAGATCATTCTCATGCTTAATTGATACTGGAGACAAAAATACAAAAACTTCTGGACACTTTGTTAAAACACCTAGGAGAGTCCAAATAATGACAGCACCAAAATCTTGTACCATAAAAATCTCTTGGGCTAAAATGGATACTTGCAGAAGATTTTTTCTTTCTTCCCTCAACATAAAGATTTGAAAGCTGGGGAAAGTATCACAAGATAGGCTATTCCTTTCAGAGAGGTTTCTTTACATAGGTCCATGTGAAAGCTTTTGGTAAGGGAAGAAAAAATAAAGTAATGCTCTGAAAAAAAAAAAAATTGCACAGAGGTAGCTTTTTTTTGAAATGACATCCCGTTTCCCAGGAATTCGATGTAGCCTTTAGTCAGCCTTGTTTCTTACAGCTCTCTGTGCTTTGCATGGTAATTAGCTGCTCGTGTTATCAGCAGCACGACGCTCCCGGCTATTTCTTCAGCAGCCGCTGCCGTTCTCCTCGGCGGCAGCTCCCCGCATCCCCCTGCCAGCCCGCGCGGCAGCATCCCGCCCGCCTGTGCACATGTTTGGCGTTCTGCAGGCTCTGCTGGCTGAGTGACGAAGGTAATGGGCGCAGCATCGCAGGGGGAAGAGGCCGAGCCGCTTTCCCTGACGGCTCCCCAAGACTTGCCATCATTTCGCTGATGGTCCACTGGAGGTTCAGTGAGGCAAGTTTGTTATGACAGATCGCAAAACAGAAAGGGAGACAAACGAGACGGGTTCATCAGTGTCAGAACAAACACAGGGGAGCAGCTCCTCAGCCTAGTTTGCAACAGCAGCCTCAAAATCTTTATTTGGTTTTAATTTTTTTTTTTTTTTTTTAATAACTGAAACGTTTATTGCACAAGTGTCCTGTGGCTTTTGAGAGGGTGGAGGGACTGCTTTGCAGAGCCTGCCAGCACTGCCGACATCAGCCTTACGCAGGGGCTGCGTCACACAGCCAGCACCAACGCAATAGCGCACGGATGGGGAAGTCCACCGAAGCAAATAGCGTGTCAAGGGCTCTGTGCTGCTTGTTCCCTGCAGCTAATGCAATCCCTTCTTTTAATTCAGATTCCAATAAACACTTACCAGCTTTTGCTTATTTATTTTTAATTAAACTATGGCCACAAAGTTAAATTCAGGTTGCCAGATTCCACAGCAGCGCATGTTTTGCTGTAATGTCAGTAGAGCTGTAGTGGATGTTCTAGAAAGTTTGATATCAACAGTAATGTTAAGATCTTTTCAATTATTCAAAGCAAAAATAAATTAGGAAATTTATATCTGGCAGTCAGAAGATGAAAAACAAAGAGGAAAATATAGAAATAGAGGAGTTTTTCCCCAAATATTGTATCAGTTTTGCATAGATTGCCTTTGGTTTTGTGTTTCTGGCTTATTTTTCACCCTTTAAAAGGCTGTGTCATGATACTGAGAGAGAGATGTGAAAAGGTTTTTACTTCCTGCCCAGAGAGATGATGGGCTAGAAAGAAAAGCTAGTTTTATTTCTGGGGTAATTGAAAGCAAAATTTCTTGCCGATGAGTATTTGCAGACTTATTTCACTACTCTTCTAGGAGAGTTGTTTAATTTTGTAACAGACACTTGTTCCTAATCCTAGTCTGAAATAGCCTGTTGCAAATTCACGTTTAGTATTTTTATCTTTACAGAGAAAGAACATCATTTTATCATGTGTTCAATGTATTCTATACAGTGTAAGATCATATTATAATCTCATCATGTATCAGATAGGTCATCTCATCCCTTCTTCTGTAAGATGGCAATAGACTAGAACAGAGAATTTGAGGATGGCAGTAAATTTGTTGCTCTGTAAACAAGGCACTCATGGTGCGGGCTTTACACTCTCCACTGTTGTTAGTGGGATAACAAGTGAATAGTGTGGACTTGGGGAAGGAAAAGGAAAAAAATAGATGGAAACTCACGGAGAAGAGAGAAATAGCCATTATCTAATAAGGATTTTTAAATCATTAAATATCTAGAGATTGTTGTTTCTCTCCATCCTGCTAGGTTCACTGGCAACATGAACACTTGTCCTCCTGCTCCTGTGACAGGAATATCCCACGTGATGCTGTGCAGCTCCTCAGAGGCAGGTCTGAGGTCGGAACAAGGCCATGTGCTCAGGGCTGCAGCTTCTCTTCAGCATCCATATATCAGATATGAGTAATTCTCCAAAGTCTGACTTCACCACATGTTTAGTACCTTTGCCTTTGAAATCAGCAGTGTAATTTGTAGTGAACTGTAAAGCTGATGGACTGTGTTTCACCAAGAAGAGTTAATGTGATTCATTTGTTTTAACAATCAAGGGCCATATTCAACAAAGATTTAGCAGGAGTGCAGACAAGAAAGCACTTATGACTTTCTATGAATTGGATTGAAATAACAGCCACAAGAAATTAGAAAACATAAATTGTTCTTTTTCATATGCATGGCTGTTGTTCTCCTGATCTCGGTTACAGCTGGTGGGCTTTAGGCAGCTGAAGACCTAGATCTCCTGAGTCCCTCAGCTCACACTGGGGAGTGGTGGTAAAAGTGTCCAGGACTTACACAAACTGGTCAGTGCAATCATTTGGCTTTAGCAGGCACAGAGGAATCCATTTTTGAAAATGCCTTGTGGTTTTTTGGGTGCACAAATACAGATGTGGTAGAGAAGCCTGATTTCCAGATGAGAAGAGCTCAGCAGTTTGGAAAAACAAATTGCTTTGATATATCTCCAGGTGCACACCTGAAAATTCAGAGCATCCAGGTGTTTTTTGAAAACAAGAGGAGAAGACCAAGCTCACCTCTCTCTGCTATTTCTTTGGGTACAGTAATTACCAGATGGATTTTTTTTCTATCCCCCTTTCCCGCATGGGAAGACCTCAAGCCCCAGTCCCCTGCTTCCTGAGATAATGCTGTTCTGCAAAAAGGAGAAAACCTTTCCTTGAGGGATTGTCAGGGAATATGGTGTGGTGAAGGAAATCCCCAGTCAGCTTGCTGGATGCAGCAGCCACCTGTATCTGTAGGAGATGGGCACCCCGTTGGCGTCAGTATCTCCATCCAAGTGCACCCTCTCTTCCCAGTTGTGCTGGGCAGCATGAGAAAGCTGTGGGCAGAGGGCAGGCTGGAGGGAGTGGGGGTATAGGTATGTGTCTCACACTGCCTCGTCCTTGCTGGCAGAAATTTGGGTCCCAATGAACACCCAGGCTGAGCACAGAGGTGAGGTACCATCTGGATGGTTCCTGCGGGGGAATATCTGCCCTGCCAAATCTCTGATTTCCCCTCTCCAGAGTGGCTCTGGAATGAGGCATAGTGCTTGGGACAGTCTTAATTCCTTTGCACCCTCAGTCCCACGATGTGTTGGGTGGGCTTAGAGTTGGCATTTTAGGAAGTACGGCTTCTCAGGACTGCTGTGCCCCTGCTCAGTGTTGCTGCCTGTGTTGCAATCTCTGCAGCTCTCCCCTCAGCAGCACAGGGGCCTCTACCCTATACAACGTCAGGCTGTGCACAGACAGTGTCACTGCAGAGCTTTGCTGCACAAAGGATGTGGAGAGATGTTATTTATTTAATATAAATAAATGCACATTGGATCCATGTACATGCAATAACTGCTTTGCTTCTGCTTACTCATATGTAGTAGAGCCAAAACTGCAGAAACCATACTCAAAAGTGGTGTGAACAGTCTTACGAATTTATACAAATATGTTGCAGTCATATGTAAATATTGCATCTTCCTTTGGTGCTGATGGGGAATAATTTGAGAATTTTAAGCAGAGCAATTTTTCAGATGCTCGAAAGACTTGGCCTCATTTTGAAACTGCAGTAGAGATCGGAATATATTTCATGTGACAACCATGTCCTCAGACCTATTTGTTATTTCTTTTTAAAACATAAACAAAATAATGTTTCTCATTATTATATAATGAGAAAACCAAAAATAATTATTTTTCTCATTAAAAAATGTCTTCTCATTTTGTTTACAGGACAGTGGAACAGGAGATAACAGCTGCATTGAAGAAATATTGCGGGTAGGAATTCTGAAAAATCTTTTTTTTCCAGTCCCATTTTGTTTGCTCTGAAAAGACATATGAGACATATGAGAATAATGAGTATATTGCAATTACTGCTGTTAAAATTTTCCTCTTTTAGATTGTCATCTTTCTAGGGAAAAAGTAGGCAAAATTATTTCCTCATGAAAAATAATTGAAAAATCTGTGAGAACAACCTTTCAAAGCCTGTGGATTTCACTGCTACTTTATGCCAGTACAGCTGACCTTCATGCATGGAGAAGCAGATAATGGGATAAATTATAAACTGAAATGTACAATGATGTTTTAGGTTTACAAACCATGCAAAGTGCATGTTTCCATTAATCATGACTGTCAAAAATCTTAATTTTGAAGGGAGGTCTAGGAAGGTCATTTTCCACCTGGATTTAATTATGTAATGTCATTATTTTCATTATGTCCATTATATAATGACAATGTGCAAAATCTGTAGTTATTTCTTTTATCTTAGTAATTTCTAGTTTATTTTCCTGGAGGAAATTAGTATACATCCAGATATATCTTGGCTTGAATCAACTTGGATATTGATTATTTTCTGTGGCAGAAAAATTTATAAACAGTGAAACTTTTCTGTAATATTTTAACTCGTGGTTATTTTGGTTCTTTTTCAAAAATGTTAATTCAATAATTCACAACACTTAAAAATCTGATGTAATAGTGATTGAAACACAAAGCAAGGTAGATGGAATGATAAAACCTCCCTGTTACTGTATGTGCTTCTACCTCTTGGATATCCCACCACCCAAATATTTCTGATGATTTATAAACTACAGGGCTATAAATATTTGGTTTGCAGATTAACAGTGCATTAAGCCTGTTGTTTCTAAAGGCATTTCTCCATTCTCCCTCAATATGTTAAATGCAGCTTTTAATTCTTAAACTGGACAAAGAGTTTCTCGAAGGGTGATGAAGATGTATTGCTTATGACTTCACTGGCAGCTTTTGCTTTGTTAACATTTACAAAGTAGGCTTTGTTAGGACTTAGGTATATGTTCAACAAGCCTTAGCCACAGTCCCTGCTGGTTTGTTACAAATTAGTAGCAGATACTATGAATTCATGATGTGATGTGAGGCTCAGACTCCCCTTTTTATGCAAGGCTTTGAAAATTAACAGTCAGAGATAGCTGATCTTCCTCCTTTAGATTCTGTAGTTTGGCTCATGCAATTAAGCAAAAATGTAGAAGAGGCACAATTCCTTCCACACAGAGGAAGATGGGTATATGAGACTTCATCTGAGAAGAAAAATGCACTGTATGACTAGAGATAGTAAAGTACATCTCCAAAACAATTAACACAGCTGCTTCTCTTTTTTTTCTTCCTTTGAAATGTTCCTCAAGAAATACTTTTGTCAAGCTTCATGATGGGTAACCTCACCAGTCTGCCCATCTTCCATGTGTGCAAACCTGAGCATCACTTTCTATTCTGAACTGCCCTTGTGTCTCTCTATCTACGACTGCATGTAAATCTTCCACGCTGTTACTCTATAGTATTTCTGATTGAAGCTCTTTATTCTCAAGAGTGTAAGTCTTTGGTCCAAAATTCTCATTACACACTTTGATTGCTGCTGCATCCTTTCCTAGTTTTTGACAAATGCAATGTTACCCACCTCCATTCATGCTGCTGCGCAGATCATTTTCCTAGCTTGACATCTTGCCCAGAGACATTTGTCTTTACATCTCACCACTGTCATCTCCTTCTCTATCACATCAAGTACAGCTATTTGTCTCTGATTTTAAGGCCTCCAGTCCATGCTAACGTATTAAATCCCACTTTAGCTTACCCGGTGATGTCAAAATGTTGCTAATTTTTACATCAATTAATTTCTCCCATGCTTCCCATCAGATCTGGGAAGAGCCTTGAAAACTTTCCCAATCATCTCAATAGCTACCTCCCAATCCTCTCTTAAGGGGCTCCTTTTTTCCCCAGGGATAGTGAAAAACCATTGGTGAGGTCAGGGCTCTACCACTGTTCCTCATGCTTGAACATTTTTGTCCCAGTTGTTTCTTGTAGTAGTCTGTCAGGTTAGATATATCCATCTGCTCTCTTTTGTACTGAAAAGTGGATTTTCTATGACAAGGAACTGCTGTGTATTACAAAAGTAGTGCTTAGGTACTCTCGTAATACAAATCCAGATCTGCAGTGGCTGTTGTCACTGATAATTACTGAAAACAGCAACAGTAATAATGTGCCTTTGCTGCTCACTTTGTAATTTACTGGCATCTAGACATTTCCCTCCCTCTCCATGCCCTCTTTTTGTCCTGAGCAGATCCATGAAGTTGTAACACAGATTTTCTACTTTTCCAAAACAGACTGTTTATGAGGAATGCCATTTCCATGTTTTTGTTGGAGGTGCTATTCATATAATAAAGCCAAAGTTTAGCATCTTTTCAGACCGAATATATGAAGTTGCTATACAGCTGCCCAAAGGCAGACAATGAAATACAATACCTGTGTTTCCCTCAGAAGAGATGTCTGGCATGCTGGAATGTGTTTATTATGGGAAGGGCCACTCCTAGTGTGTGGAGCATCAGCAAAAGGAGGAAGATGCTTAAAATTCATCCTTTTAAGGATTTACCTATTTTATTTATTTATTTTGAATTCCACCCTATTTTAGCTGTCTTGCACAACACAAAGCAGAAAACATCCTTTTTCTAGGTGATGTGTTCCTGCACAAGTCAGAACTTGGCTTTTCCATGAAACACGTACTTCCATGGCATGTCCATGTTTCCTCAGTCAAGACGGAGGGAGGTAGTAAGTGTGCCCTAGGTCTGCTCCGTCTGCTTCCCTGTGTTCCCTTCACCCAGCAGGTGAGAAGAAGCAGGTTTGTACATGGAGCTTGTCACCCTGTGGTTCCAGGATGTGGACATGGCCAGAGCTAACATCTGGGCCCGGGCTGCAAAATCAATTTAGGCATGGCTTTAAATTCACCAAATCTGATTTTGCACTAACTGGGACAAGAATGTATAGTTTTTTGTTGTCTGCTGCAACACAGGTTGCCACAACATAAGCCTAGCCTTTTTTGATGTTTTAGCAAATGTATCAAAGCTCTATAGACTTTATAAACTGACAGATCCTTCTGCACAAAACTGCAGCTTCCAGAGAATGCCCCCAAGTACTGAGACACAGAACCTCTTCCAGTCCTGAAGGAGGTTGATTAACAAGACAGTAACCCTGTTGAGACTGGAGCTGTTGTAAAGTCTCCTGTAGAGTTTATAATCACTGCAGGAATCCTGAACCTCATCTAACCCCATGCACTAATTTATAGCAACTTCTTCAAAGTGCATTGACTTCTCTGTCCAGCTGCAGGCACACCCTTTGAGGATAGAGAAATTTCTAAGAGACCCTTCGATGTAAATAACTCCAGTAAGACCAAGTTACAGATGTAATGTCACAACATGAGAGAAAAGCCTCATTACTTGGTAGTAGATTTAAAAGGCAATTCCTTATAAGCTTTGCGTTGTTCTTGGAGGACGTGATAGAAGACATTGAAGTGGAAAATAAAAGTTAAGACATCACAAATACCCTTTGTTCCACCATGTATGGAGCAGTTGCTATGTGAGTCCTGAGACATTGCCAAAGCCAACCTATTCACTTCCTTGCTAAAACTCAGGCTTGCTAAGCAAGATTGCTTCAGTTCTGGGGTCCCCAGCAGAGGAAGGATATCAGCCAGTTGGAGAAAGTCCAGAGGAGACCACCAAGTTGATTAGAGGGATGTGAGCCTTCTCCTGTGAGTAAAGGCTGAGACAACTGTGATTGTTCAGCCTGGAAATGAGAAGGCTTGGAGCTGACTTAATTACATCTTTCCAGTAGCTAAAGAAAGCCTGCAAGAAAGAGGGAGAAAGACTTTTCACGAGAGCATGTAGTGACAGGACAAGGGGGAATGGATTCAAACTGAAAGACAGTAGGTTTAGATCAGATATTAGGAAGAAATTCTTTACTGTGAGAATGATGAGGCACTGGAACAGGTTGCCCCGAGAAGGTGTGGATAACCCATCCCTGGAGGTGTTTAAGGCCAGGCTGGATGGGGCCCAGAGCAACCTGGTCTCATGGAAGGTGTTCCTTGCCCTCGGCAGAAGGGTTGGAACTAGAAGACCTGGAAGGCCCCTTCCAACCCAAACCATTCTATAATGATTCTACGATAGTAATTTTGGCTGATTTCTATTTGACTTTATTAGTGTGTGAACTCTGTATTTTCTTATGACTGGTGGGGTTTAAAGTAAAAATTTCTTTTACTGTAGTACCTTCAAAGAATGGGAGCAACAACAGTCCTGCCTCTCCACTAAGTTAACTGTTGCAACCAATATAGGATGCACACTGAAAATATTTGCTATGGATTTAAGAAGTAAGGGAGTGTTTTGAGTGCAGGCAGTTCTTGATTTTTAAGGTAATTGGAGATTTATCTGGCTATTTTTACAGTCTTAGCTGTGATTTCTTAGAGTTGTGGTAGCTTTGTTGGAAGGAAACCCACAGGCAAGCTGAGCTTTTGATTATTGAAGAGGTTCCTTGTGAATTCCCTGGATTTTTTTGTGTTGACATGAGCGGTGTCATTGAACTGGGTAGAAACAGGCATAGTTTGAGTGTTTGGCCTGCAAACAGTGTCTGACTGCAGAATACAAAGACAGCAGGAAGCTGGTGGAGCAACAGGAAGGCAGAGAAAGGGTTGGAGAAAAACCGAGCACAGACTTAACACAGAAAAGCCACTTCCTTTGAAAGGGCATGGAGCAGTGGGGAGACAGGCCTGAGTCTGCAGTGGAAGACAGGTAAGTTCTTTCAGGGAAGGTAGAAAAAGCCTTTGGGAGGCAGTGGAAGGACACAGACTCCAGCTGTGAACATCCACCCCAGTGAAGGACTACTCTCTTTGCTGCCATGAACCTCCCGTCCAGGGACAAGCACCCAGAGATGCCCTTGAAATAGGTCGTGACTCCTCATGGCCACAGGACATCCACTTATGAAAATGATATTTTAAGCATGATGGCTTTGATAAGTGATTTACTTGACTCTCTCTACCCTGTGAATCTAATCAGAGTGTGTAGAGCACTGCACTTCTTATTTGAGCAACATAAAAAAAAAAGAATGTAAACAGAATCTAATTCTGTATTTTTTCCCTTCCCCACTTGGGATCCCTTGGCTCATTAGCAGTCCTGCTAATTCTTTAGCAGAAAGCATTAAGGATCAACCCATCAAGTATTCAGGGTCTTTTTTCAAACCTGAACAGCCATATGTGCCGTGAGATCAGCTGCACTCCATCAGCTGATTGAATTAAAACAAGAGCAGAGGTAAATTAGAAACTGTCTGCACAAGACAAATCCTGTGAAAACATGAAATTCTACCAAACACACTGTCACTGTGAATAAGCATCACAGTCAGCAGAGCACGTGTCAATACTTAGACGGGAGGAAAATCAGTTTCTTAGAGGTAGGTTGTTAGTTCAACAACTGTGAACTGCTGCCTTGTAAATGTTAATGACTGTAAGATCCCACTGGCTGCAGTTAAGCTCCTGGTGGAGTCAGACATGTGAAGAATTACAGAACACAAATATGGTAATCAGCAGTATATTTCTAAACACTCCTCTTGCTTTTTCCAAAGCAGAGGGAAAACCCTACAGGTGGAATGAGACCCACTTTGCTAGTGCAGAGGCAGCTATTACATGAGTGCTGTGCAGCAAAGTGTTTCTTTGCAGTTTCACTGCTGGGAAGAATTTGCTGGGCAACATTAAGAGAGAGGTGAGAAGGGCAGCCTCAGACCAGCACCTTCATGAAGAAATTTGGGTTAGCTATTGTGACTGAACTCCTGGAAAAGTTTCCGGAGGAGCACACCAACTTCAGACAAAAAAGAGGTGATGGAGTTGAGAGAAGCAGCCCAGTTTGCAGACACTTGATTAGTCTCATTGAATACAAAAGTACTCCAAAGTGTCAGAATCATGTTAAATAATGGATCAGATGCATAAAATATCACTTTTTTTCATTGCAATCTTTCAGAAGAACTTCCCCAGCATGACTTTGCTTTTAGTACCCTAAATTTCAGAGCAATTAAAGCATTATTTTGGCTGATGTATACTGTTTGTTGCATTTCTTCAGTATTATTCTTTTTGTCTTTCTTACTCGTATAAATAAAAAATCATACATACAAGAATGTTTGGAACATCTACCATTTCACTCAAGTCAGTAAATCCCAGAAACATTGAGACATATTTTGAGCCATTTAATCCAGTTTCAGTACTAACCTATAAACACTGCCCTTCTTACCACCTAGGTCATTTGTATGGTGCCTTTTCTGAGCAGTCACTGTACCTTTGTTAGCCTTCCTCCAGCCTGCCTGGGTACTGCTAGTGGTGTGAATAGCAGCACTGTAGAGCTTCAGCAAGCTCTGCCAGGAGCTTCTTCAGCTTCTCAGTGAGAATTAGTAGCCCATTCGGTACCTTATGCTAAAGATATTTTGGCTTTGTCCACATAAGCCGCAGTGATTACCGAGGGCCATACCTGTGTACCACCATCCCCCTGACTCCTCGTGACAGCTTTCAGGACACACTCTCTGTATGTGGCGCCTTGGACTATCTCTGTGTATCTGCTGCAGCCACATCTCTCCATTTCCTCTTTCTCCATCCAAAAGGCTTGAGGGAGATTGCTTACTTCTCACACATTTTGTCTCATTTCGTGCTTTCTCAGATCATCAGTGTCCCTCTCCAGGTGATCTATTACTTATTGTCAGCTCATCTGACCAGAACCTGCTCCTGCTTTGGGCACCATGCCTGGCACATCTTTTTATTGCCCACATTGTGGTTTTCAACTGTCAATAAACCTTCACAGCCAAATCATTAAAACTAGACATGTAAATATTGCTTCCTTGGCCCTTAACAGATAGTCTGAGGTACAGAACACTATATGGCACTAAAATGCTACAGTAACAGTGGTAATATCAACCAACCATAAATTAGTTGTACATCAGCTGTCCCCATGAATTGTCACTCTTGGCTTTTTGCTGCTTCCAGTTTTTGTTGAAAATACTGTCTGAAAGGAATCTGAGGTTTGAAGTATGCTGTATATTTAAAACTTGAACACAGTAAATCTTGATGTTAGTTAATAAATACCACCTTAAAAAGGCAAAAACTATAAATGTTTTAGTGGAAATTGGGTATCAAGCTTGAAACTTGTATGTAGAACTAAGACTAAGAACTAACACCACTCAAAGGTTATCTGTTTTTCAGTCTTCCAGGTGCCAGTGCAGGATGTGGAGGCACACTCTGTGGCATTAGACACCTGTATGCTGGGACACTGACATTTTCAAATACCGCAAAATCTGGTCTGTTTTGAATTGAATAGGGAGCTACAGACAAAAGAGACCCATATTCTTTTTAGAACTCAGGTAGCTGGTGTGCAAAAGCTTTGTGTTAGGGAAAGTCAGGTCAGTATAAAAATGAAACACTGCAGTGCTAATTTGGTGGAATTAATTTTAAAAATTGCTGTTTTGTAGCAAGTGTATGTACCCTGTTATTTGAAAAAGCAAGAGAGAATCCAGAATGAATTATCCAGCCTCTCTGCTATATAAAAATAATACAGTAAAATACTTACTAATTTTTCCTTCTGTTTAGAGTGTTTCACAAAGCTGGAAAAAAGGCACAATCACCATCTTGTTCCAATACAGAGAAATGATTCCTTGTTAGTAAGGGCAAAGGGCCAGATAGATCCTCATTTTGTATAGCCCTGCCACAGCTCCTCTGAAGCCAACAAAATTAATACCAAAATAATACCAGAAAGGATTTGTATTATCAGTCCTAACAAAAGAAGAATAAAATTTGGGCAATAGCAGGTATCTGCACTGCTGGGAGACTGGGGCTCGAGCCTTCAGGTGCCCTCTTTAGAGAAAAACCTACTTTCTACTCCCTTGGTAAAACTGACACAAAACAAATTGAAACCACAAGGAGGTGTGACTTGCGATGACAGAGCGCTTCAGTAAACCCTACAGTGACAATGGTTTCCTCCTTGATTAAACAGGCATTACGGAACCAAACCAACCAGAGAATGCAACTAGATGCTATTGTATTGTCTGTTTTCCATCCAAAGTAGCATTTCCATTTTCTTTGCCATGTTTCCAGGGACGGCTGTAGGAGGGAGAGGCAGAGGATGTCCCATACTCCATGTGTTCTGTGCTGCAGACTGCAGTTGTGGCTGCAGAGCCAGGCAGTCACTGCCCCACAGTCCCAGACAGCTACAGACACAGCCCTGGTTTGCCCTGTGAGCCTGCAGGGTGACAGACCTACTGCCACCCCCACCTTAAATTGTCTCTGAAAACCTGCATTAGTTTGACATGTGGGTTTCAGTGTCCGATGCTGCACGTGTACTTTGGCCATGCACCTCTTCCTGTCTCCTACACTAATATTTTCAGTAGACATTCTCTTATATCTAGGAAATTCCTCTGTGGTGCCTAATTTTCCACATCTGGAGATGATCAATGGGAACTCTCCCACCACTGTCACATTTTGGTCTGACCCAGGACGCATGAGCTCTCTGTTTATGTCTTGAGAGAGGCAGCTTTCCTCATTTGGGAGCTGAGACAAATATTCTTTTGTTAATCTTATTTAATCATATTTAGGAGCAACACATGAGTTAGCAGTTAGCTTCACTTGGCAGAAAGACTTTAAGGAAATTGTGGGAGAAAAGAGGAGTCTAATAAAAGGAAATTAAATCACTTTCAAGAATATTCTATTGCAATGTCTGTACTAATAAGTAAAATGGACTAATAAGTGTTCTCTTAGCCTGAGGCCAGTCAGCATTGCATGGCTCATGCCCAAAAAGCTAAGCTCTCTTACAGACATACAGCAGAGTGGCTTCGCCCATGCTGCCTGTTGGGAGAGACCCCAGGCATGCAGCGACTTTCTCTTCAAGAGCTGGCCCCAGTCAAAACCGTGCTGGTGTCAGTGATTTAAGGGTATGCACAGCCGTGGGCCAGCACTCAGGTGTGATCCCCTCAGTGCATTAGGAGGGATGCAGTCTGATTTTCTATTTTTTTTCTGGGCTTCTTCCTGCCTTGTGCAAAAACTCAAAGACTTTGGGGAATACAGTCCTAGCCACATGGCAAAAAAATGTGGTTGAAAATCTCTAACATTTTAAATTCTATATGTTTTGTCATGTTTTTGCCATTGTAGTTCTCTGCCCTTGGGACATACTGGGTTGGGTTTTTTCTTTGAAAATGTGAAAAGTAAAATTTTGTTTTGAAGGAAATACAAGACCATACACAGCCACTTGTCTGCAGTGCTGTTAGTAGCATACTTTGGGAGAGACCGACTGAATACCGATCAAGTTTTCGCCAGCCAAAATGCCAAAGAATCTGTCCTTTATGATTAGTACTAAGTGCCATTTACTGTGTATGGTGCACTGTGTCATTCTTAGAGTTATTTAGGATTTAGTAGCTTAGGAAGTAACATGCTATCAGGTGTGCTTCAAAAGTGAGGTACTAGAAAATGATACAGTTATTTAATGTACAAATTATTAATATTGTCTAAAATGATGGGCCTCTGAGTGAGTTGTCCAAGCAGTCGCACTGTACAGATTGTAATGAAGATGGTGAGAAACCATCACATTTCTGACAATTTCTGAAAATCAAATTTTTGCCAACAGAATTAATTAAATTAAAAACATATAATTTTTGCAATAATATTGACTATACTTAAAGTCACCCAGACATAAAAGGGCTTTCATACAAGCTTCTGCTAAAAACCATGCAAATTTCTATGGAAATTGCAAGCCTGTCACTTTACCCTTGGAGGGAAAAAAAGTTACTCAGAGTTATGACAATAGCTTGGTAGGAGAGAAAGTGGGCTTCATGCAGTAAAAAAGTTTCTTTCCAGCTGTGTGGGTTTTCCGCAGGATGTTTTTTCATTACTATTATCAAGTTATTTGTTATTTACTTGTGAATGCTGAATAAATACTGAGCAAATCCAAGACATTATTAATTTTTCTCATATTGCATGTATGCATATGTAATGGTTCATTATAGCCCTGCATTTTCAGAGTATTCCAATGTAAATGAAAAGAGCCCAATTAAAAAAATTGTAGACCCTGATCCAGCTTTTGTTGACTTCAGATCCTGATGTTGAATTGAGCACCAAAAGAGAAAATCATACCTATTAAATTGAGTAAACATTTTCTTCATTTATCTGGGTGGCTTTTTTCTGTCAGTGAAAACTATTTTTTGCTAAAAATGCCAACCCTTAAAAACTTAATGAGTATTAATGAAAAGCTGGAATAATTTAACATGGACAAAAAGAGGGTAATTTTCCTCAGACATTTTGTTAATATGAACTGAATCCTAAAAGGCCTGTTCTCCTTTTGGTTTGTCAGAATAATTCTCATTATAGGCGATAGGTACCAGGTATATATGCATCAATAGCAGAATAGACTGCTAAATATAGTTGCTGCTGCGGCAGCTGGTTCTCTCTCGTGTTCATCAGATGGGGAAGCTCGAAGCTGCAGCAGCCTCACAGCATAAGAAGGACGATGCTTGAAGAAATTTTTTTCCTGGGAACAGTGACATGAGCTCAGTTTTTCACTTCAGCCACTTCAGATTTTTTCCAAGCACATGGACAATGTTCATCCTGCTGTCTGTGGGTCTACCACGCAGGGATAACCAGCACACAGGTTTCTCTTTATCCTAAGCAGGCTACCCACATTTGCTGTGTGCATCACTTTACCCAGGTTCTGTGACCACTGCAGGTTCTGGAGGCTTTCCAAAAAAATAGCTGGTTGGGGCTTTTCCCTGTTAGATTGAGAAGTAATGTGTGTCTCTAGACAAGGCAATAAAAGATCTGCACAGTTTTCCTTATCTAAATTTCCCCATCCTTTTTTGCTGTCACTCCTCAGCTCCCTTCCATCCGAAGATGACATTTCCACCCTGTCTTCCAGGCTCAGCCTGGCTTTCCCTCTCTCTCCCCTTCCAGGCAGCAGCATCTTTCATCCTCCCTGGTGTCTCTCTGCTCAGAGATCTGCCTCCAGGCTCTCTTCTCCTAAACAAGCTGCCTTTGTCTCTGGGCCCTTGGAATCTCACAGGACTCACTTAGGCTCTGTGATATTTTTTTTAAGACCCAGGATTAGTATCTGATATCTTTTTTCAGTTGTCTGGGATTTTCCACTATCCACATCTAGACCCCTCTGGAGAGGCAGAGAAAAAACCATGGCCCTTAACCTTTTATTTTCTTTAAGATCTATTCAGGTGCTGATAATCTTTAGCTATCAAGCTTCTCATGCACAGACATTAACTTCTTTTCCTTGTCTTCTTAGCATATGGAGTATAAAGCATTACATGGTAAAAAACAGCCATAAGGAATTCATAAATTATACACAGGCAGATTCCCCAAATCATCAAACATTCCCTTCTGTTAAAGATGTTCCCTATCAGTTATTTTTTCTGTGGTGTATGTACCTTTCCATATCTTGTCATCTAAGCTTTCATGGATTTTTTTCTTCTTTCTTGTTTTTCTTTTTTTTTTTTCTTTTCTTTTTTTTGGGGGGGGGGGGGGGTTTTTTATGTTTGGGGTTTTTTGTTTTGTTTTGGTAATTTCAGTGAGTTCAGATTTAAAACAAACCAACAGGACTGGTTTTTTACCCCTGTCTCTGTCCCTCTTTCCACCAGAAACCACGCAGCTTGGATGAGCAAGTGAAGGGATTTCTCAGCTTAGATAGACACAGACCTAGGATGTTCCATTTTGGTGTCCTTTCTCACATGGTTCACTTGGCAAAAGATAATTCAAGAGCCAAGCCAGCTAAATAGTGTGAGTACTAGTAAGCTCAACACATGCAGAAGTGGGTTGATCTATGATTGCATCTTGTTCTGCACTTCAAGTGCCTGTATTTTGAACAAGAGCCATTGAATTAGTACTCAGAGTACACCATAGGAACCATTCAGGATTTGGGGCCAGCAAGAAGTACTTAGTTGTGGTGAAACCATAATTATATGATCTATTGCAATGTGTCCTCAATTTTTCCGCAGAAGATACCACTTACTAAATTTTTAAAGCCACGTTTCAAATCAAATCTTAAAGTACAAACTTAGATGTCTTTCAAATACAAAATAAGGATTTTAAAGCATTGTTGGCTTGGCAGATGCATTTTTATGACACTCAAATCCCAAAATAAAAGCACTTTAAGAATCCTGCAACTTAAAGTGCGTTAAAGTAAATTAAAATGGAGCATTTCTTGAGATGAGGAGAATCAAGTGCTGAAGCCAACCGAGGTAAAAGGGAAAATGTAGCTGATCATACACCCATCCGCTCCAGCCACTCCTCTCCAGCTCACCTCCACTCGTCTCTCATCTACTCTGTTGCTGTTTCTGTGTCCAGATGGGATTGGGTGCTGGGTCAGTCCAGCCAAGCACTGCAGTTGTGCTGGTGTGGAACAAGTCAGGCTCCTGCTGTGAATCACACTCATGCTGCTGCCTCCTCCTGTTCGCTGGCTGCTGTGAGAGCAGAGAAGGAGCCGGCACCCAGATACAGCCAGCGTGAGCACCCCGTGCAAAACAGACACAGCACTGACAGCTGAACGCTTTGCTTTAGTTCTGAGCAGGAGGGATGCAAGAACCTCAAATCTAAAATGTGAAACATTATAAAGATCTGCAAAATTAGATGCTTGGTGTAAGAGAGCACTGCTAGTTCATCTGACTCCATCTAAGCTAGTGGTAGCCAAGAGGTCCTCCTGATCTCACATGTCTAGCTGGGTCCTGAAGGGACAGCAGGGCAACAGACAGCATAAATCAGTCCACACAACTTTCCTGCACCGGAGTTTCAGCCCCAAATCCCCTGGATGTATAGGTTGAAGGGAGTCCCAGTGTAACTCAGCTGAGTTGTGGAAAGCATGGAAAGAAATGTACAGCTCTTCAGGTGAATTCAGACTAAGACAGAAGGAAATGATTCTGTTCCTGAACTATCCAATGTTTATGTCATTTATCTCAAAATAGAATTAAGGTGTGAGAAAGCCTACAAAATGCACAACTACATTTCTCTGTAAAATTACAGGGTTTCTTCTTTCTGGAATAATGACTGCAAATTCCTTGGTATCATGGAGACTACTTAAGGTCCCATCTACCAAAGCATATCTAAAGAAAGTTCAGACCTTTTGTGTCTGACGCATTCTGGTTATCTGTCTGGAGGCAAGGTTCCTCATTTTGATATGTAATGAATAAAATGCACAAGTGGAAGGAATGAGGGTAATGAATTTGCAGGATAATTTTACTAATTATCTTGTTGCTGATCATAAAACGAACGCTCTGCAAGTCAATCCTACCATAGCTATTAATATGCAATGCCTAAAGCTGTTCTTGTAACATTTATTACGCATCTCTCTGGTTCTACACAAGTTGATAGTTTACTATTAAATTTGTAAAAGTGGGATTAATAACATGTTCATTGTTCTAAGCATGACATGTAGAATTACACAGGTTTACCAAAGTCTAAAGTAAATGAAAGCATATAAAATAAGATTTTCTCTTACTGCGTGAATATTACATGATGACTTGAGATGGAATTTATCTCACCTTGTAGTTATCTGAAGATAGGCATCTAATCTAAGATAGGAATTTAATCTCCCTACATAGTCACAGGAGAGAGGACAAATTATCCTCTGAAGATGCCTTTTTTACTGACTACACAGGGATCACAGTCTCTTTGCTAAAATTAAATTTTTTTTATTATTTTTAAATAAAGCTTAGACAGGTAAATCTGTTGTTAAAAAGTGGTGAATAGGAAAATTTCCAACAAGGAAAAAACCCAGAAACGAGTAATAGTACAATGAGGTTATGATTGAACCACCAACCATTTGGATGACAATGCTTAAAAGGTAGTTGGAGGACGTAAACATAGAGTCCACAGTGATCATCTGCCTTTAGGAACAAATCAAGAACATGAAAAACTATCTGTCAAAGTGAGATAGACAAGCTCAGGAGCCATAATGGGATGCTCAATTTTGACTTTAGGAATAGGAACAGATGAGTGAGGGTGAAAAATTACTGGCCTAAAAATACACGGAAGAAAGACAAAAGCAAACACAATACTGGAGAAGTGAAAAGTGGAAGGAAGCAAGTGGATCCTGGCACCTATTTCCTCTGCATTGAGAGGACCAGAAGGAGCTCAATCTCCTCCCTCCCCAGAGCAGTGCAGAATTGTCTCCCTCCCTATGTAATTGACTACAAATCTCCTAAACTATTACTGTGACCTTCACTGCTTTGCTCTCCCCTATACAAAAGTTTAGATATTGCCCATTATTTCTCCCATGTAGAAAAGTCTGGTGCTTAATTTATTATGATGCAAAAGGGAATCAAAAGAGAAAATCTGTAGCCATTAGAAATGCAGAATTCTGTAGGGTGACTCTATGGAATGGGAGTGCTCTGGGAAAGTGGCATGGTAGATCTTAACCCTGTGATCTCTGTTCTCTGTCATCCTGGCTGGGCTCTGTTTCTCTGTCTCAATATTTGTTTAAGCAGATTGTAGACCTTGGCATCGCCCATGTGATGGAGAGCATTGTAATGGGTATACAATTTTTTCTTAGAAAAAAATACAAATTCTCCCCAAAAGATCTATTCAGACTACTCCTGCAGGAAGGTAAGACACCATAAAGTTTTTGATAACTAAATCCATTTGGTGTTTTATCTCTCGCCTCAAATCATTTCCTTCTGCTATTAGACAAAACTATAGCACAATAAAAACCAATAATGATCCGGCACTTGGCTTAATAAAAGAGTCTTTTGAACTGCTATAACAACATAGAAAAGAGGTCATCCATTTCAGCATAGATCTTAAAGTTAGCTAGAAATATTTATAATATTAACAGAAGAATCAAAGCTGCTTCTCTGCCAACCATGCCACAAATAAGGATTCTGCAAGTAAGGACTTCGGAAGCCCCACAGGACTCTGCTTTAATAAGCAAGTCATCTAAAAGCACTGTTGCAGACAACCATGGGGTACAGAATAACCCACACCAGAACTGATCTGGCTTCAGAGAGTCATTGGAGGCAGCAAGTTCTCTCTAGATAACAGGATAAAAACAAGACAGTTTTGAAAAATAAGTATTTATCATGTTGCCTTTTTATTTGCTTGCTTGGGCTTTTCTCTCCCATAAAAGTTCATCAGAAACATTAAAAGAAGGAGTGGAGTGATATTTGCAGGTTTTGGTTTTGTTGTTGTATGAAATGGAGATCATACTGTGCTATAAATAAAAACTTGGAAGCAAATTAAAACCTGCCTAACAGGAGATTAAGATGGTCTGAAGTCACTGACTCAGATCATAAACAGTGCCGCTGTTAGCTGAAACTATTAATCACTGTGGGACGAAATAAAAGAGGAAATTTGTTAAAAAATAAGCAGGGGCAGGATGCTAACTCCAGGGGCATGCTGTTTGGCTCGTTAATAATGTATAACGAAGCGCGTGCCAGATCAAAAGCAAATCACATGCAGCTGGCAGAAAATGAAATGGCATTAGGCAAAGTATTTGTCTAGCTATGAGGCTATTTAAGAAACTGCTGTCTATTAATGTGATGTTGATTAAAGCTTTTCAAATTAAGCTTTTCAAATTAATTTTTGCTCATAGAAATCCCATCAATAAAACATGGTATATGCCTTTTATATATATGCATGCACACATATGGGGATACCCATATGTATGCATTATATATTATAAATACCGCAAATATTTAGCCACAACTTTGCAAAATCACCAGGAGTTATCATCAACTAATTAAAACATCTTTACATTCTTATTGTAATTGATACTCTGTGTGTATGTGTACTGAATAATTGTTACTTGTCTGTGTTATGATGCTATTTTTGATATGACAGAATTTGACAAAAATCTGTGGCAAAGGGAAAAGATGAGTGCTGATGTCACAGCCCTGTTCCTCACAGGTTACATTGTCAGTTTTCAAAATCTAGAAGGGACACACCTGTCTGCCGAGCTCCTTCAGCTTTGAATGGGCTGGTCAAGCAATGGGTCAGGAAGCTGAGAAGCAGTGCTTACACAGGCAGGTGCTTTTCCATCAGCATTCTGTTTTTCAGACATGGATACACCCATCAGTGGCTGAGGTTAGGCTTGTGCAGGAGGTCAGAAACATGTGCTTCTTTGTCTGGGTGCAGCATGGACCTGTTTTCAATCCAGTGAAAGCCTGAAACACGAGGCCTGGCCTGAAACACCTAGGCTGTCCCTCTCCAGCCCCATGGCCTTGATGCCTTAGGTTTTAACTTTTATATTTTTCAAATCCTGTACTGCTAGTGTAACTCTGAAGTTTCCTGTAGCTTGTTAAGTGCTGTTCTCTATGCTAAGATAGACGTAACAAAGCCTCTCTAGTTTGCTGTCCAAGGACACCTAGACCATCCTAGGCCCAAGAACTGTAAACCATCATCTTGGGGAGGGAGGCAAGCTTGGGGAAATTCCATCATTGGCTGGGTTCTGGTTGGTGAATTTATGCTGATATAAAAGTGTGAAGAACTTGTGACCTGTTGTCCATTTTGGGATCCCCTGAGGCAAGACCCTCTGGAGCCCAAAGTGTACATCTGAAGGCCTTTCAAATAAATCCCTCCTTTATTCCTGTTTAGTCTCTGTTTCTAGGTAGCCCTTGGGCTTTTCTGCCTTCGCCAGACGTCCAGATTCAACAGGAGGGAGTGGGCAGTGTGTCCTCCCAAAAGTCAGTGTGGTCTGGAGGTCTCTTGAGAAGCAGGAGGCCCTTGAGGCTGGCGAGAGCTTGCAAAGTCCCCACCATTGCAGTCGATCCGAGTAGCCAAGCGCCAGCCAGCCGCTTTGCCACTCGCTCTCTCCGCCACCAGGGCTTTGAAGGGCAGCGTTGCTCTGTGCTGCTGCACAACGAGCGACCCCCCAGTGTCACAGAGCACCCCGCTCTTGTCACCGCGTGGCAGAAGCCGCCAGCTGACATGAGCGGCGCGTGTGGGGGAAAACACAGCTCCCGCAGTCTGGCAGCCCTGCGCCCTTCTGCAATTACCAACAACACTTCGCTTCTGTCACCGCTTACTGAAAACATGGCACAGTTACCGAAATAAGTGAGCACTTAAGGGAAACCCAGACCTTTTATGTCTGCCACTTATTTCCTGATTATCTTCCTGGAGGTCAGGCCCTTCGTTTTGACACTTAATGAATAAAATGCCCACGTTGCAGGAAATGGGATAATGAATTGTGAAAAGACATAATCAGCAATGACTAAATAATTAAGGGAATTGAAATGTAGAGTCATGTGGGAATGTATTAATAATAACATGATTTTTCCATATGCTAAAAAATTCTGTCTGTTTTTAGAAAATCAGTCATCACACATGCTCTGTGGCAAAAAAAAAAAAATTAATGTAGACTAATATGAACTGTAATTAGATGTTCTGCTTTTAAACAGCTGAATAAAAGATGAAATCATATAGAAAGTATATTTAGATACAAGCCAGAAAGTAAACTGATTATTATTCATAGTGCTGTTAATAGGAGCTGTAATTTATGCATCTAGTGGGAATCATGTTAGGCAATTAGGAAAGGGAGTCACACTTGACTTCCCTTTATGCATTTACATATTTATATATTTTTCTATATCTTGCCAATGTCTCCATCTTTCCGGTTACCTTTAATCCACATATCTGCCTAGAATAAGACCTTTTACACTGAAATTCTCTGTTACAGCTCAGATGTTGGCCTTCACTTAGATTAAAGGAAACCACACAAGCTTATCTTTGATCTTATTTGTCCCCTGGCACTGGACTTTTGCAGGTCCTCAGTACTACATGAAGAATGGGACTTTTTCATTTTTCTGCATGCTTCACCTTCAAAGGGTTGCAGCAGAAATTATCATGGCAGTAGGTCAGGATTGTGCCTGCTCGTGCTCCCCTCTGCCTATGCTACCCTCTCCCTGCTTACCCAGGACCCAGGCTCTCAATTGCTTGGTCTCTGTAGTCTGCACCTAACAAATCCTGGAATCCTATAATTCACCACACTCCCAGCACTGATCTGGATTTTGGTTCTTGTTGACATTACTGAGTTCATAGAATATACAATCCATTATCAGTATTTAATACTTTCAGAAGTTCAGTGCAAGAATGCATTAGGCTTACTTTGTGCAATAACATGGTTAATGTTTTCATCTCAAAGTGTCCTGGTATCTAGTCACATGCTAATGCAGACTTGCAGCAATCCCATAAAATATGGGTCAGCTGGAGAGGGTCACATCACCAGAATATGTTTGAACAGATGGGTGGGCTGAGATACAGAGAGCTGTTGTGGTTTGCTCAAGGTAAAAAAGCAAGTGGCAGAGCAAAGATTAAAATTCAAGGCATTAGATCAGCAAAGGATTAAGTGCCATGTTCATCTGCTTCACTTCCAGACATATATAACATGTATCTCAGTTAATCTGCAGATTTGGAAATATTCCAGGGTTTGGAAATATTCAGCCCATAACTTTAAAACAAGAGGAGGCAGGGAGACATGACAGGGAAGGGACAACAGGGGACTGCAGGATGGGGTGGACCAGTGGACCTTCTCCCACAGGAGCTGTGCTGCCACTTGGTTGCAGGGCAGTTTCACAGGTCACCTGTCCCCATGAGTACACAGGGACAATGCAAGGTGATAACCTGAGCCGAGTCCCTGCTCACAGCAGATAAGCAAAGTCTCATTTTTCCTCTCCGTGTAGTGCTAAACTGAGCCAAATTGCCCCATAAGCCTGACACTGGCTGCTCTCAGCCATGTCTGAGATGAGTCCTCAACAAGCCTTGTAACACATTACCAGTCCTAAACTTTGGGTTATTCTACTCTGGTTTTGCTTGCTGTGTTTTGCTAAGGCTGTTCTTCTCGTCACTTTGCTGGGTGTGATGCTGCAGAAGAAAAGTGTGTCCCCCCAAGGCATGAGGCACTTCCCCACTCTCTCTGTCCCCCAAAAAGCCCTCCTAGAGATGAGGACCTGGTGTCTTGGCACAGCCCTCTGGCTGCAGGGCTTACATTTTGGCTGTGAACCGTCTTTTGTAATTGGGCTGGCGAGGGCTGCCTCTGCTTCTGCCAGTGCCAGCTGCTCCCCCTCCACCCGGGCTGCAGATTGCCCCACCAGCCCCCGGCACCTCACCCTCTGACAGTCCCCTCTCTCACCCCGTCCTGTGCAACCACCTTCACAGAACTACTTTCAGCAGACATTATGCAGGAACGACCCATTCTTCGGCACACCCTGACACCCTCCCCGCCTCTCCCATGCCAGAGCCGGGAAGCAGGAGGTACTTTGTGAGCAATATCATTTTAAGCTACAAGCCACAGAAGGGAAAAAAAAAAAAGCAATAAATGCATTCCCATGCATTCCAATAATGCTATTTTTTTTATCAGACAGAAGAAGATTTTAATTCGCCCCCCATAAATGCATCTTTCTCCCAGGCGTTGCACGGGTCTGGCTCATTGCATTTGTTCTCTGTCAAAGTGTGATATCTTGGGATGGATTCTGCAGGCTTAAAATAGAAATGTTCCTGCTTGCTGCTGCTGATGTATCATTGGGTAATCATTAAATAAATTCAGTGTTTTACTGCATTAACAAAAACACATGATTGTTTAACAGAGTATATTACAGAAGATGGAGGCTTTAATGGTCTCTATGGATTTTTAGTTTGTAAGAGTACATTATGAAGCTGTCTTGGTAGGGTGCTGTTTTCATATGTGAAAGAAGTTACTGGCGTTATACATCATTTTTATATCTTGTTGCTAGGCAACATATCATAGTGCAGTTATTGCAAAGGTGTCTGCTTCCTCATTAAAAATCTTCATGTTGCTCCTTAATTCTGCAAAATTAGCCCTCTTCTTGATCTTATCCTGCTTCCTCGGATATCTTTTGATTTAGGTTTCACCTGCTAAGTTTTGGAGAAATATAAGAGACCTTTTATTACCTGAATTTGGGATTGAAGCCTAAAGCTGATCTTTAGTTTCCCCCTTCATTGCAATTTGTTTTCATTCAGAGAGCTATGCATTTCCATTCACTTGCGATTCAAAAATCAGAGAAGTAATTTAAGTGGTGGCGTTTTAAGATACGTCCTATGACAGCTAAATAAACAGCAACAACAAAATATAGGGACTACCTAGGGTGTTCTGGGAAACTTATAAAATTCACTTTCAAACTCATTTCTTCTGCTCTTCAACACAATCTGCAGTTTCTGCTTCAGCATAGTGTTGTTGCAAGCTCCTAGTATATTAGCATTTTCAAATCTAGGGACAGTTTTGCTTTGGCTCGGGTCAGGTTGTACAAGATTTGGGGCTTTACAGGACTGAGCTGACTTCATCACCTCACTTCATCTTCGCCTGGAGAAGGCAAATCTATTTCAGAAAAATGCAGTTGGTAATAACAGACAGTATCACTCACAAATATCTTCCCCACAACAAAATAACTTTTTTTTTTTCTGAGTGCCAGCATTTATTCCCTTCATTACTACTTCTCCCAATCTTCTTTGACTTGGAAAGCTGTCTGCTGGGACTGTATGTGCTCCCAGGCACAGGGGTGGCTCTGGCACGTGTAGCCCCCAGATGCTTTCACAGGCTCACGTGGATCCACAGCACATGAGGGGACTGCCAGCACTAGGCAAGGGGGAACTGGGGGCTTCCACAGACCTCAGCATGCAGCAAATGGCTCTTTATTATCCTCATCCCTCATACCTTTGTTACTAGGGTGTTATAATTCCTTTCATTAACCAAACTTAATGCACTGGCAGTTAGTATACCTACTGTTCAGTTTGGGGCAAATGCTACTATTATAATATCTGGTTTTAATTAAGCTGTTCTGGATAAAAGCTGGCATGCTAAAAGCTTTTCTAAATGCTGTTCCTTGGTACACACCCACACAACAACAACCAGTAAATCAATGGGATTTTGTCTAACATCTCCCTTGGAAGATATAATTTGGGGTGTGGTATCAGGGCAGTTATTTCTAAAGGCATGTGCACCAGAGGCGGGGAGGAGTGAAAGAAACATGAAAGAAATTCATTCTCTTATTCTTTTGAAGCTGTAGAAGAGTTAAAAATAGATATAAGACTTATGCTCTAAAGCCTAATTATTTAAGGAAAAAAGTGCAAATAATTAATTTATAATGGGACTAATTTCACAATTCTGTGAAATTTGAAAAGATAAAATTGCAAATGAAAGAAAGGAAATTGCAAAGGCCAAAATGTTTAACTTCATGATCAGTCAATATACTTTACTAAAAAATACCTGTGAATAATTGTTACAGTGTTTTAAAGATGATAGTTGCCTCTTCAGTCTGGCAATCTTCAATCTGAAGATTTCACCCCAGAAACACACTGGATTATTTCTGAGTAACCACATGGCTCCATTTGCACCCTACCTACTTCCCTGTAACTTGCAAGGAAAGGGGTAGGGTGGAATCACACTACTCTTCCGTTGCTTCTAACCACACAATTTACCTTTAATGTTTGGGCCCCTGGGTTGCACAACAGCTTTAACTCTGTTCCTCCAACACAATTAGTGAAAATGTCAGCGCTGTTTTTCCACTAACAGTTCCTCTACTTTGCACCACTGGCTGATCCTGCTACAAGTGAGTGATGAATATCCAACCTGACCAGCTTGGTCTAATTCCTTTCTTCCCCCGTCTCCCCTCGATTTGAGGAGATGTTGAAATGGATGCAACTCTCTGTAGTCCAAGAAGTGTTGTCAATGTCCAGAGGAACTTTCCTTCCATTCCAGAGAAAAAAGGAGTTTGGAGAATTAGCATCACTTTTAGTATCTGTTTATCCATGAAGTCATATTTTTTTAGAGCAATTTTACCAGTTGATCTCTTGTTAACTCCTTTGGTCTATATAGAAATCTCTGCATGATTGCATGGATTGCATCCCCTCATGACCAATGAACTCAGCTATCAGTCAGAATCACCTTAACTGGATGATTGTTTCATTCATGGGAAATTTCTAACATAGGTAGCAGCCTTGGCTCAGTTAATCACTTGTCTTTTCTCTGTGCAAAAGACAGAGGAGAATTCTCTCTTAACCCATATTCAAATTAAAGAATTAGCCAAGACAGTGCCACAGGAAAACAAGAGTACACTTGTTGTGAAAAGAGAAAAAGCTGTTACTTCTCACCCAACAACTCCAGAACAAACTGGAAGGCACTCCAGAACAAAACAAGTGGTGAGACTCCGACTCACACATCACATCATGTCCCATACCTGTGTTGTACATTATTTCACGGGTTTATAAAAAATTCAGCTCTGGTTTCTAATGGCACCGTAGTTCAATGGGTTCCCATTGCTTCAGAAAGGGTATGCAATCAGCAGGCCAGATGTGCAGCAGGATTGCCTCTTCTTCCACCTATGACCCTATCTTCTACCTACAAAGCTGGTTGTTAGAATTGTATGGACTGGTTTGCTTCAGAGCAGTTCTCTGATCAGCTCAGTCATGATACATCTTTCTTTTTGGAGCCCAACAGCAGTGCCTCACCATCTCCTGTCACTATAAGTGGTCTTGCCATTTCCATTTCAGTCTGAGTTACCAGGGAAGAAAAATAAACCAAACCAGAAGGAATGCTGAGCCTGCATTTTCAATCGTGGGACACTTTTTCTGACATCTACTTTCCTATATTGTCAAACATTCTTATCTTGGCCCTTGCTGGTCTTCCCCCAGCTTAGGGGTTAGGATACAGAGGTGAATGATGCCTTATATAAGCCCACTTGTTAAATGAGCTAGTACTTCTAGGGAAAAAAAGAAAACGGCAAACATGCCTAGCAGCACTTGGACTTTCAAAATACTGTTACCCAATCTTAGTGTGCTAAAGTCTATTCAGTAGTCAAAATTAAGTCATTGTTTCCTTGTATTGCTTCCTTTGTCTGCATCCATCTTGAATTTCATCTTGTATTTGGACTGCCAGTGCTTTGGGGACAGGAACTGCTCTTTCAGTGTCTTTGTGGGGCACTTTGCTGAGTGGGTGCAGACCAGCACTCTAGAAGAAAACTATGTGTTTACACGTCATTCACAATTATCATGCAGATTCACGATCCAAAGAGAGGTTGTTTGCAAGGGCTTTGTGTTCCTAGCTGGGAGGGACCCTTCCTCTTAGCATTTCAACATGGCTTGAAACAGCCTGAAAGGACCCTTTCCTAGAGAATGGGGGAGAGATTCAGGATCTGATGATTTGCCCATCCACTGCCTCATCCTTTGAAAGACAAAGTTCAACCTCACCTGAAATTGTCTCCTAAATTCAAAAGATTCTGAGGGGTCCCAAATCTTGGGTTCCTTTGCCAATAATTATGTATCTGTAGCTTCACTTGTCGTAAGGCATTTCACCCAAAGGGGCCTCCACACCATAACTAGGCCATTCCAATTTCAGGATGGAGTTCCACTCATGCTCTTGCTATGTCTTAAGAAGGTGCAGAAGTGAATCTGTTAAACTTGAATATCTGGAGGAAAAAAATTATAATCACTACCCTATAGCATTCATTCTTCTGAGAGCTTTCAGTAAAGACCTGACACAATGTAAGTTCAACACTGGAAATGTGTTTAGCTTATGTAATGACCTGCAGACAGTTCTGGAGACTTCTGCAGATTTCACATCCATCTCCAGCTCCATCAGTTCAGCCTTCTACTTTTTTTCTTCCAAAAATCTCAGTGCACTCTTAACAAAGTAAGGTGGTGATATGTCATTTAACATGTATAGGATTGACACTTTTAAGTAATCCTCTAAAATTGCTCAGATGTCCAGCTGAAAGGGTTAGAAGCCAATTTATTCCTATGCAGACTTGTCCAGGTAGATTTTGTACTGAATTGCCATTTCCTATGAGTATCCTCCAGAGGATACTCTTCAGGCTTTGAGAGCCCTTTCGTCTCTGTTTGCTGAGGTATCTCTTCAACTCCCCAGTTCCAGCTGGCAAATCAGAGTGCTGATCGACTTGTACCCCTGTTGCTCTTTGGGTTATATTTCCCTTCCTGCATGTGTATTTAAAATGCAGTTGTTCGTTACCAAGAATTCCTGGTCTCTGTGAACCAGCGCTTGCAAGAGAGGAGCAACTTCCTCGACACTAACTCTGGTTTTCCGTGAGTTTTCCACACACACTCAATGATCCACATCCCCTCACTGCTGTCACTGCCAACTTGGAGGCCAGTGCTCTGACATACCTCACTGGTGAGGTACCAAGTGGCAAATGCCCTCTCTATCAGAATCTTGCTACCGAAGGGGTCTGGATGGTCGTGGTGCACCTGGGGCCACCTCAGGTCTTGTCACTGTAGAGGAAGCCAGTGACTCCTGCACTGGAAACTTGCGTCTAGAGCACAATCTGTGTGGAAGCCCCTCTTCAAAAACCACAGTTAATGTCAGGTAAGTTACCTTTTTTCCCCCTGTCAATGTGTAATTAGACATCCCAATTATGCAGTTTAATCTAATTAAAGTAATGATGCAATTATACAATAATTGATGCATAATCGGCATGCAAAAACCTGTGTAAGTATTATTTAACCAACAGAGCAAATTCTAGATTAACCTTTTCAGTCTCTTAAAAGTATATCATTTTAACAATCATCTTGAGGAAGGGATTTTGCCTACTCAAGCATTTATAAATCCTTACTGCCACTAGTAAAATTACTTTTTCTTACTATTTATGGGCATTTAGCTTCCGTTGACTTCAGTGGGAGTTGACTCCCATTGTTGTGACTGAGTATCCACAGAGAGAAGTAAAGCTTAGAGCCTCCAAAAGACTCACCACAAGTATCGCATCCAAAGATGGCAAAGTACTGTGAAGTAATTTCAGGAATGCCTAATACTGGATTGCCTGCTGCTAGAGATGATAAAAAAATAAAATAAATCTTACTGTAGATTGCAAGTGAAGACAGCTCTATGCTACCGGTACTGGTACTTTCTCAACAAACCTTACCACTTAAGATAATTTTTTTTAATTAACTGCAAATTGCTTTCTCATTATCCAAAATAAATGTGCAAAATGTGCATATTGCATATGCACCACACTTGCAGATGTATAAACTAAGCCTTAGCTGTGTATCTGTCCAAAGTCTCTTGCACCAAGGATCCACATTCTGAAATGACATCAGAGACCTGGGGGCTTGTCTGATAAAAAATGGGATTTCTTCTCATCCTTGGATAATACTTCCTTTTGCCTACTCCCCATCCCCTTTCTGTTGTGCAGTGAACTGTGCACTCTGTACTGCTTTTTCCTACCCATGATGTGGCTGAATGTCAGTAATATTTTACCCTCGTTTTGGAAAGTACTGTGGAATCAAACATGTCTGCGTTTACATAATACTCCATAAGTAATCCAGCATGCCTGGATGTGTGAAGAAATGAGAATGACCTGTCCCTTTCTTTGTCCGTGTTGCATAACTCATGCTTTAAACTAGGTACATTGTATTGAGAGATGTTATAAAGTGAGTTTATTCAAAATACCTCAGTATCTGTGTCAGTAGAGCTATTTACAAGCATGGAAATTTTAGAGGAAGATGTGAATGCTCCCTGACAAGCAGTCACTTTGGCTTTTGTTGTTGTTTTTTGCACAATTTGCTGCTAATGATCTAGTTTTAAGTGTTATTACCCGTGTGTATGGAAGTATAATTTTTATTTGATCCATATTCTCTTTAATGCCAAAATTGCTGAGAAAAGCTTTTTAAATTTGGTTTAAATTCAAATATGATGGGTTTACTGTAATTTTTTAATTGTCAGAATTCATATTGGTAGTATAAGGGTTTCATCCTTTTTATGATGGACACTGAAAATATGCTTTAAAAAAGCCTACAACTGAATAATTTTTCATTCTTGGTGATATAAATTGCATTCTACATATGGAGTCACTGTGAGCCTGCATATATGGCCCACACTTTCCAAGCTTAAGAAGTCACAGGTGCTTGGGTGATCCTCTGGTCACTGGTAAGGATCACATAGTGAGCATTTTTGTCTTCCAACATTTTTCTTCCTCCCACTTGGTGGTTTCAAACGGAATGTAAGAGGACAGACTTGGCTGGGCAGTGTATAAAGAAAGTTTCCGGTGCATTCTGAGTCCTAGTTCTTTGACCTAAAAAATGCTCTTATTTCAAAGACAGAAAAAAATAAGCCTTTCCCATTTCTTTCTTGAGTGAAATTCTCTTGTTGATGGGCTACAGAACATCAGTAGGTCCATCAGAAAAGACTGACTGGTCAAGGAAGTGGTTGAGTCACCATCCCTGGAGATATTTAAGAGATGTAGATGTGGAACTTGGGGACATAGTTTATTGGTGGACTTGGCAGTGCTGGATTAACAGTTGGACTTGATGATCTCAGAGGTCTTTTCCAACCTAAACAATTCTGTGATTGAGTAACAGACATCTGGAGATGGGAAGAAAGCAAGATAAATGCAGCTAAAAGGTATGCAAAAAATCAGCAGCCGTGCTACTGCACAAAACCCCCAAGAGCTCCAGCATATTTATATTCTATGGAAAAAATTAGCATAAAAATCTAATGTCCAATTATTTCACAGTTCTGCTTACATCTCTTGCTAACAGAAGTCTCATCAGTGTAGATCACAGGCAACATCATCGTGCTAATTTTTCACCAGTCTTTACATTTTTAGCAGCAAACTCACCCATATTTGTTGTAGGAACTTGCATCTGAATTTGCCAACAGTTTCATGATTCCAGTAGGCCAGGGCTGCTGTCTTTGGTCAAGATACAATAACTACCAAAGTAAAGCTGATCTCTTATTGCTGAGCGTGATTTAAAGGAAAATCTTTGAAAGAAGTATAACTGCCTGAATTACTACTCTTTTATATGTTTTTAAATGAGAATGTAAAGGCCAAGGGCATTTTTTCCTATTTAATACTATTAAATCCATCATTAAATCTCTCACTGAACACTGGGTGAATTTAATGGTGCCCTCAAGTGCCGATGCTGATGCTTGACTGTGTTAATATTGTTGTATATACAGATACAATAAATAACACTTAGCTAAGGTAGTGTTAGCCACCTTATTGGGTATATCAATACAAATAGCTGCACTAATGACATTAAGCATCAGAAACCAACAGCAATGTGAATCTAGGCACTGAGGCTAAAATATGGATAGGGACTCAACACATTGAACATATCAATAAAACTGAACAGACTCTACTAAAAGCTTTACTGCTAGTTGGCATTAAAGGATTAATTTGAAAGTACAGTTTTTATTTTTTCTCATCTCACTTTATCACATGCTCTGTCTTAAAACTTCTGTCTATCTGGTGCACAGGTATTATGAGGGCTTCTGTTTGCTGAACAGTCTGCAAAACCCTTGGCAAGTCATGCTTTGCTGCAACACAGGTTCCCTTTGGTTGATGTAATTCAGCACTGGGAATGGGCTGGGTTTGTACCACTGGTATTTTTTATGTCTGGTAGTCTGAACACAGAGTTGCATTAGTTGAGTCACCTCTGGATCACTGTTTCTTCTCTCCACACGCATCCTTTGGATGTAGTTGCCTTGCCCATGCAGATTATTTTAAGCCACCTTAATTGCAGGATCCCCAAATGTTCATTATTACAGTACTCTTTTACCAGCGCAGAAATCTCCAATTGACACCATTTCATTTAGAGGGCATTTCCAATTTATGGTTTTATTGCTAGTAGGGAAAAAAGCTTTATGTTTTGATATTTCTTCCAGTGGGTTTCTATGTAAGCTAAAACTTTGAAAGATATATCCACTCCCTTGTTTTACTAAGAAACTCCTTCAAAGTGAGAAAGAACTGACCTAAAGGACTAATTTTAACCAACAGGGGTAAAAACCTTGCTTGGGTAGAGAAGTCCCTGAAGGCCTAAGGGGATATTAATTGCTACATAGACATTATCTGAACCTTCTCATTTCAGTGAGTTGCAGTTTGATGCTTCTCATAAAGACAAATCAAAAGAAATTAATGTTTGCTGCCATGAAACAATCTTTTGTGACTTTTAGTATTTGAAATTTCCAATGCTAAGGCAGTTACTTCTGATTCCCTGCACTCAAAAAAATAGGTAACATAATTAAATAATGGTATAGGTATATCTTTTTTCCTTATGCATTACTTTAATTTTTCCACATGATTTCTGTGAGGTAAAAAAAAAGAAAACATATACATCCTCATTTTTTAAATGTCAGCAAAGGAATGTTAATTACATTGTAAAGTGCATAAGTGAATCATGTGTAGTTAAGAGCTCAAAAATAAACAAGCATTTGTAACCATCTTATTTCCTTGCATACCTCTATCATGATGTAGCCTACAATTTCATAATCACCTACTGTTTGCTGGCAAACATGCTGAGGAATTTTTAAGAGAGTTGTAAAACCTTTTGCTAGCATCATTTTTCATATCATTCTAGCTGTAAAAGCAAGCTGTCTTTGTGCTGAGAGTCTGGTAGAGCATCAGCAGAGAATACCTAGAAACGGTGAGGCAGTGTGACATGCTGTTCCATGTAGGCTTTCTGTGCCCCATAGAAAGGGGCTTCATTTCTGGGCCTTCAGCAGTTCAAGCTTAGTTGTTTTGTAACCAGTCCACTTAAAAACTGTTTCAAAGATCTGTTCATTTTGATTTCTAATAGTATAATGTGTTTTTAACCAATTTAGATAAATCTAAATGTATTTGGTTTTAGTTTAAATGGTTTAACTTTAAACGGCCATTCTTTTAAATAGATGCAAATTTCTTCTGCAATGTCTACAATAATGCATAAGATACTAGTGTTAAACTACTTTTTAATAAAAAAAATGGTGTAATGGATTAAGCCAGAACATGCTTTCAGAGTAGATTTAAGTCTGCAGTGTATATTCTCATACCTTGCACTCTTTTTTCCAACTGGAGTCACAGATTGGCATTGTCACACTCAGTGCCATTTATGTCGAGACAGGGGGTTTCTTAAGGGACTTTCTGACTCAAGAGTCTTTCAGCCTTTGTTCCAATTTTATAAGTTTTAACTCATAATAATATTACGGTACTTACAGAGATTGTGGGGGTGCTGGTCTGCCTAATTCAGGTTTGCAGACTACCTTGCAAATGAAAGCCAGTGCATATAATAAGCACAAAATACTGTTTCAGGGCTTAAAACAGACAGAGCTTGAGAGAATAATAGCTTTGAGGAACACACTTAATATAAACACTGGATAAATATAAATTGCACAGCTATGGAATGGTCTCCTTCGCTGCTCCATGGCTGTGTTTGCAGCTAGAGAGAAGCACACACAGAAAACGAGTTTTAACAAGAAATGCCAGATTGCCTAGGGACATCTGAGGCAAACAAAGGGGCTCCGCCTGCCTCTGACAGCATCCCAAAGGCCACCCCATGTGTAGCAGGGAGAAATGGTAAGTGCTGTTTCATGCCCATGGCACTGGCTTCTGAGAACAGGATGGCGAGCAGAGCTCCCAGCCAGGCGGGCTCCGCTCTGGGCACAATGCCCTCGCGAGGACTCCTGACACACCGTGCTGCTGGCAAGCCTAACATTTTTCTTCAGAGCAACAAGGGACTGGCCTCCAGCCCTCTCCCCACTCTTACAGAGGATCCAGAGGTCCAGATCCTAGGTCCGCTGATGTGCCCCATGCTATCTTTCTGCTGACCACAGCAAGAGTTTTGGGCAAATGCCTCCATTGTGTTTATCCCTGCACTTAAATCCCCAGGGTTTATCGTGGTGCATCGGGAGCTTATGAAATCAAAAGCAGCAGAGGACAACTATGGTAACTGATACATAAGAAAATAAGAAACTTCTGTTTCTATATTTTCTAAAACACAATGGGACATCTCTTTCTCACAGTCACTCCTTTTGTGGTCATTACCAAACATTCACATGTGAATACAAATGATCCACATGTTTTCTTGACTTAAAAAGTATATATTGACAGCCATAAATGCTGAGGATTTTGATGGACTGAAAAATAAACAAGAAAATCCCACTTAGCTACATTTTAGGTGTGAGTCTGAATCACCCAGAATGACTAATGCTCTGACCTGTGTTACAGGCCAGATAACTTCAGCCACTCTCCCCCGTCTTGAGCCTATTATCTAGTATTTCACTGAAGGATATAATTCAGAAAAACATCCTTTATCTTATGACTTGAAGAGATTAAGATAGGCATTTCCATAGCACTGCATCCCATCAGTGAACCACCAGCTCATGAGAAGTTGTTCTTTTTTTCCTAACTTCACTTTTTTTGTTCTTCTATCCATTGGCTCATGATGCAAGAAGTATGTGTATTGTATCCCTAATGAAGTTAGTGATTTTCAGCCTTTTCTATTATTGTGAACTGGCAACAGTTTCCACTGATTTTTCAAATCATCTCTTGAGAATCCTATTGAAGCTGTTGAGTAGAGGTTCTGCCTTTCCTTGACAGTTAACTACGAATAGGTTTTCTAGAAGTCATGCTACAGGGAATTTTCCCCCATGAAGTTGCTTACACAAATCAAGTATAGTGGCTCTAGTGTAACAGAGCTGATTTCATCTGTGATCTTTTCTATGTTCCTTTTTTTTCACTTGCTCAGAATTCCCGGCGTTTCTGAAGAAATGGGTTCAAAGAAACAAGCTATTATACCATTGGCGTAAACCGTTCTATTGTGCTACCATTCAAATGCAGCCTGATGGATTGAACTCTTTGGGCAAGAGTATGAGATGTGGGATATTTGTTTTCAGTTTCTTGTCCTCTGATGACCCCTAGCCCCTTTCTGGGTCCAGTGTCCCAGTCTATGGTATTCTTCATTTCTGAACATGAACCTGTGTTCAACTCTGTACTCCTCTGTACTCTTAGCTGAACTGGTATCTGTTGGCTTCAGACATCACATTGTGCCATTATGCTACTTCTAGAATACAAACCAGCAAGATTTAACATCTTTCTGTCGATTCAGATCTAGGAGGCACACGATGTAACCTTGAGAACAGATGGTTGAATTCACATACACTGAAGCACAGAGTGCTACACTGATTTCTTAATCTCATTCAGAATAAATGACTTGTATATGAACAGATTCCCCAAGTTGTCAGAGCATCATAAACAAAATTGTTTGCTAATTGCAGTCAGCCACATCCAGGCAAGGTTGTCCAGGAAGGATTTACAGGCTGCTTTGCCTTGCAGAACCTTTGTTTTATGACAGGGAAAAGGGAAGGAGAGTCTTTGTCTTGATGCTCAGCTCTTCAGTCTGAGGCTCCAGCCTGGTGTATTTTTCACCTGTAAATTGAACATATTTAATTTAATTGCATTAAGAAACCACAAGTGCAAAATCTCTTGGAACTGTACTTTGTAGAGCTACATTTGACAGCATTTTGATTTCTAATGCTTTAATTCTGAGTTTTTTTCTTTTTATGACTTTTTCTTACCCTCTCTATCATCTTTTCACACTGACCAAGTTTGTTGTAGTAGCACAGAACAGAAGCTTCCTTGCTTCTTATTATGGTTGGCAGCCTTCACAGGTATGTTAGCCAAAAGGCATTCTGGTAGCACTTTAAACTTTCACCCGGAGTACAAGGTATTTACTTCATGTGATGTCTGCCCATAACTTGTGCACAGAGCACACAGGCATCACTGCATTACCCTAAGTTCGTGAAGGTTGACTTGCTCAATCAGTTGGCTGAACAAGCTGAGCTAAAAATACCAATTCATCCCCACTGGTGAATCCCCACTGTGGAGGCACAAAAGAGCTCTTTGAGTGAGCCCCCAGGTTTCCAGGAACCAAGTAAGTCTTTATGGTACCCCCAGTCCTCTTAAAACGGCTTCAGGGGTATGAAATTGGAACTAAGAACAAATTAGACCAAACCAATGACCTGTTATTTCATCTTCTGACAAGGGAGTGATCCAGGATCACTAATGTACCTGTCACAAAGCTTCCAGCCTCCGACATTAGAAAATGGAAAAAATTTGTCTAGTTTCTAAAAACAGTAGATTTTTTTTCCCCACAAAATTTCCTTCAATGACCTCCCTGCATTTAGTAGCGTATTTTTGTCTGAATTAAAGGAGTGTTTATATTAGAACATTGCATGCATTTGTGGAAAAGATATTTCAGTATTGATAAATATTTACTGTGATGGTATTTCTGTCTTCTCCAAACCACAGATGTTTTCCTTACTAAATGTGTCTGGTTTTCAGCTTTGAGCATTTTTCTCTCTGCTTTTTTGTCTGTATTAATACAATCATCCATCAAAATAAGAGTAAGACCCTGACCAGTGTCCTGGTATTTTTTTTCAATAGCCTTTGTTTTAACTTCTTGAAATGTTTCCAGAGCAATCCTGAGGCCACTACCATTGCCTAAGAATTAACATGCTTGTTATGGTCTCTGAAAATGTCAGCTGTGTGCACTTTTTCATTATTATCTGAAATCATGCAGAGATCTGGACCTTGAAATATCCTAGGTCTTTTTCTTTCCTCTTTCTCCTCCCCCCACTCCCAAGAGGCAGCTATTCATCTTCATTAGCCACTTCTGTTAGCTTGCTGCCAACTGAGACTAGAAAACTAGCTGCATCAGTCTTGCATGGCAATTCAGGAATTAGAATCCATAGTCCTTGGGTGCAGGAGGTTAATGCACTAATAAAGATTGTACCTTGATTAACCACATCATCTCAGCTTGCCCAAGCAAGGCTGGATTTCAGACAGTTTGTTGTATCATATGGCTCAATGCATTCATCTCGAAACATAGCTTCTTAGTTAAGAAGAGATATTCATCTTTGTGACTAGAGAAGAAATCTTACCCTATTTTTTTCATTTCAGTGAAGAATATTTTTTGAAAATTAAAGAATTGTGTAAATGTTCTGTGATTTACCTGTAAAGGGACACCATCCTTTCCCAATAAGGGGGCACAGGGGATTTGTCCTAAACTCTGATATGAGAGAGCATGATGTGGGTTATAGGCTAATTAACTTGTTTTTAGAATAAAACTACATTTCTTTTAGGTATCCATAACTTCTAGACTTACAGGGTCATTTATTCCCCCCACAAATGAGTAAAAATTTGCAAACCTCTGTGTGAAAGAATTATAATCATACAAATGAAGGACCTAAATAAGTCAGTTTGATAAGTAAGCAGCTGTAGCCTTCTTTCACATTTATCTGTCCTAGATTGCTGAACCTTGACTAAGTGTTGCAGGTTATTTTCAGGATAGTTCCACTAAAGCAGATATAACATATTCCAAACAGAAACTTATTGCACTGGTATTTTTGATTTGTTGTAGAGAGAATTGATCCACAGATCACGTTGCAGATGCTCATGATTTGGAATGGTTGAGTTCTGTAGATACCAAATATCTGGAGATTTAATGCTGAACACATTCTTTAGTGCTGCAGTCTGCAAAATCTCTGACTTTCTCCCTCTTCGTGGGCTTAATTTCTCTTTTTTCCTTTCCTTCTTCCCAGCTCACGGGCATGCACGTACACACACACACACACACACACTCTCGCAAGTCCTGTTTCTGTCGAGCAGTTTCTGCTGATGACCATCTGTGCATGTCTGAAGAACTAAGCACAGCAAAAATGACACAGTCACAAGCTGCAGAATTACCTTTATTTCTTTGTTTAGAACAACAATAAAAAATTCCTTGACAAGCCTGTGGATTGTCCTGTATCTTTGGAAGTTATACCAATGAAGCCTATTGAAAGGAATTCATGTTACAGGAAGCAACGGAGCGTTTGGAGAGTCTTGGGACTGGTGCCAAAGGGGAAATGTGTTAGAATGTGTTTGCAGCAGATTGCTATGAAAAAAGTTACTCCTTGAAATCATTTTAGCAGGAGTAGGAGAGACAGAAGAACTGCTGACTGAGGTTCAGTGCTGAATTGGCACCCAGCTCAGTGTCCTTACTGCAATTTCAGCACCATGATAGGCAGCTCACAGTAGTTCCCTTATTTCATCCTTCAGTTAGTGGGTGAAACCATGTGTGCCACTTATCTCAAGTTTAGAAAGCATTTTGCATCATACATGACAAATATTAACTATAAATTTAAACCTACCCAAATGAGTAAAGGGAAGGTAAGTAAAACAGAAAACAACAGAATCTGGAAAGCGACAAGATATTTCATTGGATGGTGATGGTTCTGAATAACATGTTATCAAAAGGATGATGACCAATAAGAGATGCTCAAATGAAAAGTAGAAAATTATCAATTGCTCAAAGGAAAGTATGGGGTTTATGAGGAAGTAGAAAAAGAGTTTTAAGTAGGGATAAGTGACATCAAAAAGAAACAAGAGGAAACAGCTTTATCTTTCCATTTTATAGGCACATATTTGAGGTTTGGGTTAGAAAAGTTGCAGCAATAATAGATACTAGAGGAACCAGTTTTGAAAAAAGAAAATTGTCTTTTCACATGATAGGAACCTTACCATAGTGAAATGCTGTCAGCTTCAGCAGTCTCCAAAAGTTTCAGAGTCTGACTGTTTACTTCAGATATTTGACACTAAAATCATAGCCATGTTGTCAGCTGGTGGCAATGTAGTTTCATTGCACTGAATGGGATATTTGCCAACTGACAGCAGTTAAAAAGAGACTCCNAAAAAAAAAAAAAAAAGGATAGTATTGTGAAGACAGAAGAGATACTAGAGGTTCTCAAATTGTGTCTTGTGACCACTTGCTAAAGGGTCTTGGAAAGCTCTGCATTAACTTTGCATGGCCTTGACTTCCAACTGAATAAATATATCTAATGCTTCCCTAAAATATGCATTTCAGTGTACATAACTACAAAGACAGATCCTCTCCAGTCCCTCTGAGCTAACCAGCTGAGTATTTGCAAAGGAAAATTGTGTCTCGCAAATCTCCTATAATTCCTGTGACATGTCAGTAGAGCAGTGGATGAAGTTGAGTCAGCTAAAATAACTTTCAAAAGATGTTTGACAGGGTCCTTTATGAGGTGCCACAAATATTTCTTAAATCATCGTGAGTAGAGAGACAAAATATTATGAATCAAAAATCGGCTAGGTGAGCACAAGCAGAGAGGAGGATTAAACAGTTAGTTTTCTTAATGACCCAATGATAAATTCTGGTTTTGGCACCAAATGAACAGCAAGATTATACATGTGGTAGGACTTTAAATCTAGTTGCTACCCATCTCCCTACTTATTATTAATTACAATTTTTCTGAATCAGTTCAACCATTCCCGGTATCATGTGCCACACAGCAAGACCGATGACACTAGATAAATAGCATTGCCTTAAGTCTAGAGTGAATACTATAATTTACCTCTGCATGGTACTTTTCCTGAAAAATTGTCTACAAGCTAGGGTTAAAAGCCCCAAACAAAACACTGCCAAGTAGTCATTAATCCCCAAGAAACGTCTGGTTACTTAATTGTTGCTGCGGAAACTGAAGTTGGAGCAAGGATATGCAATACTATAGATTTCTTTATTTGAAGGTTTTCCCTTCAGTGAGAAGAAAAGCCAAGTTGGCATGTTGAGTAAGATTAACTAGGCTTGGACCTTTATAGCTTGTAAAACTGCACATTTATGTATGACTGCTGAAAACTGATTTACTACAGGTAGAGACGAGTAGAGTTGCAGAGTTGTAGAGTTTCAGTATGCATGTGAATGAGACGTGCCAGCAGTAGCAGCACCACAAAGATGTCAGTGCAAAACAACATCGCTGCAACCTTCACAGGGAGAAATGTGTGTAACAAAACAAAGAGAGGGTGTCTGAGCTGCTCCTTGGTCTTTTGCATCTGGCTGCAGGAGGAGGGGGGTAGTCATTGTCATCGCAAGCAAGCTGTCCTGCAATTGGGCACATGTGCTCATCCACATATATTTTTAAGCAGCCTGGTCAGGGCTTCCTTCTTTGATCTAGAAGTCTTTGTTTTCCCCACTTCTGGACCCCAAATGTCTTCTCAGTACTTTCTTTAGTTGACATCGTTCAGGACTTCAGGATTACGTTAATCAAGTTTGAAGAAGACTATAAATTGGTTTTAAATTAGACCATTATCTTGTAGTGGCTGGAACATTTTCTGGTGCCAGGTGTTTCTGACTTATTTTTAGTTTGATTTATGCTAAAAAAGATCCTGTTGGGTTTTTTTTAATTTCAAAAACCTTTTGAGTCAATCAATGGTCTAACACCAATTTGAAGATGCTAAGGCTCTTAAATACATTTAAATTTTCATCAGTCCTTTTCAAACAGTTTTCAGTCCAGCAGGTGCTTTATGCCAGTACTGCCAATTCCAAACTCCAAAGACAGGCAAGTTACCTGAGAAGAGATGTGCATGAAAGTTCATTTTACAATAAAAGTTGAGTCCTTTCTGTTTAGTTAGTTAAATAGTTTCCATTTAGGCTTGCATTTTCAGACATTTCACACCATGTACCAGAAAAAAAATCTTGATATAATCATATGTCACTACTAGTGTTTTGAATCTGTCTCGAATATCTTCAGATAGAGTCTAAAATCCCGAGACTTGGCACACTTGAACATATTCTGGATTTGTTTCTGCTTGATCTTGCATGGTGTTGACATTTGCTGGACACCTAAATTCTTTCTCCTAATTGTTGAGGCTCTGTTCTTGGCAGCAAGAAGGAGACTGCACATAGTTTAATGTTCGTATTTAGAAGAATATTATACTACATTTAAATCTTACCCTTCCTCAGTGGTGACAGGCTGTAGTTCAGGATACTTTTCATTGTGGCTTTCTGATTATTTTTTCTAATTTTATTTAATCTTATAGTTGTCTGAATTTTGAAGAGTAGGGATAAATAAACAATATGTTCTCAACTTAATGTATTATTCTAGTAAATTCTCATTCAGATATTCGTGATAATGGCAATTATTAACCCTGGCAGATATCAGCAGTTTTACTAAATCTTTGTGTCAGAAAGGGTTACATCAAATTTAAATTATGTAGAAAGCTTATTATATACCACAACTGAAAGTAAAAGAAGAAGAAGAGGAGCTAGCTGGAAAAAAAAAATAAAAAGACCATTAAGGCTATTTTTCATTGAAGTGTGGATGAGAAATAATGTTGGAGAAAAGAAGAAATGAAAGATTTTGACATGTCAAAAAAAAGGTCACCCTTATTTTTAATCAAGCCTCTGGTCCTTTCCCTGGATGAAGGCATCATTGTCAGACTCGGGCAGGCAAGGTGGGAGGAAAGGGCTCTGCTGCTGTAACAGATTGGTTTGTGCTGGCACAGAGCAGACTCCTCAGGAGATGTTCCCTGAGGGTGACAGTGGGGTCACCAATTGTATAACCTGGAAGAACTGCTTCTTGAGCAAATGGCAATCATAGGCACTGAACAGAATATTTCACAAGTAGGATAACTTTGAGTCAAAGCCACCAGATGTTCCCAGTCTGGCTGCCCCCATTCTTCAATTGACAGAGATAACGTAAAGCATTGCCCTTTGGAAGAAAGGGACACATAGTCATGTGTTCTTTTGGGCTCAGCACCTCAGCTTGTAGGGAAGAACACTTGGGTTAGGAACAGGGTTTTACCAGTGGAAACACCTTTAGTCTATATACACAACATCACATTTCCCACAGAGTAAGTAAATGGTCCTGTAAGGGAAAAGCAAGAACAGCAGATGTGAAAGTGATACCTTTTTAGATGACAGACTTAGGGTTAAATATCCACATTGCAAATCTCCTTTTTGTCAATTTATTGTCCTACACCTTTACTGTTGGAATATTTCTTAATACTTAATCTTTTGCAAACAGTAGCACATGTGCCAAGTACTTATACCAAATGGCGATCTGATTGCCTATGGTTTTTGCTGCCTGAGTTTTAAGAAGTTACTGTATATTAAAAATTGCTATTTACTGTTATTGCTGGCACTTATCAGATAAGGAAGGCATAAGATGAATGATCTGCCTCAAAGAAGTGAAAAGCAAAGCAATTCTGATACTGAAACTGCAAACCAGATGATTCTCTGATTAGAGGCACGCACATAGATTACAGAAGTATAATAAATCATGTAACTTTTTAGCCTCAAATAAAATAAAAGAATGCAATTTTTATTAGGAAATAAACTGTTTATCAAGAATGCTTTAAAGGTGACATTTATTGCTAATAAACTGTGTTGAAAGGGCTGGTCCTTTCATTGGAGAACAGCCAGAGACTTTCCACCATGTAAAAAATGCAGCAGCTCAGTCCATGCTGGGTCAGAAAGCAGTTCCATCAGCACTAATGAAGGATGAGCAAGAGACTCACACACACTTTTTTTCAAACAAGAAAATTTTATTTTCTCTTTAAAAAGGAATGAGTCATGCAAATATAACCCCAGTATTATTTTGGGACTGATGGTGGATCTCTGCGTGGCTCCTTGGAATACCACTGAGAAACAACTCCACAGTCAGTTAATGGTACCAAAACCTAGCAAAGCATCTGCCAGACAGACTCTTGATAGTGTCAGAAATCCCCCTGCTTAGGCAGGATGTTATTTGCTCTTCAGTTCTTCTAAGGTATGGGCCAACTTTCAGGGGTGTCGTGCTTGGCACTATTTCTCATATTAATTCTCTTAAGTTACTGTGTACAAAATATTGTGGCTGTTGGTGCTGAACATGTCAAAAAAACATGTCTGTGCCTTAACATCCTGCACTAGAGAGGACCAAACTTCTCGTCTGAAGTGTTTCATTTATCTCTGCCCAAAAGCAGCCTTGCTGTAGAGACCAACTCATTCAGACTTGAATCATAGCAATATTGAACATAGCCTACCTGCTACCTGCAGCTGAGTCAAGGATGACTGCATAAAAGTCAGATTAAGCTACATCTGTCTCTTAGGTATGAAAAAATGTCCCTCAAGACAAAACAGGGAGGAGAAAAAGATGGTGTGCAGCACAGCTCGTTTAGGCCTTGCCACATATCTGTGTCCTGCAAGCCACAAACACACTGAAGTTAGGAACTTACTCAACTCCTTTGCAATGATAAAGGCAATTTTAGGAATTAACTGTTAGCAAGTGGTAAGCATTTACCATTCTGACCTTGTCTGTGAAATCTGTTTTGTGATAGTCCACTGTGTATACCCCATTACTTGGTCATGGACTGAAATTTCTGTTCCTGTCTACAAAAGAATGTTCTTCTGTTAGTCTCACCAGCCCAAATACGTTGTGTTATTAAAGTGTATTTGCAGATTTTCAGAGAAATCAAACTTGTTGCACTTAAGATGCATTATCTATTCAGGAAAATGAGATGATGCTTACGAACTGCTCTCAAGAGTCTGTAAAAATCATTGTAGCTCATGTTTTGTCTGGATTATATGAAAACTGGGCATTTCCTAGAAGCCGCAGTAATTTAAATATTCCACTACCCGGGCACTCTTGTTACTGATATGCTATCATTGTCTCCTTTTCCACTGACTTTCTAAATGCATTTTGCTGAACAATACTGTTTTTCAGGAGATGACCCATTCATGGCCTCCACCACTGTCAGCTATTCACACACCAGGAAAGGCAGAACAAAGCAAGTTTCCCTTCCCAAACAAGGTAAGACATGCAACATCATGTAGAAACATTCCTCCTGCACCTCACAATATGGCCTACACAAACCCTGGCTAAGTGTATGAGGTCTCTGGGCTGAGGTTGATGCCATGCTGATGATCTTCTTCATGTATGTGTGCCATTATTCCCTGTCTTTGCCCTTCTTACAGCCTCAGCAGGTCTAACAGTCTGCATCTCTTGGCAGCAGAATTGATGCTGATGTGGGGGTCATGGGTTCCTCATGGCAAGGCAAAACCACAGGTGTCTCTGGTGGGATGCCCAGATGTGGTGGCTTCTGCTGAGGCTCCTGACTGATACCTTAGGGCACAGACAGCTGTGGAGAGTCAGGGAGCTCCTCCTTGAATCCACTCCTCCTGCATCATTTGGCTTCACCAGCTGAGATTTTTGTTGAAACCTTTGAGGTCTGAGGAGGCCTTCACTAGTACACTGGCCTCTAGTTGGGCCTGAGCACACGTCTCCTGCCACCAGCCTGGCTTCAAGGGGAAAGCTTTGCTAGAGAGGCAGTCAGCCCAGTGCCATGATGCTCAGAATGGCCACAGAAGCATTTGCCACAGAAATATTTGATCCCCCAAGAGACCAAAGCCACTAGTCCTGCTGATGGTCCCTTAGAACCAGCCCTGCAATTGGATATGTGTCCCAGGGCGGATGCAGTGCAGCATGGTAAAGCTCATCAGCATGAGCTCGAGGAAACCACATTATTTATATACAGTAAGTCAAGAGGGAATGAAATCAGCTATCTTGTGCAAGAGCCAATAAATTTCACATTGTATCACCATATACTGTTTAGGTGTCACAAACATCTTTCATGCACTGTTCAAGCTTGAAAAATGTTATTGATGCTGTTTATAGTCTTTTTCCTGTTAAAGCAAGCTCGTTTGGCAACTTTTAAGTCCATTCTGCAAAATTTAGTTCAGGGAATAATTATAACTACAAAGCCGAGAAAACTTCATTTGCCTACAGTAAAACAGCTTTTCCGTGGACGAGAGTGTCATGATTTTGAAGCATGAGGGATGTAAACCAAAATATCTGTGGCATGTTATAAAAGAAGGAAATAACTCACTATTTGCTTGTTGAAGGCAGACAACTGACTGAAGATGGTAGGCGGGCCAGAGGCTCGTTAAGTTAGAGTAAGTCCTGTAGGAGATGGGTGGATCAGCAGCTTACAAGCAGGTGAAGTGCCAGATAGGGGTGACAAAGTGAAGTGGTGCTTGCAGCGCTGCAGTTTCTGCCACAAGTGCCACCACACGATGTGCTTGCGTGGCACACATGTGGATGTGCACGGGCAAGGCGTGCACCTGCCAGCGAATCTGTGCAGCCATCGTGGATCCACTTCCTCACAACTAAATGTATTGTGATAAATATAGCAATAGGAGAACCACAGAGCAGAGAGCAAAGATACATGAATAATGGTTAATATTGACTTTCTCATCTTCTCTCTGCCTGTTCATCCATCTTTCTGGGAAATTTTCTATTATTTTGAATTGCAGAGCCATTTCAGAGATCTACTGTTCATTTTTAAGCATCCTTTTCAAGGTGGTTTCCTTTTCTCTTGCCAAAGTAGAATTTCCGTTTTTTTTTTAAGCTTAGGATGGGCAAGATTTCATCTAGTAATATATGAGCATACTTTTGTACATATAATAACATCACAGCTGTACTGTGGCCTGGGTGGTCTGCATGGTCAGAAATTAGAGTGCTTTGTGTGAGATGGGAAAGAAGTACCTTAAAAAATTCACCAGAGTCCAGGAACAATCCTGTGTTACTGGCTGTAGATAACATTAATTTTAGACACCACTTCTCTTTTAAAATATTTTAAAATAATTAGAAGCTATTCTTTGGCTAATCTGAATCTGTGTAGTTACCAACTTTAGAAAGCATCTGCTTTTCAGGCTCCAAAATGCAAAAATGGTTTCCTAATTTTTCAAACATTTTTTTCAAACCTTCATAAGCTAGATGTTGCTTTTCACAAAGCATGGTGTAAAATCTTTATTGGACCTCATAGGCAATGTCTCCATAGCTCTTAAAAAGCTTTCCCACAGGTAAACTATGTAGCTGTCCCTACTTTTTAAAACCTGAGGGCTCCACCAAACTCTTTTGGATAGCATATTATTCAGATAAATGGTTCTGTCAGTTAAGTAGTGACCAAGGCCAGTAAAGAGACTGAAAGGCTAAATTCAGGGCAACAGCTTAATCTCTTAGTTCCAAGTCATGCATGGTAACATGAATTGCTTCTCAGTCTTAATAGCAGTGTTGAGACATCCATTCAATTCATTTGCAAAGACTCTTCCAGCAAGAGAAGTAAGTCGGTTGCACTTGCTTTTAACAGAAGACAGTTCCCAAATATTAAGATGATCATCATTTTGGGAATGGGAGAAAGAGAAGCTTGTAGGACTCCTGCCCTGTTACAAGGATGCAAATCATAACTGTCCATAAAAACCAGAGTGTCAGCATCATTAGTTCACATTCACACCACACTGCTTTTAACCTGCAATTCAAGTAATTAGCGATCTGACAGCCTGAAACTTGAAATTTATTAATTAGGCTATTAAAGTTGCAAAGGCCACAGCAACTAGCTAGAGTGGTTTTGAAATCAGTCTAGAAATAAAAGCTAAATATCTGAGATTTATATATCACAAATATAACAGAATTGCACATTTGAAACTGCACATGTGGATGTATCAATCAATATAACTAAATGCTCATTTGATGGAGGGGATGGATGTGCATATGCTGTACTTCTGTATGAAATTAGGCCTCATTAACATGGAAGATCTGCATTGATTCACAAGAATGAGAGGAGAGTCTGGGTCAGATGTGACACATGGCAGTGCCCAGTAGGTTTCCAAGTACTGCACTATTGGAGGAGCACTGTTAGAGAGCTGTCCTTTATATAATGGAGGGCATAAAGTTACATTTCATCCTTAACTTTGAATTTTCTTTCTCTCTGGAATTAATTTGTACTCTTGAATTTACTAGGAAGGGGCAATGACAGTCTCTTTATTTCTTGTTTTTCAAAGCTTGAGGATAATTGAATGAATGTGTGATGTGACAGGTTGTGTGTGCTTTCCTTTCTCCCATCTCTACCACACTTTGTTATGTACAAATGATCAGGCATTTCTTGATTGTAATTTTATTAAAGGCATCTTAATAAATAAAGTTAAAATGAATAATTAAATTTGTAAATAAGAGCTCACTTGATACTTGTGTGGATGAGCTTTCATGTTCAAGTATTAATTCTCTTGTGCAGGAAAAATGCTCAATTCTGCTGCATGCTTTGCTCTCTTTCTTCATTTTTACTGTGATTTCATGTCTTGATAGTTTGATCAGGCATTTGATTTCTAGTTATGTATATGTGATATTATGGGATCAGCCATCATTTTGTTACTTGAGAATTAATTTAGCCACTCCAGGGGAACTGGTTTCTTGTCACAAAGCTATTGGATTATTATTTTCAGCAGATGCTGAGTTATCATAGTGATGTTGTTCTTTACAAGCTCAATTCATTTGCTTTTTCCTTTCTTGTTGGTTTTAACAAGTTGGAGGAAACACACTGAACAATAATCTTCAGAAATTAAGACTTCGTCTTGTTTTTAAAGCTACATTCTTTTTTCCTCCATGGGACCATTCTATATTTCTCTATGAGATATTTTTACTAACCTTTGGCAGAAGCAAGACACTATGCTCAGCAGTTAAAGGGGAGGGTGCATTCTTCCTGAGGTTAATGAAAAGGTAAAAGAGTGAGCAAGATCTTTGTTTAGAAGTTTCAAAGGCTTTTACAAATATGAGGATATTTCCCTCAAAATGACTATATTTCCCTCAACTACTCCAGTTACAATAATTCTCTGTTTTGGAAACTGAACATGCTCTTAAAGCCCACTTTTATTGGGAGTGTGGTTGGCTTCAAGAATAGCATTTATATTCAGGTGTACATACCACTACATCACCTCTGCAATCTTGACTTTTTAAGATTACATTCAGTCACCAGAAAAAAACAGGCTTTAATCTCTCTTCATCAGAAACATTCACAAAAAGCTGATGCAATTTGTCAAAAGTACACAACTTCAAATGACTGAGAAATTATTCTTGGCATGTGAAACATGGTGCAGATCTTTTCATATTGCAGTAGAAGGTAGAAACTCTTGGGGTATGCCCAAAAATTTGACATCTCACATTACAGGTACGTAGGATGGAAGTGAGTTGCAGATGTGTATTATAGTATTGAAATTACAGATCAAAGCCATGCAGTCTGGACAGCCTTGACTCCAGAGCAAATTGTGCAGATCGAGGGATTCTGATCAAATGAGCACTCAAGACACCAGGGTCTGCTGACCAGCCAATTGCTGTTTAGAGGGCCCAAGAACCTCTTGGGACCCCAAGCCCCTGAGGCGTTCTCCCGAGTGTCTCAGCAGCACAGTCTCAGCCCAACCAAGTTGGAGCATCCTCAACTCTTTGGGGACATGCAGTTCCTCTCTCCATGAGCTCTGTGTTTGGCTCATCCCTCGGCCTCTGTGGACCAGGGATCTGGTCCACTTCCCAGTTCCTCACCAAAAATGACAGCATGTGTTCTTGTGGGTGCCTGGCCTCTCTGAGCAGTCTTAACTGCAGTTGTAACTGCATCATGGATAGGAGGTGGTATTCCTATGTGTGTCTGGCCTATTCAGAAGCAGAGTTACATACAGGATACTTTTCCAGTTGACATCCATGGCAAAGTATTCTTTTTTCCCTTAATTTAAGTATCTTTTGTTATGGTTTATATTTGTATTTATAGCCTTCTTTTATATTTTTATGAATGCAAACAAATTCTCTGAGTAAAACACAGTGAATGAACATTTGCACTTGAGGAAAAAATGGTCTGATTTATTGCACCACATTCACAGATATTGCTGTTGTCATACAAGGTCAACCTTGTAATCTCAGGGTCCCGGAACTAGTCTGTATTTTCATTCTCTGATGCTGTCAATGTCAACATGTGAAAAGAAAAGGCCAGCTGTGCTACTACCTCAGGAATCCAATGGTCCATGAAACAATATTGGCCTTCCCTCTGTCTTCTCATCTGAACTTGTAGAAGATAATAGACGAGTTTTGGCTGATCAATACATGAATAGTGAGCAGGAGAGTCGTAATAGCTATACAAGGAATTGCACCATTAAAGGGTTGTTGTGAAATAAGTTTACAAGCCTAACAATTAATGGATTTTCCAAGAAATATTGGACTTATTCTTGTAATTGAAAATTACTTTGAAACCAAATGGACAATCATCAGTGCTGTTTATACTGTTAAGGTAATGCCCAAGCAAGTATTGCAGCAAAAAAAATTGCCGAAAAGATAATTCACCTTCCCTTTTTTCTGTTCTTACTGTAGGAGTCACAACAGGGATCTGCAGGACACAGCAATACAAGTAAGTACCAACTCACTTTCTGGCTTCATTAGGTGGAGGGGTAGACAATCACTTTGAAAATGAAGTGACTGATGAAGTAAGAGATCTTAGCAGTAGCAGACAGAACCTCAGCGAGCAGTACTCAGCTATGGACAAATATGGAGAACTGAACTGAAGAGTGACCATCAAAATGTCAGCTCTTTTGGTGGCCTGGGAAGAACAAAAAGTATTCATTTCATTATGGCTGTTCCATTATGCAAATAAGAAAGACTGAAAGGGCAAAAGGGTGGTTTATTGGAAAGCCAGAAAAGAGCTGACCTAATTGCACAGCCAGATCCAGACTCCCAGAAAATTCTGCAAGAAAACTTGTTATCGTTTATCTTTCATATGCAATGGTATATTTTGTGGCCTTTGCACAGTACTAAGTTACATAAATCTTGCCAAACTAACACTAAATAATGTTTCAAAGACCCTATGCCCATGGGTTTTTTCGGCTAGCAGTGTGGGTAGGAGAGTGATGAGTGCTTGTGAGGCTCCTGCTCAGGGCTTTCCAGTGGACTCCAGTTTCGAAATCATGGTGCAGATCAGTAGCACTTAAATTACATTTAGCTATGGTAAAAAACCTAGCAGCTGTATTGAACAGGAGGATTGTTCTGAGAAACAAAATATTAATCCTCTCTCTTGACACCTCTGATGGTTGTTGATGTTGTCTTGCATATTAAAAATACATGATTCTATCCTGCTCTCCACATAAAATCATCACAACCAAAAGAATTATTTTGCTGGCTTCCTGACCTGCCAGCCAGCACAGAGTCCTGTTTGCAAATCGCAGGGCTGTGACTGAAGATGAAAAATGTCCTGAGCTGGTAGCTAGGGCTTTGAAAGGATCTAGTCACCCACTGTGTGATGGAAAAGACATCCAGAGAGACGAGACTGGGAGATGTAGGCTTTTAAAATGGTGTGGCTCTTCGCTGGGGGAAGGTCAGCATGAGGAAGGCAATGTTGTGAAGAAACATGCAGTGGTGTCACTTAATTGCTGGCATTGGTTTGATATTGCTGCGACTACCAGCACTAAGGAAATAATAAAAGGCAAAGGGTATGAGGTTCTGTCAGAAAATAATGAATAGAGTAATGAGAGAAAGAAGCACAAAAGAACCATAATAGGGAGGGCTATGCAAACACAGGCAGAGGCACAAGCATGACAAACACACTGGCTGAGCTGAGGGCTTTGCAGTGAGGCTGCAGTACTTGGCCAGCTTTAGTCCTACCTGAGTATTTCCTTCTTCCAACACTTGAATAAAATAGGTTGTTCTGCAGATTTAATGAAACCTGCGTTCCTTTGTATTGCAAAATTGATCCTATGACCTTACAACTTTTGCCTGCTTCTTACTCCCATGGTCTCCTACCCCACTTCACTTCCAAGTGCCCTATCACCTCAATACCTCTAGCTTCTCATCTCCTCATTCATCCTGCGCAGCAAAATGTGTAGCTGGGCAGAAGCTACACGTGGTACTGCCTAGCTGATGGCAACCAAACCAAAGAAGAGCTGGGCCCATGCAGAAATATTTTCTTCATTGGTGGCAAAAGTTAGGGTCACTGTTGGACACCTGGGCACTTTTCCTAACATCACAGAGAGAGTTTGACTACTGCTGAGAGCTGTATCCATGAGAATTCCTGTTGAGATGCTGGAATAAGACATCAGATAGAACAGTCAGAGTGAGACATAGACTTTACCAGTCCTGTATGTCAAACACAAAGGAAATTTGGGAAAAAATGATTTGAATATGTGGTGGGTTGACCCTGACTAGACACCATGTGCGCACCAAAGCTGCTCTATTACTCTCCTGCACACAGGAGAGAAAATACAACAAAAGGACATGGGTGGAGATAAAAACAGGGAGACATCACTCACTACTGTCATGAGCAAAACAGACTCAGCTTAAGGAAATTAATTTAACTTATTACCAATCAAATCAGAATAGGACAATGAGAGATAAAATCAGAACTTAAAAGCACCTTCTCCTCACCCATCTCTTCCTCCTGGGCTCAACTCCACTCCCAAATTCTCTACCTCCTCCCCACCAGCAGTGCAGGGGACCAAGGAATGGAGGCTGCAGTCAGTTAATCACACCTTGTCTCTGACACTCCCTCCTCAGGGAGAGGACTCCTCACACTCTTCCCTGCTCCAGTGCGTGTTTCCTCCCATGGGAGACAGTCCTTCATGAACTTCTCCTGAACCCTTCCCACAGGCTTTGGTTCTTCATAAACTGCTCCAGCATGGGTCCCCTGCACAGGGTGCAGTCCTCCAGGAGCAAGCTGCTCCAGCGTGGGTCCCACACAGGGTCACAAGTCCTGCCAGCCAACCTGCTCCAGTGTGGGCTTCTCTCTCCATGAGTCCACAGCTCCTGCCAGGAAATACTAGCAAATTACTCTGTGGGAAAGAAATCTCATGGTCAATGTATTGTGTTATCCAAGTGCACATCGTCAGAGTCCAAATTAGCTGATTTTCCCATTGCACCCTGACTTCTTTGGAGTGGCTCTTGAGCTTGTCATTTGCCATGGTTTTACTGCAGCTGCCAACATTGTCTTTCTCATGGATAGCATTTGCATTTCTGTCATCCTTACCCCACAAAGAAATCAAAGCATTTAAAAACTCATAATGGCTGAAATTATACTACTCCATCACAATAAATATCATTTATCCTTGTTACCCCAAAAGGGAAACTTAATCTGGTTGAGTGATTCACCAAAATTCCAACTAAGAGGAGAGAACTTTTCTGGCCACCCACTATTAAACATGGAAATCCTTCAAAAGTTCAGTTGAAATTTATTTTGAAATTCAAGAAATCTGGACTCATTTTCTGCTTGCATCTAAAAAGGTTAGAATAGAAGTTGCATGAGATGAGGTAGAAACTAGCAAAGACCTCCCAGTTCCATGGCTAAGGATCCATGGACTGATGGTTTCCACTGCATGTTTTCTGCATGCACCCACTGACACACACAAACACACACACACCCCTGTTCCAGGAGTCATATAAAGTGCTTAGCATCTGAAACAAAGTGTGCTAACAGCAATCCCCTAGCAAGGTGGGTAGCTTGTTCTTTGTTAATTCCAAAAAAGACTAAGAAAAACAAAGGTTGGCACAAATTTGCCCATAAGAAGAAGTCAAAACTAGAGAATATTTAGCAGTTCAGCAAATGCCAGCCTCCCACTATGGTACCTGCATGTATTTGACAGGTTACATGAAAAAGTCAAAAGCAAATCTTAGTTTGGCCAAGAGTGTAAAAAAGCCAGTTACAGTTACCTTATTGTAACAGGAAGTTCTCTTTTACATACCCTTATCCAAAAATATTATCTGTACCGTATCTGTGACATTCAACTGTGCTTAGGCTATACACATTTGTAAAATTTCTAAGATTCAGTCAAGTGAGAATAAAGTTGCTAAGAACTGATAAGGCATTAATGGCCAGATTTTCTACTCTGATAGGCCAGATTGATGCATTTCTACCATTTGTACAGGCTTCGTCCTTCCTCTGCACACAGAAGCATGCTAAGTGACAATTAGCATAAAAGCAGCTACAAATGCTTACTGTAGAGTAATCCATTAATATCCAGTTTGGCTGAATCACAGAGATTCTGTTTCCTCACAGTACGTATGCTATTTCCCTTGTTGCTGCATTAACATACACTGCTGAAAGTAGAACTGATGTGAACTCTGCTGGCAAAGCACTCAGGAATCCATATTCCCTCTCACTCTCAAACAAACCAGTGTTCATGGTAATAATTCATCACTTAGAAAAGACCCAAGTTACAAATAGAGAATCTTTGAATATATGCCAACTGTTACTGTTGGTTTCTTGTTCCAAATTACCATAATGCAGATGAGCTCCAGGGCTCCAGGCTCCGGAAGGCTGACAAACATATATTGAGCAGCAGCTTCCTAGCCAGCAAGTTCACCATCTGGATGTACTTTCTGAGGTCTCTGCTGAAAGTGAAGAGCGACCTAGAGATTAGGGAGTGGATGTATTCCATCCTTTGTGGATGCCCTGCTCATGCCTAAATTTTAGGTTCCTTTAGCTGTCCTCTTACCATGAATGCTGAGCTTCCCTGGAGGTCCACAAAGGCATTGGTGGTTTTGAAGTCATCCAGAGCTTTCTCCATGCTGTTCAACAAGTTTAGGCACCTTATCTGGGTAGACACAAAGCCTACGAGAGGGGAGGATGAGATCGAAAAGCACTGTGTCAAGGTGTTTTTGATACCTAGAACTTCCACTACAAGACAGCAACTTCCACTGCCTAGAGTGTCCTTCAACTTCCTCCTGTACAGCAGTGGAAGAACACTGGTAGCAGAATCCTTCCTCTTCTCAAGGCAACAGCAAGTTTTCCAGAGATGCCCTTACAGCTGTTGTTCTAAGGAAACTGAGGGCGAAGACTTTGTCAGCAGGCAAATGGATGAAGTGTGATGCTCATGTGCATGGACTAGGTTGGGTCTGATCCAAAAACCACTCAACTCATACTGCTCATTAGCAGCATTTCAGGCAACACCAAAACAGCCTGACCAAAATAAACGTTTCTCACATTTTTTTTCAGAAGGAATAGGTGGATTTTGGCTTAACACAGCTCATTAAAAGGTAATGGAGAAAAACACATCCATCAGTAAACTAGTCACATTCAACCTCTGCGCCTCCTTGTCTGCTAGGCAACATGAACTCGTGGTTAGAGAGCTATTAGCATCCAGTGACACACCAGAGGAGCAGCATCTGCACAGTCACTAGGCCCAGAATTCAAGTTCAAGGTGATTCAAGTGGAGTAGCATACCCTCCAAATCCATGGTAGAGCTACACAGAAATCTTACACTGAAGCACGACTCTCTCAGGTTACTCAGTGCTTGTTAATTACAGCAAACATCAGCCTTACTGGTTTTGGTGGGGGAGGGTAGAAGGGAGGGAGAAGGACTTGGCCTGACTCACCAGAAGCAGTACCACCCCATCTGCCAGCAGCAGCCTCCCACTGTCTGTGCTGTGTAACTGTGTTGGGCAGATACATTATTTTTGACCCAAGATGGGAGTCATTACAAGCCAGCATGCCAGGACCCATATGAGTCATAAGGAAATGTGAAGAGGCATCCCTTGGGCCTCTGATGCTTCTCAAGCATTTGGGTACTTGGCTTCTCCTGGCACTGAGTGCCTAAGCCAACATAGCAAAGAGGGCTTCCCCAGCCCCCTCTTACAGAAGCTAAAGATCAAATCCTTAATCTGTCAAAATGAACATGAACCAAAATATCCATTGGCAGAACTGTGCCCTGATCACTGCCTTAGTCTCCTGCTGATGCTGTTTTGCTTTGTAGGAAATAATAGCTGTTCCTGGAGCAGGGTTTTGGAGCAAGTGCGTGTTGTATGGAGTGCACTCTTCCATCAGCAGAGCTGTAGGGCCCTAGAAAAATCCTTTCCATTGCTCCAGGGTCTGCCGTCTCTGGCAAAGCCTGTGTCCTCTAAGCATCTCCTCTTGTGGAGTTTCTCTGCCTGACGTTTCCAGAACACGTGTAAGTGACAAGAAAAGTCAAGTCAGGATTGACCCCCCACTTGCAAATGCTCCAGCAGTGCCCCTGCAGCCCTGTGGTTGCCTCCACAGCTGTCTGTGTGTGTGGCAAGAGTGGTCAGTGTTAGCAATGAATAAAGCATTGATGTGTCACATCTGAGCAGTTTCCTTACTGACCCATTTCTGATGTCATTTTCTTCTTCTCTTTTAAAGGGAAAAGTGATGTAGAGCCAAAGACCCCAGAGAAAAGCGCAACCCATACATCGTAAGTCACATTTGCGTTTAAGATTGGAGAAGGCAGCTGTGTTTTTATCAGATTTGTTGGGCAAAATAGAATTTGTTTGTTTTCATTAAAATAAAGCTCTTTCACTGATGCTTTTCGTAAAACAGCTTTTTAGATAATGACTAAACATTAATTATTCCTAGAACTTCTGCATTCTAGTAAGTCAGCGATCTTTGCAAGTGAAATGGCTCCGCATCACGCTGAATAGATATGAGATTATTTTTGTGGGTGTGCAAGGCTGGCCTTCAGAACCTTACTTCAACATTACCTTAATGCTGCTGGAGTTTGTCACACTTGCTAAAAAACATCATGTCTCATATGCCTTTGATGTACTGATGTAATTTTAAAAGACTGCAGTCTGCAGCTTCACCTCTGAATTACTTGAAATCCAATTACAGTTATCTCTGGTCTCTCACGATTTTGTTGATGTTTTTGAATTAACAAAAGAAGTCAAGAAATAGATAGGAACAGGCACTTGTAATATATCAGTGTTCACCTTCACTTTAGTGCAACAATAGAAGCTTTTACCATTTTTTACTCCAGTATACAAAGGACTGAAGTGTTTTGCCAGCATAAACCAGTCTATGAAACAGATGGGCTGCAAGTTAAAAAAATGAAAAAATAGCATCAGTCTCCCAAACTGAACAAGATAAGAGAATTTTTTTAATAATTACCAGGCAGGAGCATTATGAATTTCTGCAAAACCATTCACCTTTTCAATCCCATTTGAGAGAGGGAAGTTCTTTTAACAGTCAGTCATGTGAGTTTTAGAGTGGCCCATAATTTATGTTTTCTGATTCCTGTTATTAAATTCAGAGCATTATATCATGTAAATCTCACAAGGTGTCACCATTTGTTACATGGCCAAAAGTAGTCACAGAAGGAGGTACAATAACAGTGATTTATTGTGGGACGTTTTGATTTCTGCTGCAAATACGCATTAAAAATCTTCTGGAAATTAATCTAGAAAAAGATTTGACACGGTGTAAGAAATGGCTTGTCCTGCAGATTGTGTTGTGGAATGTAATTATAGTATGCAAGCACATTTAGGCAAACTTATTAAATGAATTAAGCATTAGCAACCTTATGCCTTCTGATATGTATGATTGTTGGGAACGTTTAATAGAATGATTTCAATAATTATCATTTTTTAAAATAATATTGCAATAAAGACCAAAAGAAGAAGAGTTTTAATGCCATCTGGAGGTATTTTGGAGAAATGAACACATTTATTTTTGCTGATATTTAGCAATATGTAAAACATAAGCAATCCTTCACAGTGTTTTTTTCTACTTAGTATTTTATTGTTGAGAAATATTGCTTTCTTCTTCTTCATTGGATTAAAATACTGTAAGAGTTCTGAACCAACAGTAGTGGTATCTCTGAACCCAAAATATGGGTTCAGAGGTACACCCCGATATGGTTATGGACTGGATTTGAGACTACCTACAGGGTTATATAGTGTGTCAGAATCTGGTTAGGTGTGAAAGGTTCCTTGCCTAATAAGAGATCTTGGTACAACCTTCTGAACCATGCTATCTGCTAGATACAGTATATTTATAATGCTTATCTTTAAATTGTTACTATATTCTAAGGCTACCCCACAGCATGTATGGGTTTTAGCGGCAGAAACAGCTGGTTACTGTTGATAAATTACTGCATTCAGGAACTAGAGGCCCCTCTAGTTAGAGAAATTCCATGGAAATGGAGGCAGGGGAAAAAAGAGGGGATGAGAAGAAGGGAACCAGCAAGTGCTGTATCAAAAGAGAAGGAAGAAAGTGGGAGGGATACAGGTAAGGAGGAAAAGGAATTGCAAACATCAGTTTTTCAGAAAGAGATACAAAACTGAGAAGAGTAGAAGAGAAAACCAGAGATCTAAAACTGAGGGCAAGTAAAAGCCATCAGCAAACTAAAGATGTACATGTTACTCAATAGAGGGCTGGATCTGTGAGTGTTAATGAAGGAAGGTAACTCACGTTGATATATAGGCACACACTGATGCCCCAGTTCTCTTCATGCTACCCTGCTGTCGGCCTTTCCTGGGTTTCTTCTCTTTTCCACCATCTTCTAGGACAGCTTTTTACCCCTGGTATCTTAGGCAGCCACGAATAAAGACATTCTCTGCTCTTTTGGGGCCATAGCAATCCACACCCGTGCACAAGATGCACAGCCAGGAGAACCTGCAGTGCACACCTGCACATGGGTGTGTGAGCCTGTCTGCCTGGGCTGTCTGCAGATGGATGCTCTCTTCCCTGACACACGTGGAGAAGACCATGCCTGGGCAAGAGCTCCAGCAGGGCCTGGCTGGGAGCTGCAGGGGTGCGCAAGGGGCACAAATGCTGCCGGTCCCCGTGGGTAAAAAAGGCTGCACCCTCTTGTGAGGTGTCACTCCCCTCAGAGAGTCAAAGGAGCCCGGTTGGCATCTCCTGGCAGGAGTGCTAAAAAGGAGCAACATTGATGTAGGAGAGAGCTGGCACTTTCAGGCCTGACAAGGAGAAACTGTGGATGCATCTCACTGTGAATCAGCATTTCCCTGTGAAAATGGAACAAACAGCAACAAGAAGACCCCCCACAAAGTAAGTCATGTTTGCCTAGAGGAAAATAACAGAAAAGATGGGGAGGAGTAAATTAATGTTTTTTTCTTGAAAATCTGTTTTTTATTTTTCTCAGGCATGTTACAAGCCTCACACTCTAGCCAAGCTTATATGATTCAGTGGCAGTTAATTCAGCCCCTGGTGCAGATATACTACCTCCATCCAAACATTATTTATGCAGCTTCAAAGGACAGGTTGATTACCCTCCTGAATCAGACAGTGAGGCATTTGTAAACCAAGCATTAACATGACATCTCCCCTCACAATAATCCTCATGCCTTGCCCACTGGGCTCCAGGTCCTCAAAAACAAGCATAACCCAGGACCAGAGGTGCTGTCTGTAACCTCTGAGAGTACAGGAACAGAGAGTGCAGGATACGTAGTGGTCTGTTCAGAGGGTTTGGGTACAATAATCATTTGGAATAGCATTATGCACAGGGGCTTTTCCTGTATGCATTAACTCCCTAGCTAGACTCATTATGACATAGCTCTCCACTGATAATGATATTAAACATTAAAAAAATAGTATGCATTAGATGATGCATATTAATTGATGCAGCATCCTAATGAGGCAGATGAATAAGGGCAGTTATTTCCGTGCTAAGGATAACTGAGATGGATTTAGGAGAACGAGACTGATGTAAAAGCGGGAAGGAAATCTAAGCAGAGCTATATAGTTTTGCACAATATTCCTATGGCTTTCACCACCTTGGCATTCACAATAATCACCTGAGCTGGCACTGAAGAACTGCAATAAAAGGTGCAAACAATACAAAAGTGTTAAGCTATCTGGAGTCTTCCCCAGTTGATTTGTGTTGCTTGTAATTGAATGCTTTTAAGGCCATGAGAATTCTGTATTTGAAGAGGTTTTGTTGCCATTGTACTCAATATATACAGCTCTCTGTGGGTCATATGGTTACAGCTTTGCTGAGCATTTACAAACTTTTAGGACTGATCAGAAATACCAGTCCTAAATGTGATGTTTCATTCTTCTGGTTTTGTCATCAGAGGATCAATTTTCAAGGGTCAGAAAACTTTCACAAATTTTGTTAAAACCGCTTCATTTTTATTAAAATCCTTGCCTCCCCTCGTTTTACTGCCTCTAGTATGGAGGGCTGCATTAAGACATGGGTATGGATGAAGGAAGAGTGGTCTTTGGTTCTTTAATATTTGCAGTTACAAGATTTTTGTCTTTCTTTGGCAAATCTGTTTGTCCTTTCAGTAAGCCTCAGACTGTTGCAATTAAAACTTCTAATTTTATAAAACTTCTGTGCAAGGCAAACTGATTCCAACCAGTGAACATGTTTCAGAGGACTATGCAGGGCCACAAAAACTCCTTCCTGAGCTAGGGGTCTGGGATCTTCCATCCTCCCACGTGCAAATATGACAATAATTTAAAAATGCCACAAAAATACAAAGCACTCAGCATGACTCCTGCTCTTGGAATGACTTTCAATGTACTGTCTGTTGTGATGTTCTTCAGTACCTTTGTGTTTGTAAATGATTTCCAGTTCAGACTACCCAAGGTTAATCATGCCTGACTGTGATTCACTGCTATGCATTTACCTCGACATTTCTAGTGCACTTACTTAATGATATCAGGGCTAGCAACTAGATACCTCAGTGCTGTCTCTTTATTAACCCTCCCACAATTGTTTTCATGCTGAGCTGCTCCAGATTTTCCCCTCCCTTTTTACAAGAGAATTAACCAAGATTGAGGGAGGCTTTTATAATTTATGGCAGTTATGCAGGTTTTGTCCTTTGCTAATACTCTCTGAGAATCTCAGAGATCACTCTGTGTGTGTGTGTTGGCTTGTTTGCTTTTTCCAAGCAGAAATAGATGTTGTCCCTATTCCTTCCCTGTACTGGTCCCCAGCATCATTTGCAGAATGGTTTGCTCAGTGTGATCTTCATTAACAGCACTAAAGTCAGCAGCTTCTAAGCTGTAATGTCTGCAGTTTCTTGCCCATCCAACACCTGCTCATCATTCTCACCACCCTGATTCTCCTTCAGAAAGAAACATCATGTTGGAGCAACATCACTGTTGTTCTTGCTTGATGTGACACACGTTTGTATTGGCACGAGCATCACATGTTGGTTCTTTCTTCCTCTCTTCTGTCTTGCCCCTTATGCCTTCAGACCGGCTTACAGATAGTTATTCAACAGCCAAAATCTCCTGCTGGGTTCCCCTTCTGCAATGGTAAGACTGAGGCAGAGGTGTTACAGGGTGCCTGCAGAGAACAGAGAGAACCAGTCTCCAATACAGGTGATCAGTTTGAGCAAGTGCTGCCAGCTCACCATCCAGCTCTTAGCCCCTGGGGAGCTTGTCCTCTCACGTCTGGCTGACCTGTGGTCTTGGCCTTAAGTCTCTCAGGCAACAACTGCAACCTGATGGGAATTTAAGAGTTGGAAGAGTAGCCTTACATCACCTCACTTCACTGAAAGGCCTGGTGCAAGTTATTTTAAACTTGGGCTTTCCCCCAGCTAAAATAATTAGACCACCGTGAAAACTATCTCATTAATATTGGTACAAAGTGTTGAAAAATGTAATGTTCTGTATAAAAACCTGAGGATTACTCATCCAGAACAGTAAAGGAGTTTAAGTTTTCAAACTTTACAGTAGTTTAAGTTTTCAAAGACAGACTTGGGTAGTAAATGTCCTGAGGAGTGCCATGTAGGGAGAGAGCAGAAGCTGCTGCCTTTCCCAGGTGCCTGCAGACATGATGATGAGTGGGTGGCTCCTGCCCCATCACCACTCTCCCATCCTCTCCCCAGAGTTTCAGTCTTGGGACAGGGTCACACAATTTAAATTAGAAGGATTTGGCTTTAGTCTTGCTGAACTGAAGAGAGAGATAGCAAATAGAGAAGGGACAAAGCATGCAAGCTGCAGAGGAAAAAACTCTCCAGCGGTACATCTTCAATATCCTTCTCTTTGTTTGCCAAAAGGACCATGATGGATCAAGTCAATTGAACCAGAAAATAGCTAACAGATGGGCCTGGAGGACAATGGAAGGGGTGAAATCTATGCTATTGAGGAAGCTGGTTCCAAAAAAAGGGCTGCACAAACTTTTATGGGATATAATCCACTTTTTAGCTTTCAGATTAAGATACTGGCTCAACTTCCTAATCTTCCACAGTTCAGCTTGTGGGCATGTTAGATGGCAAGGACATCTGCAGCAGACACATCAGCCAGTGATTTGGTGAAAACTCTTTTAGTAACTCCACAGGCTCTATCCAGGGCTGTCCTGGAGGATATCAACCTGCTCATGAGCCACAGATGACCCTACTCTGCTGAGAAGCATAACTTCCAGAGGATGGTAGCCAATATGAAATGCCATCCTTTATGAAGATTTTTGGGTTTTTTTGTTTCTAAAAACATCAATATGTCAATGGCTTTCAATGTATATCTGTGATGTTTCTGAGAGAAGGCTTGCAGTCCATGGGAAAAAAAAAAGAAAACAACCCCTTGCTATGATGAATGAAGGCAGTGTTTTTCAGAGTGATGGAGGTCTTTAAAACTGCAGAAGTGAAAGTCTGGTGTTTATCCATGAACTAAGTCTCTGGCAGAAGAAGAAGGCTGGCTTCATTGCACTATTCCACCTGTTTACTCGAGCCTCAGCTTGCAGAGCTAACCCCTAACACTGCCAGATTCTCACTCTGCTCAGCCAGTCCAGCAAGGACAGCTAAAATTTTAAAACCCCCTCCTCAGCTCTCAGATTTCCATGAAAAAGTACCTTTTTTCTGCCCCTTACCCTGAAATATTACCCTTAGTCCATGTACAGAGTGTTTCTCTGTATATTAAATATATAGACTGTTAAAAATGTAATTCTGCCATAACTTCCCACTCCCAGAAACAAAGTGATTTCACCTGTGGGATGCATCAGAGTCACTGTGGTATTGTCACAATGCTGATATGAACCTTTCCTGCCAATTCCTAACCTTTTCTGACCACAGATTTTTTGAGTTTACAGAGCACAATGCTGCTGATAGTTCACAAAAAAACCCTATTGTAAGTTGATACCAAGAAGTCTATTTTCTTCAAATGCTATAAAGACATTTTATTGGAAGACATTTGCCCATACAGATCTTGACTGAATCTGTCTTTAAGGTTTGCAAAGTTAAGGGAAAATAACAAATTTGTACTATTGGTCATTTTTTTGCCATGTAAAAATATAGACACATAGCAGTCTAAATTGATACAAGTAAAAATAATCTTTAAATAGTACCTAAAGTCATATAAAAAAGATCTCAAAAACATGATCTTCCTGAAAGAAGATGAGTTGAATTTGGTTTGTTTGGTTTAGAAAGAAAACATATGGAAACCAAATCTGACCTTAATTGCAGCTGTGGTTTTCCTGGGACAGAATTGAGCTTCTGTTGATTTTGAGTCAGACCAAAAAAAAGCCTTATCTGAGATGTCAACAGAAACGAGGATAGGTGAATGCTAAATAAAAGTACTACTGAGGTCCAGGGAAGTTTTGTTTGACTTAGATGGGGTGAGAAAGGGCTTTCACTGTCCTATTTTTAAATGCTATCCCTCTCTTTTACCAGATATAGCAAATAGCTTGCATTAACCACCCTTATGGCTCAGTGCAGAGTTTTATTTATAAAGTACTCTTGATACAGGCCCTCTTGTGTGGCACCTTCACCTTTACTATCTACCTGTACTCTGCACGCTGTAGGGAAAAATAATTAGCTTCGGGAAGCTGCCCTCATTTTGATGCCACCCTTGGCTCAAAGCTGAAGGGGAAAGTGGTTTTATGCAGGAGAAACCTTCACTTTAAAACAGGAGCTTTTGTCCCATTGGAAAACTTACTATAATAACGCAGGGCATTATTTCTAATTTCATACCAAGTCAAAAAATGTGTCTGTATCACCAGTGTTCATTGAATGCCATTTAGAATAAAGCTGACCAACTTAACTGGATAAAATATCATCATGCTTGAGGAAATGTTTTCCTGTATTTCACTGAAAGCATATTATTTTTCTCTTAAGCACTGTTTTCCTTGGACTTTGTCGTTTGTAAGCGACTAATTGGGAATTTTGTATGTATTAGCTCTGAATACAGTGGTTAAAGGGGTTGCCAGGAAAATCAGGAGATGCAAGTACCTGGGAAGAAGTCTGTTTCGTTGGCAATGCCTCCAAGAAGGCAGACACCATCGACCCCACTCCGTATTTTTTTCTCTGAAGAAAATGATAAATGAAAGCTCAGCGTCTCGCACGTTGGAGTCGCGGTGTGCGTGGTGGTGGTTTTTGCTGGGCTAAAATTCCTGGTTGCCAGGGTAACACATTTTGGAAATTCTCTACCCTGGGCTAAAGCTGCTGCAACTTGAAACCTGCTGTAGCTGATGCTTGGCGGGGGCACCACCGCTGCCGGGTGTGGGGGGCTGCTGGCTTTGCCCAGGGGGTTGGGGCAGGGAAACAAAACAAAATGGGTCCAAAAGAAGAGAAATGCAATTGGGAGTGTTGGATACTTCCAGGATGTCATAACCTGATTCTTTTCTCCACACCATGTCCCGTCAGCCAAAAGATGGGGGGGTTACCTTGTCTCAGGGCTGAATTTCTGGGTGATGGGAAGAAGAGAGGTGTGTGTGTGCCTGGAGGGTGGGGAGAGGAGGAGGGTGAGAGGGGAAGAAAGAGAGATACAGGGTTCTGGCCACCTGCCAAGAAAAATAACTAACATTTTGCAAAAGAGAAATCCTAAGACTGAGGTCATAGTATGGAAAAAGTCTGTTTCACAGACTCTTGAGCCTGAATACAGGCCAAGTTTTTTAGGGTTGGGTTTTTTTTTTCCCCTAAATGCAGGCATCCTATTAACATTTGAACACTAAAGCTCGTCCAGGAATGGAAAGATTTGGAAACTGAAGTGCCTTAGTTTTCTACTTTATTGGTACACAGATATAATTTTTTAATAACAAGAAAGTGAGATTCTGAATGAGAAGCTGCTTCATTTTGCTGTTAATTTATTTTATGACTAGGAAGAAAAAATTAAAGGAATCTAAAGAAGCGCCAGTTTCTCCCAGAGAGTGACCAACTCGAAAAAAAGAGACATTTCAAGCTTGGTGGACAACTTTTTATTTGCCATGCAAAATACAAAAAGATACTGAAACCTGAAATGATGATGAATTTTCCTGTGTGGAAAAGTCCGACTGTTCAGCCATGAATAGCTCTGATTTTTTTAAACCTTTATACTGGCAGGCTGGCAGTTTCATGACAAAATACTTTTCATACCTAACTAAACAAATTATTGGAGTTCTTCTGCCTTAATCTTTGGATTTGGATTAAAAGTCAGAGTGTGGATATTTTTTAACTGGGGAAAAAATATCTCTTTGGATTTGTTAGGATGTTATTGCAAGCAAGTTTTCTGGTCTTTGATTTGCTAAGCTACAACTGGAGTCTGCCTTCCTCGGGGTAAGAATATTTCCACATTATCATTTCACCTGTGGTATTTTAAGAGGGAGAATATTATATCTCAGCGTGTATCTTGGCTTTGTGCATTCTGTTCTTTGTTTAGCATGCAGACAGGCTTCATCTCCCAAAAGAGATGTGGAATATATTTATCGGCAATTTAGAATTGATGATAGATTTGACAAGCAAGCAGAGTGACACACTGAAGCTATCAAAGCTGGAGATGAATCAGGACAAAGGTTTGGATGAGGTATATTGTTCCTGAGATTCAAAAGGATTATACTTACTGATCATTCCAAAATCAGGGCAACTGTACTACTGACTTAAAAAGATAAAAGCTAAGTTTCTCCAAAGGAAAAAAAAAACCAACCACATGGTTTGATTGGCCCACAGACCTTTTATGGCAAAATAGTGCAATTACAGCTGGCATTTCTGCATGCTGATTTTTATTAGTTTTGCAAGATATTTTGTCAGGATTCATTTGTGCTGATTCCCCTTTTCATGGCATAAACTGTAAGCAATTGTCAGTAGAGAAAAGGAGTCTCTCAACATATTTCTTCAGAGACACACTACAGGAGGTGTGATAGATGAGGTAGACTAAATTAAAACAGAACTGATCGGTTACCTGATAAACACGTGAACTTACTGTATATTTAATTGTGTTAGAATTTAGTGCAGTTATGGGTAAAAATCCTGTACATTCACCATCAGCTTTCCTACTCTCAAAGCAAAGCAGACAAATCAGCACAAATAATATCTTAAAAGTATTTAATAGCATGATACAGACAAAGAATGAGCAAATTACCCTTTTGTACCTGGTTTGATGACCAATTTTTGTGGCATTTAGGTAGGCGTAGAGGGGGTCTTCTGTTCTGAAGTCCCCTAGAGAGATGAGGCAGGCTTCCCAAGGTGTGACCTGTCTTGATGTAATTCAGATGGGGGCCAAATACAGAAAAGAGCAAGGAAAAGTTCTGGGGCCAGGAACCCCAGAACATTACAGAACGTAACCTCAGAAACAATTTGCCATTTCTCTGGTCTATACTGGTTTTAACTGCTGGTCTTAAGAAACAATTCAGGTCCTTGCTCATGTAAAATCCATGTTTTGCTTATAACTTATACGAGAGATGTAATATGACACACAAATTTTAATACTTGTAACAACTGTAAGCAACAGCAATTTCTATACACATCTGTGGAACAATAAAGCCTTTTGCCACAAACTGTTAAAAAAATCTGGGGTTTTCTCTGTCACATGGGAAGATTTTGATCTCATAAATAATTATAGACAAGCATGATGTTTTCTAGCAGGACTTCTTTCAGTATTAATGCTTGAAAGACCAAAAATTCCTGTGGGTACCTAGATTTCTGCTTGTGCTGTGCTGCCCATGTCCATTTCAGTTAAAAAGCATTTCCCTGAGAGCAGCAGGCTTTACTGTGAGCAGCCTCAGTAAAGCAGGATGACTTGCATGTATTGAAAAAAGGGCTTGCTACAAAGTGACTGCACATGGAACGACCAAGGGAAAAAAAGAGGAACCCGTATTTGTCAGAGTGGAGGTCTGCTTCTCCTCCACATCCATCACAGCTGCCATCACTGAGCATGGTGTCCCGCAGCACAGTGATCCCAGCACTGCTCCAGTGAGTGAGCAGTCCAGCTGCGAGGCCAGGAGACACACGGTCAACTTAGGAGGGATGTCCTGTCCTCCCCTGAGGAGTTTTACTCCTGCAGGCTTTGTATTCAAGAGAAAGAAGCCTCTCCCTGAGCCTTTTACATGGATTTCATTACTGTCTAGGAGTGGCTGGCTGATGCCACTCTTCAGCAGGCATGCTCTGGTAAGGAGCCCCGCAGCACCCACGGCAGCATCCTGTTACTGATGCTGAGTAGGCAGGAGTCAGGGACCAAATTTCCAGCTCTGGAGCCTGGGAGACAGTGGAATAAAGAGAGAAGGGGGAACATCAGAGGTATGGTAACAGAAGACTTGTTATCCAGGATTTTAGGAGTTCAATTACTATGTGTAATGCATAAGACAAAACAAATAATAAAGACATACAAAATACATGAACAATGGGAGGTGGGCAGAAAGCTGGATGCTTAAGGTAAGATTTGTAGAAAGATCTATAATACTGATATTATTCCATTCTTGTATATATTTCCCTCAAAAGAAAGACAAAGAAAGACAAAAGTAGGTGGATGACATAATAACCACCATCTCCAGGCCTTGTGAAAAGATTGTATAAAGCAACAGCCCTCCTTCTAAAATTACTTTGATTTATCTTTATCTAGCAGAAATGGCCAAACATCTCTTTAGCATGATCCCATTTGGCTCAATGACATTGCAGAGCTATGAGTTCACTTTGAGAAGAGCAACTCTTTCTGTGCACTGAAGAACATAAAAGCCTGGGTGCCTAGCTGGAAAGCACATACCTCCTGCTCAAGCCGCTTATGTTTTTCTACTTGAGAGAAATTAAAATCTCATCTTATTGCTTTGCATGCACTTGTCATCCACTCATATTTTTATTCAAATAAATCTCTGGTTCTTTTCAAAGAATGCTTTCTGTATGAGTGCATTAGCTTTAAAGACTCACCAAGAACAGCACAGTCCATGCTGACACTCTCCCATCAGAGAAGAAACTGTATGAATCTTATCCTACAATTCCGCAGCTCAGTTAATTAAGTATTTGATGTCCTAAGAAGCTGCTGCCTCCCAAAGCCAAGGAGAGGAAGCCTCCAGACCCCGTTTCCATCTTTGGCCACCAGACACAGTGACGTTCAGAGACTTTCCACCCATCACGCTGTGTTACACAACTCTTCCCCTCTCCCCAGCCCACAGTGCTGATGAAATTAAGTAGCATGAAAAATTAACCCCGCTGTTGTTGTAATGCAGCTGGGTAATGTGTGGCCTCATTTGCTGCTACAGGAGAATATGTGTCTGACGCTTTGGTAGTGTGGCTCTGTGGATGGGGCAGAGGGGATCCCAGTAGAACAAACCTGGGGAACAGCCCCACATCCCTGCCCACTCTCCAGGTACCTTGGGCACCCTAGGCCCAATGCACAGGATGATTTCTGATTTCTCTTTCCCAGTCTTGTTACTTGCTGTCCATCCTCTGCCGTCCACCACGTCTGTTTTTTTTTTCTTTCATTTTCTTTCTTGCTGCACCTTCTCTGCTGTTTTCCTACCATCTCATCCCTGGTTTTGTCAAGATTCATCACCTGCAGCCTCATTTCTTGTTGTTTTTCACCACTGTGGGCCCTCCCCTTTTCTACTTCTGCTCCACAAAACATGTCTCCATTTCTCCATAAAAACAGAAAGAAATAAAGAGATATGTATAACAAAGGATACAAAAACTACACCCACAGTAGCTCAGGTTTCTGGATTAGCGCTTATCATCATTTGTCTCCTTTCCCCCTTGATTTTTCCATCATGTCATCTCTGCTTCGCGGTAAAGACTAACTTCTAACTCCTTTTTCAGGTGCCCAGGTATTGCTCCAATCTTCCTATAGGGCCCATAGTTTTCCATTACTTCTCTTTTAAGAATCACACAAGAACAAGAAAATAGAAAGAGAGAGAGAGAGAGATTAGTATGGAGAAAAGTTTTACTTAGCTACAAAATGTTTTCCTTTTATAACTTTCAGCATGATTGACAGATAGGTTTATTTAATCAAATTGCCTTTTCTGACAGTGTATTATTTAATGAGGGAGTTCTTTTTTTTGATTGCATAGGAAATGTGGAAGCATCTGAGAGTTTCTAATGTGCTATTTACTCATCCATTATGTTGGGAATCAGTATAATTTCAATGTCAGCAGTGGAATTAATAACCATAACTGTTATCTGTCACAGAATGATCTATTTGGGGATTTTCTCAGGAAACCAGGATATATTCCCCAACCTTACACCACAGAAGGAAGTTTTAAAAAATAAGTTAGATTTGAACATGTTTTTGTTTTGATTATCACTTCCAGGCTGATGGTAAAGCCACATATTTTCAGGCTTTAATTCTGCATTGAGTCACTGTTATGAAATCCTTCAGCAGCATAAATTATCCCTACTTTCCCCCCCCACTTATTTCACTCAGCTTCTCAAAAACTTCCGTCAAGGACGTCTCCCCATTGGGGTGCATCCTCCCTTCTTTAAAAACAAAAGACAAACCAAAAAAAAAAAAACCAACAAAACCAAAAAAACCCTTGACAGTCCAGTATCCAGAGATAATAAAAAAATTCCTTTTTGGCAGTAGTGTTAATCTGGGCTTTGTTCTGGTTTTGGTGTTGTACTTTACTGTTGGACAAACAGGCCTCCCTGTGTGAGAGACGGGGAGTGCCTGAGCAGACAAATGGAATTACACGAGGGAGGCAGACAGAGCCCAAATCTGGTTCTACTCTCTTTAGGTTATGTGCAGCCTCACATAAGTAAATAACTGATAAATGAATAAAACCTTTCAACTGATACATTTGATAGGTACCAAGACTTTTTATATGACTTCAAAGTAAGGGCAGTAACTGTTAAATTAATTGCTTTTTAAATAAAACACATAAGAGAAATTTTTAAATCCTTCATTGTTCCTAAAAGTGTTTTAGTGCCTCATTAATTCTTGATTAGCCTGGTTGTTAAGAGGCCATTATTATGTGGTAATAAGGTGTAGGAAATTACCTCTAGAACTACAGTCATGTCACACAGACCTGCTATAGTTAGCACCTCATCAGGTGCTCAGACCAAGTGCCAGTGGTGTAAATCAGGGGTACCCGGCCTGGTGGTGGGGCCCATGGTGGTGGTCTTGTGTGATGGGCTGTTTGCTGACCTGAGGTGAGTCCTCTGGTGCTGAGAAGTCCTGACAAAATACAATCCTCTCCAGCAGCCTCCTGTCCTTCAAGTGCTTGCCAGTCTTGCCTTTGGCAGAACAAGAGAACTGCTATAAAACAGTGGAATAAAATTACTTTGCAATTACATTCATTTAAGTAATTTCAAATATGCCTGAAGCTAGCACAGATGAAAGTTCACTCTTTGCTGTATGATTTGTTAGGTAGAGTCAGAGGAGATTTGGTGCCAGTCCAGAAGAATATCCCCAAACTAATGACCTCTTCAGGTCATTAGTATGTATTTTGAATACACACCCCCCTCTCAAATCCTACTACAAACATTGGTAACGCTAATCGTTATTACCCTTCTACAAATAGAAAATGAGCCTTAGGGGCTATTTTATTGTGATTTGATGCAACATTAATCAGCATTCTAAAGAAAAGACATATTTATATGTCCCAGTCTGCATCTATTTATTTTTCAGTGTGTATTACGATTTTTTTCCCTAAATCTCTTTGAGGTTGATGACCTAATGCTCACAATATACAGCTCCCATTCATTACCTGTACAGGGGGCTAATGTGATGCAGCAGCAACACCATCTTTGAAGAGCAGTGAAAATGTTCACAGCTAAAACCACAAAGTGAGTCCTCGCTAGTGTTTTCCCCCTTATTCCTGCCTTGGTTTCAATCTTTGCACAGCAGATGAAGCACAACCCTCAGAGGAGGGAGAGCAGCTCAGGGCCAGCGTGGCTGCAGTGCACAGGAGTGGTGCCCTGTGGGGTGTGCCAGTGCCTGCTCCCTGATCTCTTGTTGCTGTTGGGTGTCAGAGGGCATTCACACCTTGGGAGTGGTGTCGGAGCAAAGATGCAAGAGGCTCATGTTGTGCCTGAACCCCCAAAATGGGGCTGTGGCCTGGGTTTCAGTCCTAAATATCCATGTTTTTTGTTAAATAGCTAGGCACTCATTTCTGTGTGCTTTCACCCATGTCTTCAACATTTTCAAACCCTGGTGTGGTTTCTTGGGGCATGTGTGACAGAGTCCCTCGCCCCAGCCCCGAGTACCATCCCAAAACTCCTCAGGGACTGGCCCTGAGCCTCAAGCAGCTGGAGAAGGGCACCTCCTGTGTCTACATTTAACCCTTTGCCTCAGATTTGGGGCTGTGGGACAAAATCTCCACACTTGCTATTTGAGCTGCATCAGAAGCCAAAGTAGCCCCAAGGCCTCTGCATGGGTAGCTGCTGCAAGCTATGAGTGCCACTCCCCCTCATTTCCAAGCCACCAGACTCCAGAGCACCCCAGAGGGCATGGCCATCCTTCCAAGCTGATTTTCACCCACCCCTTCTCGCTGTGACGAGGGACACCCCTGAGTATGGCATTGGCCTGGGCTGATTTCAGGTGTGCTTGCCTGCCTGCCTGGTCCCAGAGCCATGCTGGTGCTGAGCTGGGACAGGGCCAGTCCCCCACAGAAAGCCACGCTGGCAGCAGAGCCATCCCCAGCTGACAGGCAGGCAGGGACCATCACCCCAGCTGCACTCACATCCCATGCACAGCCCCAGTGGTCTCAAGCAGGGGTGCAGAAGGCATCTATCTGCTACTACTTCATGCGTCGGCTGAAATGTGTTTTTAATATCTTGTGATAATAATTGGCAGCCCAACTGTCATGGCTATTACAAGGATGGGGGGAAACTCCACCAAAAAACAAGTATTTAAAGGGCATTTCTGAGTGCAGTTTCAGATCTTACGAAAACTAATGGAAGAAGCAATTACACCCCAAACCAAAGACTTTTAGGGGTTAATGACTGCATGAGTGTAGCAGTAAAGAACATCAAGAGTTAACAGCCCCAGCGTGATAAAAGTTTATTTAATCCTACTCTAAACAAGCAATATAACAAATCCTTGTTAGGAATGAATGATCTCTCACATGTAGCTTAAAATAATCAAATTTTGATTTAAAATACAAAAATGGGTCAAATGTTATTGGTTTTTGTGGAAGAAAATTGAAATTGTCCAGTCCAATTTTATTTTTTATTTGCAACCTTTTACAGATTAATAAATGCATTCTTAACATAAAACCCTCTTGCTCTGTCTCAGGTGGGAATGCCTGTTTGCCAGAGAATTAGAGACTCTTGAGTGTTGACATATTCTGCTCTGGTAGCTCTGCTGAGCTGTGGTAAAAGAGATATTGTTATATGGCAAAAGATACTGTTTTGGCACCTCTTCACCTTCCCACCTTGTCTTTGGCTTTCTTCCACTTAAAATTTTCTCTTAGCACAGGCTCCAAAGATGAATTAGAGAGTGAACAGCTTAAGATGTTGGGTCATGGGTACATCTGAGGCAGTGCCTATGTCTTCCCAGCAGGACCTGGAGTTTCCTTCCCAGCTCTGAATCTGACTGAACAGTGTAGTGTGACTTTGTTTAAAAACAGTGAATCTTTGCCTCTGTTCCCTCTTCCCAAGTGAATGAGAATTATCGTGGGTTTGCTTACTTTTGGTTTCATAGGGTGTTGGGAAATGCACCTACGCAGGGATCTCTCACTAGAAAACAGTGCAGTAGGATGGAGCCCCGTAACAAATTCGTACCTGTCTTGATAGGATGGATCCTATTTCATACTGATTTCATAATGATCCTGGTAATGAGGAGAGTAAGTCCTCACGCTTTGGTGTTCAGCTAGAGGGAAGAGTAGGAGAAAGTATCAATAAGAAAATTCTGACAGACCTTTTTTTATTCCTAGTTCTTCTTTGGCACCCCTTTAAATTGCAAATAAACTTGAAGCATTCAAGACATTTATAAAATATGTAATGAGGGCTGTTTGCTGCATTTTGGAACAGGAAAAACCTTTCTGTACACTGAAAAATACACAATGATTTCTTTAGACTAATAAACACTCTGCCGGAGACAGTCGAAGGGTTTGTAGAACTTCTAGAAAGTTATTTAAATATTTCAAAGCTCTTTCTTGTCAGTCTCCAACATTTTGCCTATTTTATTTCTTACTTTTATCAGCCATCTCTGCTGTCGTCAGCACTAAAAATATTTAAGTGCCTGATATAATATGTACTTCTGAAGTTTTTTCTTTTATCAGTAAAAATCATTTGCCTTGAAGGTAATATAGTGAGCTAAATTAATTGCTGATGAAACTGATTTTACTAGAGTGACACTGGTGATAAAAGTAACCCAGTACATTTAGTTCAGGAGATCTACTTTTGACCATTAACAATGTTACTACTAAATTGAATTCTTTAAAAGTCAAGTGTCATTCCTTGTATATATGACTTTTTGAATATATATTGCATAATATAGACACAATATTTGATTACAAATAATTTGCAGTTGTACTAAATTAAGGCATTATTATCTGCAGGGTTTATTCTTACTTAAAAATCAAACAGATAATTATCCACAGCTCTGTCAATATTAAGTCCTACATATTTCATTTCCACACCCAAAAGTACTTCTGAAATAATAATGGTTGTTTTGATTGGACTCAAGTTGATATCAAATAATAGCCAGTTAAGTGATACTTAAAGCCATTTTTTCAAAGGTGGTGGCCATAAGTAGATCCTGTAGGAGCCTACGTAGAATTCTTTTCCTGGAAACTCTGTATCAGATAATCATAAATATCAAACGTACAAACCAAACAATCAGCTATATAATAGAGTAGATTTGAGCAAATTGACTGTATTCCTATATGATTTTGTAAAACAAACAAACAAACAAAACTGAAAAGCCAGCAGCACAAATCCTACCATTTCAGTCACGTAACAATCTGAGCATCCATCTCCTATATGCTTGGTTCTTACCAACTCTTGCTCACAGCACTGCTAAGGATGTTTGCTTCTATTAATGGCAGTCTGACAACTGATGACAGAAAAAAAAATTCACTGAAAGCTTCAATTAACTGCCAATGAGAGGAAAAAAAATTAAAGAAGCCAGTAAGTATGGTGGATCCATATGAAACTCAAAACAAATCTACGTTTAGAATTTTGAAAACTGAATTAAATTAGCTTCTGAATCAGCATAGGTAATTGATATTTATTTAATACAATAAAAATCATATGGAGTAACTGAAAATAAATACAATTTTGTTAATTTTCTCAGCAAAATTAAAGACAAATACATTCAAGACTAATAATTTCTTTTAGGTTGTCTTACTCCTGAAAGTGCTTGGGAAGCCTTGTTATAGTACTATATACAAGCATATTTCAAAGTAATGTTTTTGAAAGAAGAAAAGGAAAGCACAGCATTTCAGAAATGCTGAAATTTATCATTTTACATAGAATTTAAACTTCTCTAGTTATTTAGGGAAAAGAATTGCTCAAATCTAGCAATTGCCAAGCATTTTGGCTGGTCCTCACACTGTTTTTGATGACTAAACTACATATTAGAAAATTCCCCTCAGCTCTAAATCCCTCACACAGACTCTAGTTAGTCTTGTCCATGCTTGAGCCTTTGCGAAACATTGTTGACATTTTCCTCAAGATGATTCAACATTTCCAAAGATTTAGGATGGCAGAAAGTATTATCAGACATCATTTAGACTTCCAGATGATTATTTTTTATGAGATGGTTGTGGTAGTTAGCAGCTGGGTGGGAGAAGGTGGCAATCAGAATAGAATTGTGCCTAATTCATTTTTATACACTGCTCCTGTTAGTTAAAAAAGGATATTTCTTTGCAAGTGACATTATGACCCTGACATAGAATTTTTGGCTGATTTTTTTTTTCTCAGAAACTGCCAGCATGGTACTGCCAGCATGCCAAGCTGGTGTCCAGAGGAAAATTTAAGAGGAGTGATAAAAAGAAAGGAGAAAATAGAAGCCCTTCTTGAAAACAAGGGTTTTGTAATAGATATTCTGACATGATATGAATGATGAGGCATAGAAAATTCATAAGGTTGTGTGGAAGTGCAACACACACTCTGAGCATAGAAGACTGACCTATAACTCATAAGATAGTGTGTGTCGAGTGAGTTAGGAGAGTTGTTCCCTGGTGTATATTTAAAAAGAGACATTAGAAAGGAGATATAGTGTGGCTTGCTGTTTGAGAGCTAAATTCATAATTTTTTCCAAAGAGCATTTTTAAGAAAAAATACTTTTTCTTTTCTTTTTTTTTTTTCAATATATATATATTGGAGTACAGGTGGTGTATTTCTGCATAGCACATGCATCTGAATGCTGGGAATAAAACTCTTCTCTCTGAAGGAGAACCCTCAGCTGATTATTTTTGCTGTTGCTGTGTCCAAAGGAGATTATTTCTAATTAAGAGGAGTAGCCCATTTTGCATGCTGGAAGGGGTTGTCTCAAAGTGAAACAAGCAGGTCAGAAGTGCTTGGTGACATCAGATCCCAGGGCAGCTGAGGGTGTGTGCCAGGAAGGCCCTGGACAGCCCCACGCACACCTCGACCGGAGCTGCACAGTGCAGTTTGAGTTCATGGGCCCCTACATGAGTAACCATCCCTTCACAGCTGCTCCATGGAAAGCAAAGGAATTATCCAGCCACTGCAGATTGCACATGGGTTTTCTTCCCCCAGCAGGGAAGTCCATGGCCATGAGCTTGCTCCAGGTGCCAGTGCCAGCCTTCAGCTTCCCTCTCCCTGCAGAGCCTGTGCCCCATGTCCTGGCACTCCCTCAGCAGCCCCCTCCCTCCCCTCCTCCCTCAGCCCATCCTCGACCAAACCTGAGAACTCCTGTATTTTGGTGGGACTGCTATCAGTTCAGAAATGTCTGCCTTCTTGGGATTATCTTTTCCCCTTTCGGCATCTTGCAACATATCAAAAGTAGAGAGGAGTCAAAAGAATACTATCTCTAACACACCATCTCCTAGTAAGTTAAGCTTGATAGGCTTAGTAACCCTGTTGAAAACATGCTAGTCATGGATGTAGCTTCAGGAGCAGTGCTACCTCTCTCTCTGAGCCGAGCATGCAGGGTGCAGGTCTCGTAAGGAGCAGCAATCCATTTGCCCTGTGGGGCAGAATCTGCCTGGTGTTTGCCAGAGAGCTTTATTTTCCTTTTACAGTCTGCATCAGAAGGAAAAAAAATGCATTTTTCCCTGTGCCCATCCTGGCTGAAAATGAAAGGCTCTGAGAAATCTGCTCATGGGAGAGGTTTAAGCCCATTCTCACAGAAATTTGAGGGCTGGAAATTTTGACAAAAGTCACAATGGCCCTTGCATATTTAATGCACAGAACTCCCTACGGTTCACTCCTCAGCACCGAGTGATAGCACATCACCTTGGCCATACATGAGCTTTCAGGTCTTTCTGCCTCTTGTTTCTTTCTTTTTTCCCCCTCTTGCCACACACTGAATTAGTTATTTGACAATTTATTCTGACATTGTATTATTCCAACAATAGTGGAAGGTAATGGTGTGTAATTAGGAGCCAGAACATAACAGTGGTATGAAGATGATTTTGGCAGTGAGATTCTTTTAAATTAAAATTTCATTACTTGAAAAGTATCATGCTGTTTATTTGTGCCCTTTCCAGTGTGTGAACAGTGTCTATGGATTAAAGGGATGACCCTCAGAGATGGATAGCATGATTTTCAGTCTCTTGCACTCCAGTTGGAGATTCTCCCTAGGCACTGGTCTTCCATGCTATATGAATCTATAAGGGCACAATGTATTTTAAAGTCACTGTAAAGTGTTGATATTACAGTGAAATTCCTTCCACTTTTGAGGGGGTGGAGTTTTTTAGGGAGCTGTCTGTGTAGCATCTGGAGTTGTGAGAAGTCTGTAGCACTACAGACCTGTCAATTTTCTATAGATTATCCTTGCAGCCCATATCTTTAAATAAAACGGTATGCTTCCTTTCACAGTAGGCAACTGGATTTTTGTCTGTTTATTTGCTTGTTTTAATCATTTTTTCTCCATCTAGTCAAATAAACCTCTAAATTCAGTGTGTATGCTATGGAACTTCATCCAAAACTATACTGTCTCCTTCCTGACAAGGCTGACAGAGAGTATAATCACTTGTATTGTCCAGAGTACTGTTTACATAAAGGAGCAATAAATACCTGTTGAAATTTTTACTGGAGGCCTCCCAGATGGATGGTTCATTTATTATTACAGACAGGGTTTCATTTACTTAGTTATTAAAAAAAGCAGGCCGCTACAGCCCATTTATAACTATATTAAAACTAAATGAAGCTATAAGTATTACAGACGGGACTGAGTAAAATACATTTAGTGACTTTCCAGGAAATGGCTAGGTAAAGTATTTGAAAGGAAATGCTGAAAACCTTGGGGGTCCTGGTGTGTCTTTCACAGATGTGCTTCTACTGGCTGGAGCTACAGAGGGAATGGAGGATGTATAGTTCCCATATGTTCCTGTGCCATGTATATATTCAGCAATAGCCTCTCTGTATCAGCCCGTCAGTCATGTGCCTCTGGGAATTGTTCCTTTCCTCCTCTAGCCTTTCTTGACATGGAAAGCTCCAGCTCAGGATGTGAAATAAACTTCTTCTTTATCCTGCAAGAGGGGATGAAGGTGCTCCTTCAGCATTAATCTGTAAAGGAAAGGCAGGTTAATTGGGTGGATTCCAGAGGTCCTGGTTTGGAAGGTATCACCAGAGGTCCAGCACAGATAGCTGTGAAATTGGAGTGAAGGTTGTAGATGGTCTTTGTGGCACTTTTCTAGCACTGACGACTTCGCCAGGCATTCTCACCCCTCCTTTGAATAAAGATAAATTGGTCAGTGGATGGGAAGCACATGGTCACTTGTGGACCAGACCATGATTTTATTATGTCCAAGGTAGACAAATAAAGGACAGTCCCAATTAGGAAAGGCTGGTGTCCCAAAGCATGAGAAATTGTTGACCACAAATTGATGGGCAAGAAAAGCCTAGAAACAAGGAAGCTTGAAATTTTTTTTTAAGCAGAGCTTATTAGGTTAGCAAAAGGCTGCATTTCCACAATCAAGGCAAAAAACAACTACTGAAAGCTAGTTCAGCTTCAGTGGTCAAGTAGAAGTAGTAATTAGAAATGAAAAGGCAATCTGTGCAATAGACATGAAATTCAAAATATATGTAGTATGAATACATATTCCTGAAACATAAGAGTGTAAAAAAGAAAATGTAAAATACTGAAGATGGAGAAAAGGAATGGATGATACTAGAGGAAAGCTCAAGGGCAGTGAGAATATGAGGTTTCTTAAGGTAGATGAAAAACAACAATAATAAAGAAATTCTAGCAATAGCCCCTTATTAGCTGGAAGTATTAAAGCTGTAATAATGTTAGAGTCAATAAATATGTTTTTTACATGAGAAAAAGCAGGTTTGCCTATTAGACAGACAGGAAGCTGTACAGTGTCTTAGAGACAGTAAGTTATTTAAAATCAGCTACCCTTGACAGAAGTATCCATACACCTCAGGTCTTCCATGCCACCATACAGACCCTGGCTGGAAGACCACTGGCCAGCAAAATCTGAGAGTCATTTCTGATGTACCTTGAAATGCGGCGTAAACCTCACCCCATGGTGACTCTCATAAGGAAAGATGCTTGTAGCACCTGGGATTAGGCAGTAAGAGATTATTTGTAAGGAAATAATCATTGAGTACAAAATCAGATGCTGCACATTCAGCAGGGAGACTTGGCAGCTCTGTCTCAGAAACATAAAATTCCCCAAGATTTCTGCCACAATGGCTGACACACAGGCAGTACTGCAGTTCAGGCACTCTTACTTCGTTTCACATTTGAAATGAGTATTTTTTAGGTGGCAGCATCAGCAATGGCTCAGAAATCTGAGGGAGAGGGTTAGTAAATAACTGCTAATCACACCTAGAGAGGCTTGGGGGGTGTAGGGCCAGGGAGGCAAGAAATGGATTAGAAAATTTTGAGTAGTGCATTCAAAATTTCTATTCCTCAAATGTGTTTCCTCCTGTCACACAGAGCATGATTAGCCATGAAACTCTGGTAAGCCCGCAGGGTGATTGGACTACTTAGGCGTGAGCTGCTGGTCTTCCCTCTTTCATAGTATTCATGCATTTTTTGGTGGCTTCCTCGCTTGAGGCATGGCTTCACAGGGGTTGTTTCCTCGCTTTCCTGAATTTCTCTCATTTTTAAGGAGGTACTCTGGGTCCCTCTGCCCAAACATCATTCTCAGGAAGTACTGTGATCTGTGAGGCACTTTCTCACCACCCTGCCAAGGAGTTAGAAAATTCAGGGTATGATTCGATTGCATTTGTTGTCCCTTTCATTAAAGAGGAAAAACATCACCAGGGCAAAGACAGTCACTCACTGGGGCAGCTGCTGCAGAAGAAACCTTATTTCAGCTTCTGCTCATAGGAGAGAGTGATGGCTGAATCCATTGGAGAGATCTGCCTTGCATTTCTAATGAGGCCATCAGTGAAATGGGAATTTAGCAGAACATTTAGCTGGTTTAAATGGTTTTGAAGAGCTGTGTAGACCAGCCTAGATGGATCCAAGCCAAGGACAGAAAACTTTTCCTTCAGAGTATCTATTTTTTATTGGAATTGCTAATTCTATTTCTATAGACTGAGTCCGTTTTTCAGGCATTTAAATTCTACGCTCTGGAATTAAATCTCACATTGATATATAGGCTTCATTCCAGCATTAAGTACATTAATATATCACCAGCCTGATTTTACTGGCTTTCTCCCTCTGTTTTTAATTAGATTTGACGGTATTCTATATAATCATGTTTTCCTGCATGTTTCTGTGTAGCAGAACTTGCACAAACTGTTTGTTGGGGGATTTTTACAACTTAAACATCATATATTCAGAATGAATTTTAGATGCTGCAAGCAGTGCTTGCAGAGGTCTTACAAGCCTGCTGAAAGCTCTGTTACAGCACTTATAAAATATCCTCTTGATCTACTTGTTTCCCTTAATCCATAAGCTTTTGACTTTATTTTGTATAAAACACAAATAAATACTACACTTTTCAGATAATATAAATGCATGAGCTTTTCCAAAGTGAAACATTTGCATCAGTTAATAGCACTAGAGTGAAAAATAATTTCAGCAATCAGAATCTAATTAATTAAAAATTACTACTGTATAAAACCAGCCAATCCTATATTTAGGATTAGTAAACAAAGCTATTTCAAATACCTGTTTTGGCTGTAGGTAAGTGGTGAATATAACTGGCCATCTGTTATGTGCAAGTAACCAAACTAATAGCAACAACATTCGTTTCCTTTTTTCTCTCCCTCATTCTTTTTTTTTTTTTTAAGAAAGGAAACATGTTGATCTGTTTCTTATGAATTCTCTGTACTTCTTACCAGGCATATTTTTCCTTGAATTTCTCTTTTAGAAAGCAATGGAAGACAGCCAGAAACTGAAGGTACATTTGTCTTATTGGAGCTTAAGTCATATTATGTACGTGAGCACTTGTAGCTGAAACAATCCCAGTAGCATAAGGGCACAGTCTGGGTAGGAACATCGTATTCCCACCTGGCATTCTCTCTCATTTTGCTAGGGACAAGAGTTAAAGGTCTTACATGGAGCTGTGCCTCTGGGAAGGTTTTGGGTTGATTTTTTATAATGTGAAGGAATACTTCTTTTATATCAGTGCATCAGTGTGACTTTAAACTCTGGGGTCAGTCTGAAAGTCTTCTAGCATACTACGATTTAGAATAATATCTATTTTCTTTCTGTGTTTCTGGTAGTATGAAAACTAATGTCCAGTTCTTGAAAGGTCACTATGCATTTATAGGAAAGAAAATAAAATGCCAATATTGTATATTGAAAAATAAGATAATTTTCCAAAAGCATTCAGAATGAAACATTGTGGTAGCATAAACTTGAATGAGCACTTAGTTACTTGATTTTGATATTTCATTACAACTCTTAACTTAGTGGGGTTCCTCTTCAGCTAAAATCAGAGTATTTTTCCACTACTGAAGTTCCTTTTCATAATGAGCAGAAATCATAGCCGTCCATAATAAACACGGTATTCTGACTGAGATGCTGCCTAGAATTAAACTAGGACAATATACTTGATCAGATTAATACATTCAGGAGCTCTTTTGCAGATTGCAAAGACAGTGACTTCTGAGTTTATTTAAATTACAATCGCAATATACATATATTTGTGCCCCGGGCTCACAAACCATTGTCATGTTCTCTCCTAAAGCATTAGTGTCACGGATTTAATTAGTGTCAATATTTTTCCTTTCCCTTCTTGATTTTTTTCTGGTTGTTCTAATTATCAACACTATCATGAAGAAAGACCATATCTTGTATAGTATCTTAGACCACCAGAGGGACATAAAGAGAGTTTTGTCCCTCATTTGTGTAACCTCTCTTGAGGTGCCAAAAGGGAATCTCTCTAACCAAAAAAAAAATAAAAAACCACAGAGGAATTTTAGAGAGTTTTATGCCTCAGTAAGTAATTTGCGGGGGGAAGGAACGAAGACATTAGGCCAAGGAATGTGACATTAATCAGAGGTTAAAGTGAAATACAAGGTGTGATGCCTGCTGCTTCTTTCATGTGCACCAGCAGATGTGAAGAATAATTCCAGGCTTGAGGCATGTCTTCACCGTGGAGGAAAATAGCTATCCTCCTAAGTAGGGCTATGCTGGAAGCGTCTCAGGCTGGGTCCATACATCAGAAGTGACAACAGATTCTCGGCTGATTTTTGAGGACCACCTCCTCCAGACACTGCACCATTCACATCTCCTTCCCTGGTAGCTCCTTCTTCTTGCAAGGAGAATCTTCCAGCTCTACCAGAAATCTGTGACATAAGGCCTGACTCTATCCTCACACTGGAAACTTTGTTACTTGGATGTTAATTCCCTGAGTGGAAACTAGATGTCTTCCTGCTATTCCCTGGACTCTGGCTGGGGCTGAAGATAGCACTTGCTTGGGACTGAGCTTTCCAGCAGTGACAAATCAGGAAAAAAGGCAGACAAACAGAACAATGAAGCTGCAAGTCTAAACTATTCCATTTGAGCAAGGTGGTTCCCTGGCAGCCTGTGATGACCTCCCATCCCAAATCCCCTGTAGTTTTGACCAGGAGCAACTCCTGGCCCTTTGGCATGCTGGGATGAATGAGAGTCCTGCAGGTCTCTCTGCAGTGCACCACATGGCTACCCCGGCCCCAGTACCCTTCTGAACCAATGCAGTGAGCAACCCTCAGATTAAAACAGGTCAGGCTTCCTGATAAGCTGTGTAGGGGATTTGGACACGCAGTCACACTGACACTGGCAGATGTTGTATATCAGTGCCCTCTAGACCACTCTGTATTTTCCACTGCATGTAAGTAAGCCTGCACACGCCCTCCTTTTCCCCGGTAACTGAATGGCCCATCACCTCATGCTGCACCCCCTTGGTTACTGGAGAATGAAACCAGCTGGCTTGCCGGGGCATTTCTCAACATCCCAAACCCATCCCCATTTCCTTTCATTATGTCTCTACCTGTCACATTCTTTGTAGAGAAAGGAACAAATGCATTAATTAGAGTGTGGTGAGCACTCCTGCTTGAGCCCACCCCTCACTGCCTCCACGACCTCACAGAGATTTCACTAAAAATGTGTAATTAGGTTCTGCAAAGTGACTTCCTGACCATATGTGCTCTTTACAAGTGCAGAAACCCTAAGTGGTGCTGTGTGTTTTGCAGAGCTGCTTTCAGTACCACTTCATTTTTCCAGCTTTTGTTTACAAGGTTGTATTTACTTATTTCTTTATCAGTGTCCGAATACATCAAAGCCAGGTTCATTTTAAAAAAATCTGAAAGCCCATGGATGATGTCACTTACTGGCCTGAATTTTGCATATTCTGAAAAAAAGTATAAAGGCTGCATTTGCACATGAGCTTGTCTGTGTTTGTCTCTCCATCATTATACTACTTTGCCAGAATATGTAAAGAAATCCTATCCCAAACAAGGGTTGTTTTAAACATGGTCCCAAGTGCTTTGCTGACACAGGGTATACCAAATCTCATTCTGTGCTGAATCTATATCAAAGTGCTTTTCAGATAAATTAAAATTTAATGTAATGCCTCTCGTGAGCTTAAAGTATTTTTATTCTCTTCTGTTCTCACTCTCTTCAAGTGGGGTCTGCTGGTCCAGTTGTGGAATTTTTCTTCCAACCGCCATTGTTTTCATGATGGAAATGAGCTGTTAAGGAGAAACATTCCTCAAAAGCATCCATACTCAAAACCTATCTACGTTACTTAAGACACTTACTGCAAAATGGAATCCCTATAACATAAACACCCCCTCCTCACCCCAGGTGTGCTTTAGTCTGGGCTGTGAGAGTTGCCTTGGTGCCCAAGGAGCCTCTCTCTCTCCAAGCCAGCTTCAGCTTCACTCACCAGGGACAGTGTGTCACTCTGGCTGTGGCTTTGTAGATGGGGGCTGAGGGGCTCACCTCAGAGTGAAAACTGTCTGGGAACCAGTGAAGACTTTCAGGCACAGAGGTTATACCTGCACAGCTCCTGCTTTACAAGGTAGATCACTGGCAACCTGATACATCCTTGTGGCAAATACATGGATCAGGCTGGCCAGATCCTGCTCTAGGGAGAAAAAAAAGCAAGCAAGCAAGCATTTTATGATGACCTGTTTTTTCCTATCCCCAGTGTTAGGAGTGTGTTTGTAGGCTGATGGTAGTTCCAAAAGGGGCCGCAAGCCCCAGGCAGGCAGTGCTTTTCTTGGAAAGCAGTGCTTCTGAAGTGAAAAACAGACAGGGAAAATAAAGACAAGCTAAGATGTTCAAGCAAGGAGAGTTTGATGGACCAGTGCTGTGGTTTGTTGTTCCTTTTGTGTGGATGGTACTGGATTGCACTCCTTGGCTCACACCTCCACACAACCCAAAGGCTTCAAAATATCCTAGCTGGTCTAATGACAAGCTCACAAAACACTTTTTTATATGTTAATACAAAAATCCAGGACGCTAATAAATACACAGAGCTATCTAGAATGTTTCAGTATATGCTTTTGATTTTTCAACTTCCATTTAGGAGAAGAACTAAACTGCTAAATCTAAAGTAAATGTACTGAACTGCCACATCACTAGCAGAAATTCACGCACTCAAAGTCAAGGGAGAGCAGGCAGTGACACCCTGGGAGTTCTGCTTTTCACACAAGCATACCACTTTCTGGTTAAATCACTATCAGTGCAGATTTCATCACGTAGGTGCTGAATCTCAGATCTAAGCTTTCTATTTTTGAGCACTGTTTTCTCAGGGATGGCCTAAACAGATCTAATTAAAAGAATGAGAAATTTTAAGATTGTTTGGATCCCTGTAAGTGATGGGATCCAAAGCCAGTATTTATCTTGTGGTGTTTATGGGAAGCTTTGCCTCTCTGACATGGTTTAACTCCTAGGAGCTGTATCTTGTGTCATCATACCTGTCCTGTTTGCCCCTCTTCTCAGCAGGGCTTGTTGGCTGGATCAGTGCTTGGCATTGATATGGCCATTGAAGGTTTTGCTGATTCGGGAGATGGCAGAAAGAGCTTTCTTCTGACAATGGACATACTTTGAGATAAAACATAGGCAGGTCCTGCTGTGAGATTGTCAAGTCCCTCCAACTCAGTGATTGTCCTGTATATTTGAGGTGTCTGCATTGCAACAAGATTTTGCTGAACTTGATATGTTGATTTTACAGAGGAGGAATCTTGGCACAAATAGAAGCAAATGTGGGAAAAAAGCAAGTGGAGAATCTTTAAGAGATGAACTAGCAAGATTTCCTGCTCTGCCCCCCAGTCCTGTTCTTACACACCTACGTTCCCTGAAAGGTGCCATGGGGGAATAGGGAAGCAGCTGTGACAGCAGCAACAGGCAGAGACTGTACGTACAGCGAGGAGCTGAGGAGAGCGTGGTGAGGCTCTGTGCTCTTTTAAGACACAGCACACCATGTAGGCCATGTAAGAGTCATGCTTTTCAGGCACGCTCCTGGAAGATCTAGGCACAAGTACAAGGAGGTGGTTTGAAATTACTACATATGTCTTCTTGCGATACTTGCACTCCGGGGACCACCCACGTCACAGGATGTGTTTGAATTGCTCACCAAGCTTTCTTCTGGAGCTGAGATGAAATTACAGATTCCTTTTTCCCAGAGTGCGAGAAAAATTAGCAACTTTCTGAATTATTACTATTATTACCAAGGCACTTTTTAAAAATAGGTCCTATTCTCAAAGACTTTTCAAGCACTGGGGGAAACCTTTGCACCTCTTCAATGCCTTTAACTGCTGGTTACTTAATCTTAGATTGTAGAAAAAAAATGTATGGAGGTAAAACCTGACTCCTCTTCTTTGTGAACCAGTTTACGCAAGTTGAGGAAAGGATATGGGAAGGGAGGATGAAATCCTCATTAGAAAAGATGCATTATTTTCTATGTTTACGTGAAAGTGAAATCTTGTGGATACTCTTGTGCCCTGAGACAATATATTTTAGTTTTAATTGTTTCAGTCTATGTCAATTTTACATCAAACATGCAATAAAGTAAAAGTGGCCTTTGGGAAACATCACTGAACCTTATTTTGTGCTGTATTGCCAGTGTAAACATCTACTTCTGTTTTGTAAGCTCAAAGCCAAATGGACAAAAATTTTCCTCTCAGGGAGACTACTGACCTGTCAGTATCAAAAATATTATTTTTAGCATATAAAAATTGTTTTTCAGTGATTGTAATGATAATAATCTTTGCAAAATCCATTATTACTCTAACAAACATTTTCTCTTAGGCTGCAATAGCAGGAAATTAATTAAGAAGTTAGCTGATAACAACTGGATAAGATATAAAGTGTCACAGCTAAAAAGTTACTGGGATAAAATATATTTTCTTTCTATTTACGTTATTAAATATTTACAGCAGCTCTGAGAAAATAGCCAATCTAAAGCATTTTGATAAGTTATAATTTATTCTGCTTGCTTTCCAGAATGCTAGAAGATGACCTCAAGTTAAGCAGTGATGAAGAGGAGAATGACCAGGTAAGAACCAGACAAGTAATGTGTCACTTGTACCATGTTTCATGTCAAGACTGAGCTACTGCAAATATTTTGCTAATGCCTTTTCTAAACATACATAAAGGTTATCAAAATACATGGCAGTACTGTAACAGGAGTAACAGATGTTGCTGCTGGGAGCCAGCCTGCGTGTGCTAACTGCTGGATTGGTAGGGAATGGGCTGCAGTGCTCTTGATTTATTACCTTGATGCGACCCAGAAGGTTTTTGCATCGGCTTCCTTCTGATTTGAATTTGTTTTGTTTTAAAGAGTGGCCAAGGAGGGGAGAAACAGGAATCCTGGATTAAGGGTTCAGGCCAACTTTGCAATCATGAGCAGGCCCCAGGGATTAGCTGCTGGGCTGCTTATCTCTTACCTGCCTCCGGCATCCTCCCAGCCCTGGCCTCTCCTCTGAGCATTTTCGGTCCTGACTCTGCGTGGCCCATGCCTGCTAAGAAAACTAAAGAGAACTGAGAAAAAGCCTTGGCTGTGTATTTGATTCACTCCATAACACAGCCATTACAGCAACTGCCTGTGTTTTAGAGACTCCAAACTACCTGACTGGCAGCAGATACACCATCCAAAGTTTTCCATGTGTCAGGAGAGCTGAGTTTTGTTGGCTGTAGGAGGTGTCTCCCAATTTTTCGTTAAAATATTGCTGTGTTTTGTCTAAATAATTAAGGACTCAGTTGAATAGGGCTGGAGCTTGACTTTCCCATGACCGGCTGAGTGCCTTGTTGCCAAGCAGTGCTATGCTGTGCTCTCTCCTTCTCAGTATCCTGGCATGGAAGATTTGGTTTGGAATGAGACGCCAAGAACCACTTCCCTTCCTTCTTTGCTTAAAATAAACTACCCATGCATTCACCAGAGCATATGAGGGCAGTACTGCTCCTGGTTGCATCTCACAGATAGCATGTGGTTTTCTCTCCTGGTTTTGGCTGGGATAGAGTTAAAATTTTTCCTAGTAGCTGGTACAGTGTTGTGGTTTGGTTCAGTGTGAGAACACCATTGATAACTCCCTGATGTCTCAGTTGTTACTGAGTTTACCCTGAGTCAAGGACTTTTCAGTATCTCCTGCTCTGCCAGCAAGCAGGTCCACCAAAAGCTGGTGGGGCCCATGGCCAGGACAGCTGCCTCACACTGGCCAAAGGGATTTCCCTTCCACAGAACATCATGCCCACTACAGAAACTGGGGGGAGTTGGCTGGGAGGAACAAATCACTGCTTGGGAATGGTCTGGGCATCAGTCATTGGTTGCTGGGCAATTGTATTTTGCATTACTTTTTTGGAATTTATTTCTCTCTTCTTGTTGTCTCCCTTTCCATTGCAATTATTATTCTTTTAATAATATTATTTTATTTCAACTGTTAAACTGTTCTTAGATCAACTCACAGACTTTTTTTTTTCTGCCTCTTCTCCCCATCCCACTGGGACAGGGAGAGTGAGAAAGTAGCTGCATGTTACTGTTGCTGACTGGTGCTAAACCATGCCAGCTTCAAATACGATTATTTCAGTCATGGGTGACTGGATCATCTAGATGGGTAGGCTGGATTGGTATCTATACTTCTGAAATTCAGGATCTTAGACAAATAATTCTAGGTACGTAGGCATGGAGTTCTTCCAGGATTTTCTTTAACTCTTGTTATTAGATGTCTCTATTTTACAATATATTCCAAACAACAGGTAAATTAAAACTTTTTAATATTTATACTAAACCATTGTTTCATCTATTTTGAGCAAAGCTTCTTGGTGTTAAGAAGATTCAGCACATGGATTTAATTATTTACATATTTATAAAATTTCTGTTTGTTTAACATATTTCACCCTGAAACACTTCACTTTTAATTTCTCTTTCTGCTTGTCTAGATGGTTTAAAATACAGCTCACAGACAGCATAGGGCAAAGTAAAGTGGGGCATGGAAGGGATGTCTGAAGAGTAACAATAGCAGACCAAGGTGCTTGCAGCCAGGGGCTGGGTGATAGGGGAGGCACGAGCTGCTGGCCAGGGGAGATGTCCTTCAGGCAGGGAGGCAGGATCCTGAGTAATGGATGTCAGAGTAAAACAGGATGAGAGAGCCAGAGAGAAAAAATTCTTGTTTGTTTCATAGCAAGCAGAAAAGGACATGTGAAAGTGTTTATCATGCATAAAGAACATGAGTAGGTTTAGGCAGAGAAGGGATTGTGGAAAAGTCCTGCTGGTCAGGCAGGCACATGTGGACCTTTGGTTTAGCACTATGCCTTGTAATTATTGACACCTTCCATGTGCTCATGTGCTATACAAGCTCTCCACTCGGTCACCTGGGCTCCACGATGCAGCTGATGTAGGCACCTCAGTACCCAAGCAAGCTCTGCAGAGCCAGGACAGAGCTCACCACCCATGCAGCAAAGAGCAGGGCTGAGATCCCATTACTCACGTCTAATCATCACAGGACCTAGCACAAACAACCTTTGGAGATTATTTAGCTATTTGCTCCCCTTTCCTAGTCATATCTTTTTCCTAACTTGACTCTACAGACAAAAATCTCCCAGAGGCACAGGCTGGCTCATGCTGTATGAAATGCTTTGTAGAACCTCAGCTGAGACCAGCAGGTTTGCTTAATGAGCAATCCTAAATAAATATACCTGCTGGAAAAAAAAAACACTACCTTTCCACCCACCTAGCATGATATACACACCAAAAAGAGTAACACATACTCTCTCTTCCAATAACTGCTCAGATGGACCTGTGTTTAAATGTCAGCAGGAGAACTCATTTCCTTTTACTTCCTAACTCAGAGGCTCTTTAATCTCATATCTCCTGAGCTCAGGAACAGGAAAGAGAGAAATCAGAGATGAATGGATAGGAAGAGTACATGAGAGATTCCCAGATATTCCCTGTGTAATAAATTAACCTCTGAGCAATAAGACTTATTCAAGTAGTCCAGTGTCTCAAAGAGCTGAAAGCTGAAAGCTGTACACAAGCCGAGAAGCTTTTAATTCTGCTGATTTCTAAATGGGGAAGTTTAGGAGGAAAATTTTGGAGGAGATTTTACATTTATGTCTGAAATTCCCAAGCAGCGAATGGGAAGTTTCTGAAGCGGTGCAAAGGGGGACAGGTGCTTCTGTGTGCCCAGGGCTGGTGTTTGGAGTGCTGTGACCAAACCAAGGAATGTGAGCCATGGATGAGGGAGGCCAAATGCAAGACAGAGGCATGATTAAAAGCTTTGAGACTGCAGTAGGCAGAGCATTCCCAACCCTTCCCTCAATACCAGCTATTAAGGCAGTGAGATTCACAGAGCCGGGAGAAGCCAAAGAGGTTGGGTTTGAGCTGAGTACGTGTGCACCCACAGTAATTATATTATCCACACGTATTAGTCTCGTAATTTTAATTACATAAATGTATTTTTCCTCTTTAATGAGCATAGTTTATCCATTTAAACTGATCGTTTCAATTTTACAGGCAGTGATCATAGGATCTTATATGCAGAGAGAAAATTTCCTGTTGGCATATTTTACACCACACAGATTGAAGAAAATATACTTTTTAATCCCCAATCAATATCTGAAGAGCATGCAATTAGCAGATACCAAGGTAGTTAACATAAATCTGCAAGTTAAAGAGCCAATTCATTCTGATTTATAACACATAGAGTAATAATTTCATCATCGTCTCTCCCAGAAAGTGTCTGAAGCTTTGTAGCATGAAGATGTCAAAATTGTACTTAAGATTGTTCAGAGTACTGAATTGTCGTGGTTATTGCCTTTTGGTTCTTTGAAGTGTGGCACAGCACATGAAACAGTCCCCATTATAATATCCTGCTCTTCTCCGTAGAGGTCACTGGATAACTTAAATCAGTCTTGGGTGAAATATTAAAAGGAGATTGTCAATTGTAATACGAACAATTCTCTTTTTCCCCCTCTTACTTGTCCTTTTAGAACATGAACATTTTGTAATAGAAAGGAGCTCCTTTAAGGGAAAAAGATCCCTGGCATCATTTGTGCAATTCATGTCAATCAATAGCCAAATAAATTAACTGACTGGTACGCATACATGGAATAATAATCTAACATATTTTTGCAACCCAAGTCTGCTTCCTCATATGCATTTTTTTTGCACAGGATCAGGTTGGTTGCCGCTGAAGTTTTGTGGCTGTGAAAATTTATTACCCACAGAGTCAATCTGCATTCTGGCTGCCAAGTCTGAATAAATAGAGTCATTGTGCTTGTCTGGAATATGTAACCAAAGTTCATCGAGTCAGCTTGACTTTCACATCCCATGAGATTCATAAAAGCCAACACCCTGGTATGTGCTCTTGATTCCTGCCAAAATTTTCTAAAATCGTATAAACAGAAGTTGAAGAAGCAATCAAAACACGCTCCCAGGGACATGGCTCTGCACTCTAGCCCCAGCTGATCTCAAAAGGGAAGACACAAGTTTTTTCTTTTCAAAGAAAAAATAGGATGACAACTCTCCTGTGGTGGCAGGTAAACTGCAGGGTCTGAAGATGCTCCCCTCGCAGACTGCACAGGGAAGCATCAATCAATTCTCTCAGGTTCCTTAATTTTGCTCATGTGCCTTGTACTGAAGGAAGAGATCAGGCAGCATTTGCCTGCAAGTGGCCACCCTCCTCAAGAGAGGACAGGGACAGACTGGCCCTGCAGGGTGTGAGTGGTGTAAGCGAAACCAGCCCCTCTGCAGGCAAGCCAAGACAAACAGAAAGCCTTGTCGTTTCACAGGAGACCTTGGGGGAAGAGCAGTCTCAGAAAGTTCACAGCTTTAGCACAGTAAAATAAAAGTCTTGTCAGCCTGATCTGGCTCGCCACCCAAGCCCCACAGGGTGATGGAAGCCCACCCAGCCCGGTGCCCTCCTGGGCATCTTGGGGTTGCCTCCCACCCACGGCAGCCTAGGGACAGTTGGGGTGGGCTGCTGGCCCTGGGGGACCTGTCCATGCTTCAGCATCACCCTGTCATGGTCAAGCCATAAAGACTGGTGCTGATTCAAGTTACACCCGTAGCTCCCGTGGGAACATACGTGCCTATGTTTCTTTCCCATCATGTTATGTGCTGAGTGTTCCCAGGGCGCATCACTGGAAATGCATCTTTCTGGTAAGACTGTCTGCAGCACAGGAATTTACGACAAGCCAAATCTGTCATGACATTGCAACAGGACAGAAGTCCATCTATGTGCTCAATGGAAATTGGTGTGGGACTTTTCCCTTTCACTTCTGGGTATGGAGTGGCAATCAACAAAAAGAGGAAAATTATCCTGAAATGAAGAGTCATGCATCTATCTACCTTCTTCCAGAAGGAATAGTTTCTAGTAGAGTCTTTGTAAACAGTACTTCTACATATGAAATGTGGTATTTCAGCTAATTGGAGGCCAAGTGTAATGAATTCTGAAACAAATTGAAAAAAGAGCAAAACTTTCTTTGTCTAAGACCTGTTGGGACATCACTTTCCAAAGTCAAAGATCAGCTGAGCAGGGCACCAAGGCAGGAACATCTAGAGAGAAGAGTTTTATTGGGCAAAATGTAACACAAAACTTCATAGCCCTGTCCATTATTAGAACCATTTTTAGACAGTGCTAATTGCATTCACATATGCCATGTCCAAATATTTTAACCACATTAAGTCATTTTAGTGTTGTGTTCCCTTTTATTCACCTCTTCATCAGTGCAATACTTGATGCTTGATCAGAAGGGAAAATGAGTGAAAAAGGAGAACACTCAGGCCTGGAGAAAAAGCACAGAGCCTGCATCATTTCTGCAAATTGATTTCTCTCCAAAAAAATGCCTTGATAAACTTGGAGGAAAATATCTTTCTGATGAGAAATTTCTCCCTCCACTGAGCACAGAAAACTTATTTCATGAAGTCTGGCTACATGCGAGTCTTACTGCAACCAAACCCGCACAAATCAGAGATAAGCAAAAGTGGAAAAAATTAAATTTCGGGTAAAGGAATAGCTGGAACCTCAGGTGGTTTTTTACTTAATCCAAATGCTCTGTTCTATAATCCCTGTCACTATAATGTGAGTGTGTTTTTAGACTGGAGGAACAGCCACTGTAACAGCCTGACTTAACTTGGGTAAGTCCATTATTTCCTGTGTATTAGAGAAGCAATTTTTTTGGTATACAACTTAACTAGAATCCAGAGTAAGATTTAAGCCAGCTGAGCCAAGGGTTTTTTTGTGGTTTCCCAGCTCTGATTTCAAAATCTCCATGACATCTAAATTTGCACTTCCACAAGGCATGACAAGAAAACCAAGATTGCCTCACTGAAACTGTCAGCTGAAACAAAATAAGAGCTTGGTCTTGTCCTGCCAAACTTGGCTCACATCACTGCCTATCTTACAAAATCAGATTCTATGGCTGGCAGACAGGATCAAGCTCTAAATTTGAATGCCACAACCATGAATGACAGTGAAAAAATTTAGGGATCAGCTTGGATCTTGGACATGCCCAAAATTTGGGGACATTTGAACATAGCACTTTGATCTGCATGCTCCTCAGTAGCAAAACTCTAAAATAGACAGAAACTTAAATTTAAAGTGTAAGGGCATCTTCTTTGTCTCTTAATGTGGATGCTGTGACTAAGCTGAGTTTTAGCTTGGCAAATCTCTGAAGCCTGCCCTTTTCCATTCGTATCACCTTTTTCCAAGATTTCTTTCTGTATCTGACATAACATTCTTAACTCCATCTTCTCAAAATCTTTCATTAGAACTTTTTCCCCTTGTGAAGTAGAATTACTGTATGAACATCTGTTTGACTGGCGTGGGAATGTATCCCAGTGCAATCAATTCAGCAGTGTCGGCTAACTCAAGGCATAAAGAAGGATTAGATCCCACATCTCCAGGATGGTTTTTGCTTGTCCCTGTCTCTCATAAGCCTTCCAGCCTGTGCACTTTTCCTCCTGATGCAGAGAGCCCTTGCTGAAGCCAGCCACTGTGCCTGAGTCTTGGTCCAGCTCAAGCCTGGCCACCGAGCTCTGTTTGCCTTCAAGCAAATGCATTCCAGCATGCCTGCAAGAGAATTGTTAAATAACCAGCAGTCACAAATAATTAGTGCTGTTTGTGACAATGCAGCTATTAAAAGTTGTAAGAGGAGAACGCCTCCCACTTGTGTCTCCCTCACACGTGTGCACACACTCGTGCATGCACACTAACACAAGTGTCAGCCTCTCTAGGAGATGTCTGCTGCTCCCTGCAAGGCAGAAGGTCAAGCTCACTTCTCTCCCCTTGGCCGTTGAGCTCGGGCAGGGGTGATGTCAGCATAAGGAGCTGTGAGAAGGAAATGTGGTGCACAGAGGTGGATGGCAACAGAAACAGAGAAAGATGCAGCTGAGAGCATGTTGGAAAACAAAATGAACTCAGAAGGGGAAAGGGATTAAGGGAATAAAAAAATTAATTAATGAAGAAAAGAAGCTGGGGGGAGAAAGACATTATAATGAGAGTAGAAGCTATATTAGATCATGGCAAGAAATAAATAAAAAGATTCAGAGGTCAATCCATCAAAACTACCGTTTAACAAAAAGAGACTGAGGAACCATTGCTACAATTTCTCCTGCACCTAGGATGGAAACTGCCTCCTCTGAAGTCAGTGAGAGTTTAACCACTGCTTTCAATCAGCCTGGGGTGTTACCCTATTTTCTTTTGTATTTCCTAGCACAATCCAAGCAGATTCTTGGGTAGTAACAAATGCATCACAGTTGATTGATATAGCACATCCCTGGGAAGTGTTACCACTATTTGGGGAACTTAGGCTTTTCTTTCCCCTATTTTCACATATATGGACTTCTCAAAAACAAATCTACTTTACTTTCTGAGCTTTCAGACTTCCCAATAAATCTTTTAAAGCCTGTGGCACGACACTGACAATTCTTATCTGCGATAGCCTAAGTGCAAGCAGCACTTCAAGGAAGTTACTTTTTCCTGGATAAGGAGACTACTTCTGTGGAGGCAGAGGAGGTTTTCCAAGGTGACTGCTGCCATTGTTTGCAATGACTGAGACCTTCCTACAGAGGCATTGGAAAATGACCATTTTATTAATGTAAAATAACAAGGATTTTTCTTCTGCTCATCTTCACTGAAAAATATTAAAGTTAGTTCATCTGTGTTGAAATCTTGGTTTTTGGGGCCAGACTGCAAGAAGAATCTGAGCAGATGCAGGACAGAAGACTCAGCATTTACAGATCTATAAAATTCTCTATATGGTTAATACCCATGCTGATTATACAGCAATTTGGAGATCCAAATCACTTTACAAGTATTAACTACTTAATATAATGCCCCTGAGAGGTATTTAGGTAGAGCTAAGAAAGAATTAGTATCTCTTTAGAACTGACAGGGAGACTGTGACTGAGATGTGGCTTGTTTGAAGCCACATGGCAAGTTAGCTGCAAAGTCAGGATTAGCACTTGGGTCTTTCACTCCCAGGTGCCATGTTCAAGTCACTAGACTGTGTTGCCCCGGAAGATTAATAAGGATTCATGGGCAAAGCAGAGGAGAAAAAACAATGTACGCCAAGAATATGATAATAAAACTCCAGGGTGAAAAATTAATACTGAGGTGCTGAAAGGCCTCAGAGAAATCTTAGAATCCAGAAGGAGTTTTACAGTTTCTTAAAAGATGTGGCTCTGATGATAACCAACTCCAAAATGGGAAGGAAGGGAGACCCTTTTAAGTCTTACAGCCTGTAAATCTTAAATAAATATGAACCGGACAGTTAGAATCACATTCATACATTTATATTGCAAATTTACAGGGAAACACTCAAGCTGCAGTTTACAAGTGATTTTAAATCCCTCAGAAATCAACACTGGAAAGCAATCCTCAAACAAAGCCCCTAGGAACAGTGAGGAGTACAGAATAATGCAGTGAGAGAAGACATGTTAGGAATCACTTAGGATAAATTGCCTGACCTGATCTCCTCGGGCAACTTCTTGTGGCCACAAGATACTCATGGGCATTTAAACAGGGCAAGTCCTGTGGGTGGGGGAGGTTTTCATTACCTCCCTTTGCAGTCCTGATGAGCAGCTCTGCGCTCTTCAAGGAGAACACTGTAAACTGGAGAGCGTTTCAAGACAAGGCAGAAAGATGCTTAACACATCGGGAAAACGTGCCCTGGAGCGAAAGATATCCGCACAATGAACTGAGCTTGGCTGGAGCAGGGCTGCTGGCTGGATCACAGTCTATAAACACCTGTGCAGGGAGAGGAGCTGGGAGGCTGCAGGGCAGCTCTGTCTCACAGGCGCAGGTCTAACTTCCAGCAAAAGAAGGTGTTTATAAACTCATCTTAACATGGAAGGTGGAAAACTCTGCATGCGGTTGCATTGAGGCAGGTTCACAACGCGAAGATTATCCAGAAGTTTTGCTCCGGGTCCACAACAACACCCAGATTTGAAGCAGAAAAAAACCACTCTGTGGAGTCCCATCACCCAAGCTGTGGCGTGCAATCAGGTGGTGCTCTTCACAGAAATTTCTTCCTGGCCTCACTAGTTTAGGAATAAACTGCATTTAAGCTAAAAACAAAACAAAACCTTAGGAAATTAAAACAGAATCAACATGGATGACATATGAAGAGTGAAATGTGAAAGAAGACAGATATAAAAGTATTTTTCCTGGTTTGGTTCCCAAATGGCAGTGTAATGACATCTTTCCTTAACCCTGGCTTGGAAAAAGTGTGTCTACAGCTCATTAACTGCAGTCCAATACGGGGTGACATCCAGCACTCTGGGTGGTTGCTAACATGAGAGCTGCTGACTTAGAGCGTAAATGGTTCACTGCACAGTTCCAGGGCAGCACCTACCACCCAAGGAAGACAAACAAGATGCTCTGGAAGCTGTGCAATTTACTCATGCACAGGCAGCATGTATTGCTTCACTGTCCCCAAAGAAATGGTTCAAATTCTCACCACATGTACACCTGTGCGATCTCAGTGAAGTGTCTGGTGTAGCTCGTGTAACTCCATACAATCACTGTAACTGAGGCCTCTCACAAAAACGGCACTTAATCCACAGGGCAGGCAAGATGGAAAGCAAAATGTCTGAATCTGCCAACAGCCAATTTATTGGCTTTTATTTGCCAAAGGTTGTTGTGGGTGAGGCATAGGAAAATGCATCTACAGTCAGCCCGCAGTGCCTCCAAGACAGTCTTCCAAGCCCAGCAGAACATACTTCAGTAGTTCTCATTTGTTTCTTATCCAAAAATGCCTGTGAGCCCAGCAGTTTATGAAGCAATCCTTTTGCAACAAATTAAAAAAAGAGGGATTTCTGGGGAGCACTCTTAACACTCCTGTATCTCCATCTCAATAGCTGTATTCAACCCGTTCTGCTCACTGCTCAGTCCCAATTACAATGAGCTAGCTCACTGCTCAGTCCCAATTACAATAAAAGTATTTAATTTCCTCTCTGATTTCCCTTCAACAACAGATTGCAACTTGTCACACTTCAAGCTAATTTTGGTAGCTCATTTAACACACTCTGAAACCTGAATATGTTCCCAAGCTCTGGCTCATTGCAATAAAGGATGGAGAAAGGAGATGAAATCTCTGGAGATTGAGAACCCAACCATGATTACTGCTAGCTGAAAACTTGTTTTGTCACAGTAGTCTTGGGGTACAGCTAGAATCTTTCATGAATGATTAATAGACTATAGGCACATCAATGAAACTCTGCCCTAAATGCATCTGAACCAACTCAGCTGGGAATCAAAGAAGTCTAAACAGCCAGTGTCCTGTAATTTGCAATTTTTGATGTAGTGAAACAGCATAATTCATACTCATTTACTGTGGCTGGTTTCTCTAGCCCACGTACCTGAGACACCTGAGGGTGTTTTTTTCCCCTTCCCTGTTTTCCTACTCAGCATGTAAATTATTATGTGCTGAGTTGGCCTCTGATATCCATGTTCATATTGAGGAGAACCTTCCTCCATTAAGTTACCCCACTGATTTCAAGAACTAAAACTTCAGGATTATGTTCATTACTGGTGAACACATTCTGCCACTTATCAAGAGAATATTAAGCTTCCCTTTATATAATAAAGCACTTTTTAGTGCTAAGTCTTGGAGATATTTAAATTCTGTCAGCAATATCAAAATTATTTCTTATCCCCAATTTCTATAACCAGCATAGTCACTTACTTCCTGGAATAATAAAGACTGTAGACCATATTCTTAGCTTTCTTGATGGATGATGAGTTGGCCTCAGTAAAGTTGTTTATGATGAAAAATAAAATGCAAATTAAATAGCACAATCAAAACGTAGCTATTAAAAAAATAGTCATGCAAGCATTATATGATGCTAAGTACCACCCCTTTGCTTACATCGTTAGATAGATAATACAAGCATATTAGAGACATAATAAATCACAAAATGCTGCTTCTATAGCTGTGAGTTTCTCAAACTATAGGTCATGACCCTCCACAGAGATTCACGAATGAGTCTGATTGGGATCACAAACTGTTAGCAAGAAGTGAGGGCAGATATTTCCCCCTAAATTGAGTAGCCCAGTCCTGTGGCAGGGAGGGCAACAGGAGAACAGACTGTAATTAGTGGCTGCAGGTATTTATACTTGCTAGGGAACTGCTAACTACCTTTAATTACAACAGCTCACTTTCTCCAAGAGAGGGGAGCAATATAGGCTAGAATTAAAATTGCCAGATAGTTGCTAACTGCCTTTCATTGCAGGCAATAGATCTGTTTCTCCAGGGAGGAAGAATAAACTTGTGACTGGATCTTATTTCCCCATCATTTAGAAATGGGGCCATTACCAACTCAGGGGGTCACACAAATATGCAATCAAACACAGTTGTATTTCAAGACTGTGTAAGGAAGAAATCAATAGTCTCATTTAGAGACTGTGTGACCACCAGGCAAAGACTGAGGTGCCCCATGCAATCTGCATTGCACCTCAGTGAAGAAGGATGTTTATTAAAGGACTTAAAATGAGAGGGTAATTGAAAAAGTAGAATGATCTCACTGAAAAGCACTTGTACATTTCTTTCTGTGTCCCTGCCTGTCATCTGAACCCACTTTCTTGTCCAGGAGGGATCACCTTTTCAAAGCTTTCAGCAACTGGATGCACTGAGATGGAAACTGAAGATTGGCACTCGAGGCTGCACTTCCACAGTGTCTCCTGGCTCAGTTAGCACACCACATGGGTCAAGATGAGGGACCTCTCCTCTTCTCTCCTGAGGGCAGCTTTCCTCAAGCCTGGAAGAGAAATTATCCATCACTTCTTCCTCTCAAAGTTAGAGATTTTAGGGAAATACAACAGTGACATGAACCCCACATCCCATATTAGAGGCTTTTAGCATCATCAAACTTCATGTTTCCTTTCTTGTGGTCTCTGCAATATCCTTGAGGCCTGTGGTTGCAGAGCAACTTGTCTCCTTCAATGCATTCTGGCTACCACAGCCCCCACATACCTTTCTCTGCAGCTCGAGAAGGGAGTGGAAGCAATGTCAGGTGGAAGTGACCTTGCTGGTGGACATGACCTTATGTCAGCAGCAAAGGTCTCCACTACACACTAACCCCCAGTACTGTTCTGATTCTCACACTGCACCCTGTGATGTGACACCCTCTCCCTGGGGAAGCAGCTCAGAAAAGGGATCTAGTTTACAAATAACACAGGGGAAATTAGGAGAAAAAAAATGAACAAAAATCAAGGAAAATAGTTGTTTTTCGACTGGATCAGTTTCCTAACCTGTTGTACTGCACAACCACATGAGCACCTGTGGTGGCCTGAGCCAGGAGTGGGAAACACGAGAAGTGTCTTGAACAGCACTGCCCTGTAGTGGCTGCACGAGAGGGAAAGACTGGCCCTGGCTACTGGTGGGGAGGAAAAGAAGAGGTGACCTGAATGGTGTCTACACAACTTGGCCATGGAAAAGGGCTCAGATACTGAAAGAGGCTCCTAAGTTTTGAGGACAAAGGTGTAACATAGTGCAGGCCTCAGCGTGGAGGTTGGGCAGCTTGAAACACAAAACGGTCATAGCCTCCTGCTATTGAGAGTGATTAGCCATGGGAGCAGATGAACTTGTATTGGCCCAGGGCGTTAAAAAAGAGTGTAAGCCGTAAGTCATTCTAAAACCTAAGGTTTGAGTCTCCCCTGAACTTGTGTGTAAGAATGTGTGGGATGACATTCCCCTTGCAGAGGAGAGAGGAAAAAAGATGCCAGCCCACAGGACTGAAGAGTGTCTGCACACTTTAAAGCCTGTAGCCAGTGGCATGGACAGTTTTGTATCCAAAGAGCATGCAAATAGTGTGACCTACTGGAAACAGTGAAAAATTCCGGACTCACCGGTTATTTTCCTAACACTAAAAACAATATGTTCATGTCATGGGAAAACTACTGAGCTGCTAGGACCTTCCAAGCCCTTCCCACAGGTTCTCTGCCCGCTGCAGAAAGTCAACACTAAGGAAAAACCCTCCTGTGAGCCATGCCACTGTGTCTTCTGACACTGTGGTGTGTGATACATGTCAAACTACATCTTCCCAAGAGGCACAGGTTCTTTCAGAAAGTACACAGAGCAGAAATCCTGCCTCCAAAATCCAGTGGAAACTCTTCCCACTCTTGGCAGATCTTCAGGGATCCATTCAGGGGATCTTTTCACACTTTTCTGTGAAATACAATGTAACTGCAGCCACAAGTCAGGTTTTATCAAGTTTTTCTTTGCAATTGGTCAGCAGCGTTTTTGCCAAGCCAGAAGGGTTACCTCCATAGTCTCTGGTGCTGAGCAGGATACCTGTAAGTCATCCAGCTTGTTTGGAAATAGGGATGCGGTCCCCAGCAGGCTGATAAGCCAGGAAGAGCAGTTTCAAAACATCTTTACTGGAAACTGCAATGAGAAAATAAACTTCTCTTTTCCTGCCCCTTGACTCTGTACTGCTTAGGTCTGTGTCCCTTCTGTGCCATGTGAGGCACAGCCTGGACAGGTGCAGCTGGGGATAGGACACTCTGGGCATGTCCAAGTGGAATGGAAGCTTTGAGGCAGATTATCAAAATGTTAGGGATTTCATCTTTGCTTAGCAGCTGGTTACTGTGCCAAAGCCATGAATCACACCACTTGAAGTGATTGAAGGAGGGGGAAAAAATAATAATAGTAAAGTGGCAAACTAGCTCAGGGATAGGCTTGGGAGTCCTATTAAACTTGAGAGGCTGCGATTTCTATTCCCAGACCTGGTGGTTAACACAAGAACAAGAACCATGTTTCCCCACCCCATCCAAAGAGTTGTACTAGGCAAAAACTGAAGAGCAAACCAGCAAAAGGTCAATCCTGTACTGTGTAGGCAAACGTTGCCAGCAGATTAACATGGCAGCGTTCATGAAAAGTCTGCAGCAGCTCTGGCAAGCTTTGCAAAATTTATAATTCATCTCAAAAGGAACCAAATATGTGATGTTTGTTTCTGTGGAAGAATGGGAGGAGACTAATGGTAAAGGAGAAGGAGTGGGAGTGTGGCAGAGGGGAGAGGGGAAGGCAACCGAGTGCTGGCAAGTTTTCAGGGACCTACAGAAAAAATTGTCTAAATAGAGTAGTTCAGACCTCAAATACCGTGTGGTGCTTTGACAATCTTTTGGGTTTTGGCATTTTAAACAAAGTGTTCTTACATTTACTAGGCTGGAATGTCCATTTGACTATAGACTCTCTGCTACTTTGCTTGTACTTTAACATTTTGGACATGTGACAAAAATGTGTGTAACGCATTTTTTAAAGTGTTGATTGTGCTCGTAATTTTCAAGTCAGAATATAAAATAAACATCTCTGCCCTTTCTTCCAGCAGGCAGCACAGAGATCTGCTCTCCGCGTTCTATCTGACAGGTACATTTTGTCATTTTTATGAACTATAAATTGCTTTATGAAACGTTGAGCCCTATTTATTGTGGCATATAACTCATAATCGGATTTTGTCCCCAAAGTATCTGTGAACTGGGATGTTAAACATTTTGCATGCTTGGATTTGTCATGCATGTGTAGAGTTTATTACTGCAAAAATCACAGTCTTGTTGTATTTCATACAGAGTATGCAGAATCCCTTGTTGTGATACCAAACGAGAGATAAGAAACTTACTGGAGAAGGCATGAATGATGCAGTAAATTCTGAGCTTTAGAGTTTGCTGAGATATATCTGAGCTCATTTCTCAGCAATAAGTACTTCATTTATTCCGAGATGTTCTCTTTTGACTTTTTCCAAATCCTTTCCCTGGGAATTACTCTTCCTTTGGTGAGATTCTCTGTATATTTTATGCACAAAAACAATGCCCTTTTTTACCCCTTAAGTTTTAAGGGATTGATATTTTGAAGGAATTTAATTAATTTTTTCACTTCTTCTGGAACTGCAGCAGTGCTCAAGGCAGATAAGCAGGGGACCAAATCCTTAGTGTTCAGGTTTTACTCAGCTCTTTTTCAAGCAAAAATCCATTAACTTCAATGGGAAGCTTGCCTGAGTGAGGAATTCAGGATTTGGGCCATAGTAAATGTTATAGTTGGGCTGTAGGTCTGCACAGGTATTTACCTTAAATGACTTTTATGAAAGAGGATTGATTGAAGTATAAGGTAGCTTTCTAAGACGGTCCTGATTTCTTTTCCAGTTTTGGGAAGGGGGGTAGGGAAGGGGGAGGAGACACTGTACATTTTAGTGCCTGTGAAAAAGAACTAGCAGATTTACATTTTTCCACAAATGAGGTACTGTGTCATGCAGGCTGACACAGAGTAAATTTCCCCATGCCTTGTTGGCAGCCCCCTCTGCTCCGGCTGGCCCCCAGCCCCCCGCCTCCCTGGGAATAAGCGGTAATTGACTCTGGAAGCCAGCTCAGGCCAGGATTTCTCCAGAGCAGAGCCTGTCACTTAGGCTGAATTATATGTTGTGCATGGATGAATAACATTTCTCTCTGCTCAGGGGCTAAGACTGCCAAAATTATCAACCTTCCCTCCCCAAGTTTGCAAACACCATTTTGTTTAGAATTTTTTTGCCCCCCTTTAAGGAAAAAAAAATCCTGAGTGAAATGTATGGGATGTGGGTGAAATTGCTGGCACAGTTATAGGGCACAGAAGTATTTGCTATAACTGGAATGAATGCAAAAAGAAAGTGGAGCTGGAGTCAGGATTATGCCCCTCTCCCTGGAGGCGTGCAAGCTCACCCCCAAGGCAAAGGACATTTTGCACTTGGTGGGGACAATACTGTGACCAAAGGAAACATGGGGAACTTTATCACAGCATCCTCCCCTGGGGCTGCATGAGTGCCCCTGGGGGTAATTAACAAGCCCCAAACCCTGCAGTTTGATTTCTGTCTCCCCTGGAAAGAAAAGTGGAGGTGATGGATACATGTTCCCTGCCTCGTCAAAGGTGGTGAGGAGGCTTGGTGCAGGCTGGCCTCATCCAAAGGGCAGAAGGGCCTCAGTATTAATAACCATCATACCTCAGATTTAGGATTTATGACCAAATATTTCCCTGTCTGCCCCTAAAATCATGCTCAGGGACTACAGCTTCCCAACTTGCTATGCAAATATTCGGCTGCCAGGGCACCCTCCTTCCCCCACTTCTGGAGGGAGTGCTGGGAAGCTGGGGGTGCACCCTGGGGGTTTGCCTCCCTGCCACCCATGACCTCACTGCAGCGAGCAAATGGGAGGGCAGGGGGCCAAAATCCCACACTGTGACAGCAGTTTCTGTCTCCTCTTGGCTAGAGCGAGGATGCCTGTGATACTGCTGCTCATTAGTTGTGTCCCAGTAGCAACTCAGAGCTCCCAGTCACACACCAGCACTTCCCAGCAACAAGGGAGATGGCAGCTTACTATAAAGCTTTCAGTAATTTTGCCCTTTATTTTTTATATTCTCTAGCAGTTCCTGTTGCAGTTCTTGTTTTTAGGCTCTATTAAAGAGGTAACACTTAGCTAAACTAAAAGAGGAGAAAAACACTAAACAAACAAAAAAGGGAGAGTTTTTAAACCTAGCCATTGATTTCTGTAGTGTATCACACTCAGTCTTGTTTTCAGAATGACACAGTAACCCCCAGCAGATTTATGTGCAAACACAAAGATTAGTGACCCAGAAGCTTGACTGAAACAGCTTTTCTGCTTCCAGAAGACAGGTTGCTCTGCACATGCACTGACTATTTTGTCAGCAAAGATGCACTGGCCCCATTAGCTTTTCATTCTCTCATGAAAAGCCCTCGGTGTTTATTCAGCACAGCTTGGTTTTAATTTTATTGTGTTCCTCAGTAAAGTGGTCAACCTACACAGATTACTCACTTCCTGGGACAGAGAAGAGCAAGAACTTAACTCATATACCTTAATGGTATAGTGCTGGCATATTTTCAATTGTCTGACTCCCGTATCCACTGTCTGAATAGCTTTCAAATGAAGAAAAATGCCTGTAACAAAAATATTCAGTGTGTTCTGTTGTTATTTAACAGTAAGCACTGTGGTTAAGCCAGGTCTTAAACCTGCTTAATCCCACTGAGCTAAATAGATTTTATTATTGACTCCCATGGTTCCAGAACTCTGACCTTAAGGCTGAAGTTAAAAGCTAATTTTTTTTTGCAGTCTGTTCCACTAACCCAGAAGCTCTTGCTTGCTGGATGCATTTGCAATGAAGAATGTCCAGCTGTAAATTACAGATGTTTGCAATCCTACCCAAACACAACATTCATTATTATTCTTTTGTTCTTTTTAGGCTGAAAAGCCCACCATGAGGGAGACCATACAGTATTTAATCCACACATTAAATTTACTCACAGCTCATATTCATGTGTAAGATAAGATTTTCCATGAAGTAAAGATTTACAGTGGTCCTAGGGCACTTTTACTCCCCTGCTAGCTTTTAATTCTCTGTGCTGGAGTGTAGGCCAAGTGGGTCTGCTGAAGAGTTTTGAACACTTAGAGGAAAGTGTTGTACCACTGCTGAATTTCCTCTCTGGTTGTAACAAGGGAAAGCCAAGTCCTTTGCTGAGTGCTTGGGTGGTACTTGGGAGATGTGCTGACTTCACAGCCACGGTCTGCTCTCCTTTCTGTGTACTTAGACTGGAGGATGCAGGCAAAACCCACCAGCTCTGCCCATAAAAATCTCAGCACAGGCGTGCAAGGCACAGGCAGAGCTGCACCCACTCATCTCAGCAGCCATATGGCTGTGCTGGCAGACCTGCCATGCCCAGCTGATAAGCCCTGTGAAGAGTCCAGCTCAGTGACTTACACTCAGCACCTGGGTGATACTTACTGGGTGTTGTCCAGACCTGTGCCATGAGGCACAGGCTATGATAAACCTTTTTGATTTACCACCTTGTGCTGTTGACAGAGTAGGCATCTCAGCACTAGCGTCCATTTGGCAGTGGAGACAAGTCCCATTCATGGTGGCTGGTGAGCTTCACAGCCTCTCTTGACCTTCAGTCTGGGCAGGAGGTATGAGTGCTTTGCACCTCCACGTAACTGTGCCTCGTCTGTCCGTGTCTGATCACAGTTAGGACACCAAAATGTGGGCTGTACCAGACATGAGCTGGTTTACCCTAATGAGACTGGCCAGGAGCACTCAGGATCCTGAAGGACAAACAAAGTTTCCCCCTTTCCCCTCTGGAGAAGGGAAGAGTTTGGGGAGCTGAGAAGCAGTAGAGCCTCACATCTGTGGGGAGACATTTGCGAGCAGGGGTGCTGCTTCACTGCCTCTCATGGCTTCATTGATGCATTTAGCACTCAGGTAAAAGAGAAATCAAAAAGGTTGACCTTTGACAACCCAGTCCCTCCCCCTGATACTGTAAGCAGCCACAGAATTGATGATTAGTCCAGCAGGATGTGTAGCACAGCTCTTCTTCAGACAAAGCCACATTGAGATATACTATTTGTGTTAGGAGGCCTGCGGAGGCACTGCCTGTAAAATATTAAAGCAACAATAAGAGGCAATTTAGATTTTTAATAGATCACTTAAGGCAGGCAAGGCAGCTGTCAAGCAGCCCTAAAACTTTTGTGGAAGGAGACAAAGTTTTCTTGTTCTCAGGTATCTGTTTGAGCTGTGATTATGCAAACGGTTAAACTTGTGATACCCTAAAGTGAGTAAATAGTCCAGTGGCAGCTAGCAAAAATACTCATGTACTTCATGTCACTCACATACTTAATGTTTGTGTTGGACTGATGTTTTCAGTAACATCACCTTTCACACCATGGGAGTTCTCCTCATGAGAAGCTCCATGGTCAGGTTATCAGTGAGTGACTCAGCTAGCAGGCTGGCCAGAAAGGCTTCATGTGGCAGCATTGTGCAATCAGTGACAGCTGAGGGGAAGCCTTGGGAGAGCTGATCTGGGTCCCGGCAGAGAGTGATGGAGCTGAGATCACAGGCTCCACAGGAGTCCAAAAGGTTGGCTAAAGAAGAGCATACGTGCACAGTGCTCACTGCCACAGAGGCAGACAGGCAGCTCTCCGTGTTAGCACTTTGCTTAAACTTTCTGGATTATCTTTGAGAGGATAAAGAGAATGTATGGATTTATCATTTATGTCTTACATGAAAGCTTGTTTGGAAATGCTGGCGTCTCACACTTGCATCCCCCCTCCTGCCCCCCGCACCAGTATGGGACAGCTGCTCCTTGGAGCAGTCTAGAGTTTCTCAGTCCTGTTACAGAACATGAAGGTGGAAGACTAGTGATACGTATTGTATATAGGATACTTTTTAGGAGATACATAGGAGAATGTTGTGAATTAGTGCAAAGGGGCTTTAGAAGATGAGCCTGTGTAGATGCCTTGGAGTGAAAAGGAATAGGTATCTCTGTGAAACTGGGACTCCATTTCCCTCTAATTTAGCAAGACTTGCAGCACTCACCTTTTTGCTGCTGGATGTTTTCTCATACCTTGACTATTGCTGGTATTTGTTTAGAATTGCACCAGAGATGTGATGTGGATGTATTGCTGTGTGAGAAAGTGGAGCAGAGCTGTCCCAGGAAACTGTAACAATTCTGAGCCCTACTAAATATTGGAATTCCTTTGATGTTTAAAGAGAGAAAAAGAAAAGTTAAGATGTAATTTTTTCTTCAAGAAAGTGATAGTGTTTTGCTATCATGACAGCCAAATATTTCCCACCTCCCTATGGGCAAGTTCATGCATTTGCTCCCCAAAGATATCTGGGGGAAGACAGTCTGTTCTAGTTCCCAGAAACATCAGCATTTTGAAAAATATCTATCTGCTAGAAGAAAGGACTAGTAATTTCTCACATATTTTCTTCGACTTCCTTGATCTTTTAAGAAACATTGTGAGCATTATTACGGCATGAATGTGGAAGGTAAAAAGTCTGTGGTCTTTCTTATATTAGTAAGGAGAAAACAGGTCCCATTGCTGGCTGGCAGCGTGAAGAATATGCAAAGTGCTATTGGGAAGAAGAGTGTATATGTGTGCAGCATATGAAGTGCCTCAGCATATGATTAACCTCACAGGGTATGTAGTAAATAGTAGATAACTGTGATCAAAAAAGTATTCATGTGATTTATCAAACTGAGCAACTGTGCATTTTGCAGTGAAGCAGGAGGTCAATCCTGAAATCTAGGGCAAGTAGAGCAATAGGAAATTGCAGGGACTAAGAAGTTAATCATACTGTTGGACTGCTTCCATCTGGTTTTGAAAGACAGAGTCAGTACAGCGCTAGCGAGGACGCTTCACGGCAGCAGATCAGGAATTAATTTTTTCAGCAAATCTTCAGCTATCATTTGTAGTAACACAGGCTTATAAAAATGTAATTTAATTTCTTCAGAATAAATCACATAGGACAAGAAGTGTGAGAGTGTTTTTCTAATGTGTGTATCTGAGGAAAATAGAAAAACTGTGAGAGCAGGAGAAACAGCAACAATCCAGGAGAAAACAAACATTAACAATATAAAACCTGGGAGGCATATGTGGCCATCCTGTTAAATTGTGCACATAATTTTCTTTGAAAAATCAGTTTGCAGTTGGGAAACTTCTACATTTTTATGACTCTTAGAGGCATAATCTTGTCTAACCTGTCTGTCCATCTTCATAAGTGTGGATCAAAGGAGCACTGACCTAGAGTTTTGTGGAATTGATGCTCTGAACACCACTTCCATATATCATGGATGTGTAGCTGTAGGCAGTGAGTTTGTTAATGAATTCTGTTTTCCTTATTATCGATACTACTTACGATATTTCAATGAGATTTGAACATTATGCTCCCTCTGGGCAATAAAAGTCCCCCTAGGCAATGAACCTGTTGTAAAATAGGGGATTTTTAACCCTGATAGTAATTCTTGTAGCTAAAATTTGCTTTATTCCAAGAGGTAGGAGGACAGTTAGTTGATAACATTATGCCTTTCTTACTTCAGCAGTGGGATAATAGAACAGAGAGCCCTATACTAGGAGTGTCATATTGTGCTATTTTTAGTGCTATGCTGCAAAAAGTGAAATGTTCTAAATACATTTGTATCTGTTTCCTGGCAGTCTGACGAAAGAGAGCTCAGGTTTACACAGCACCGAGAGCAGGAAACCAGCGGCTGCACTGTTAACACAAATCACCACTTTCATTACCACTTTATTTTAAGAAAAGCTGAAAATTCATAGCAAGCAGCAACACCTCAGCCTGGTCCAATTACATGGAACAAGTTTGGGACTTTTGACCCCTGTGTGCTTGTGAATCGCATCCTAGCTGTAGCTCGGGGAGTCTCCAGAGCAGGTGCAGCAATGCAAAGGAGAAATCTCAGTTCCCTTTCAGTGAGGCAGCAGTCCATGCAGCAGATGGAAGGAGATCCCCCCTTCAAGCTTTAATCATTCAGTAATCAGCCAGGCACAACAGGGCTTTCTGGCATCAGCTCCATGGATGATGACATGCTTGCTCCAGTCGGTTTTTCCTGCCTTCCTGCAGAGGTGGTTTAGAAATCTCAGCTGAATTTCTAGGTTTGCCTTTGTCACTGGTAAGGCTATCTGCCTTCTGTCCTCTATATTTTTTAATTTTAGATTCAAGAGCATTTTCTCCTTGTGCTTGCTTTTGTTCTGACCCTGACAGCAATGGAGGCAAAAAGGGAAGGGGAGAGTGGTTTGCTCAGTGGAGAGCAGTCAGGTTCTGCAGGAGGCCAGTCCCATGGAAAAGATATGCTTGTGCCCAGGATGGGCAAGGGGTTCCTCAGAACAGTGTCTTTGTGTGGGGAAACCACACAGTCTGTGCTTTGGCTGGCCCTTTGTTCTCTGGGGGGTGAAGAGGAGACTGCGCAGATGCAGAACTGTGTCCAGTTTCTTTGCAGGTAAAAGAATCGGGTGAGTTAGTACACAGAACAAGGTATCCTGTGATTTCGCCATGGGGTTAGTTGTGGCTGAATCAGGCCTGAAATGCTCTTGCAAGGAGTCACATTGTTGGGATCTGAAATACTTTGCTCCCCCATGCAGTCCCATCCAGATGTCTCCTCCTTTTTTTCATGACTGCCTCAATTTTGATGTAAGTTGCAGGAAAATTTTTATCCTTTCCTCTCCTCTTGGAAAAGTATTGGATTTATTCTACCATTGAGGAATGGTTCATACTGTTCTAGGTTTCTTGCATTTCAGTGAAAGGAAATGTGTGATCTCTGAACAGCCTGGGTTTTCTCCCAAAGAAAAACTGGAGCATTTGTGAAATTTAACAAAGCTCCTAGGATGGAACAGCTTTTTACCACTTAGCTATTTCACATAGGCTAGTGTGAAGGTACAGCAGTAGTCCAGTAGGGCACTACTAGCTCCCCCAACACCCTCGCTGGTAGCCTGATGAGCAGGGAAAGTATTCAAGATCTGGAACCATTGAAGCTTTTTTGATGTAAACTGAGACCAAAAATCTCAAATGGCTCATTTTCTAGAAAGTATTCAGGATCTGGAACCATTGAAGCCTTTTTGATGTAAACTGAGACAAAAATCTCAAATGGCTCATTTTCTAAAGTTACAAGTGGTTTTTTTGCTCACTCAACATTTTCAGGGAGTCTGTCTGGTGACATTTTCTTTACAAATTTTCAGACCAAGCAGTTTCTGCTTTATTTTTCATTATTATTGCTTTCTTTTGAGGTCCTGTTTCATGGGTAAATTCAGAATTGGAGGGCTTTGTTCCAAACTGGAATGGCATGAAATTTCAAATTCCTTCTCCAAATGGAAGACCTTCCTTGTCTCAAGGACTATATTTATAGTAGGCTGCCCTTTTTGCAGTCAGAGAGGGGCCAGATCATATTATGACTGTTTTCCCTAATGTGTTTTTAACTTAGAAGTAAAATTAGGCCTGGATTGAAACTGGGTGTAAAAAGTCTAAGTTCAGACATTACATTTTTATAACCTTGATTTTTTTTCATTTTGAAAGGCAGAAATAAATAGAAATTACTTAAATTAAATTAGGTATTTTTCCACAGGGTATGGTTTAAACATGACACATGCTTTCTTTAATATGGTCTGCAATCTTCCATCATTTTAGCCAAAAAGAAAGTTATTTATTTCAAAGGTAGGTATTTTATATCTAAAAAAATTAGTTTGTATGGCAGTATATCTTCTGTGTTAGACTGCTATCAAGATTTTAAAAGGTTTTTTCATTCTTAACTCAGGCGCAGAACTCTTTTTCATGCTAAGGCACTGCCTCTCACCCACACATTCACACAGAAGAGAATAGGCCCTTCTCTGTGGAAATTTAGCAGCCAAATAATTCACAAATAGCTCTCACTTATTACTTACTGGCACAACCAAACATAACTGCTGTAAATGAACAGTTTGGCAAGTTTAAAACAAAACAAAAACCAAACACCAAACAAAAAAAACAAATCCCCCCCAAAAAACAGGGGAGCAGGGTAAAAAACTCCATGATTCTGATTTAACAGATAAAAATCCCCCCTTGAAAAGTCATAGACACCTGCCAAGCAAATATCTTGATTTGCAATGATCCTGTAAGACACTTTAATTTGCTTTTTTGAGGATCTGCTGTGGCCCTGGTGCCATGCATACCCAGGGAGGCTTATGTTGTTTCATGTTTAAGAAGGTGATGCCTGCTGGCGGGGAAGGCGCTGGTTAGGGGGCAGCTAGACCCTGGTTCCCAGCAGCTGTAAAGGACTTTTATTGTCATTCCCATCTTCTTTTTCTTCCTTCCTACATTGCCATGAGAGGGAAAAGAGGAGAACCAGACAGGCAGCCTCTATCATGCACCTTCCCATACGTGACCTCAGAACTCCAGGATTTTGGCTAACTTTCCCACGAGGACCTTGTCCCAGAGCCTCTTTGCACATCATGGACCCTTGCTGTCTTTCTTGCCAGGCTGCCCTTTCCCCGTTCTTCAAAACCACTGGGGTGCTTGGAACCCTCCCTGGAACCCCATCTGCCCCAGAGCAGCAGGAGCCAAGCGCCTCTGGTTCGCAGTGCCATGAGTGCAGCCCAGCGGAGGGTACCCAAGCATCATCCACTGCCGAAAGTCATCACATCCACCCCCCTCCAGTGATGTGGACCTCATCACTGGAGGGGGACAACGGAGAAAAGGCTGTAGTGAGGGCCAGCCCTGTTGCCTTGTTTTGCAGCCGCAGGGACACCAATGTCCTGCTTTGGCTGGGACGGGAGGGACACAGCCCGGCCGGGCAGCAGCGGGGCCAGCATTGCTGCCCACCCAGCCAGCAGCACTCCGTGGGGCAGCCACGCCGTCCGCTGGACACGGCGCCTTCTGTCTGCACCTTGAGTCCCTGCACTCAATTCCCCGCTGTAACCATCACTCTTCCCTGCTAATAATGCCCTCAAATACTGATTTCCTGAAGCCACTGCTTTTAAGGTCATGACGTCCCGTTTTCTGAAACTTAATAAGCTTGATACTGACCATGTGGAGTTTGTAAATATTTGTATCTTCAGTACTATTTCTTTGATAGCAAACACTAGGACAGTAATTCCCACATTAAAAGGGCTCTTGGGGAGGGCTTAGGAACTCTGGCCAGGCAAAAATAGTTGCCTGAAGGAAGAGGAAAAACCTTGGAGAATTACCAGACTCTTTTTTTGAATTTTGAGACAAATGGACTTTTCAAACTTTGCCCTGAAAAGAGATCTGGTCATGACCTACTATAAATCTCATATGGCCATTTAAAACCTCACAGTGCTCTGGTTAAACAGCATTGCACCAGACAAAACCTCCAGGGCATGGGGACATTGCTGCGGTTTTTCCTTTTCAAGCTTGTATATTGTCCCCATAACATATTGCCAATGTTCACAGGACCAAATGAGACTGTGGCCTTTCTTTAATGTAGTCAGAGCTCTTGTGTCGAGAGCCTGTGAGGTCAGCAGGAAAACATGGAATGAAATCTCAGCTGAATATCGGTCTTTCCCAGGCTTCCTGGCAATTTCCAACTTCTCACTCTTTTGTTTTCACTTAATAAGATAGAGCTTGTCCCGCACTCAATTAAAAAAAAAAAAAAAAAAAAAGTGGTGAAAGAGCTAAGACTCAGAAAATGAGCAGTTTTATAAAAGACTGGCAGATTCCCAGTCTGCTGAACCTAATAAGAAGCACATTCATTTTTCCAGTTTGAAACTTTTTGGTGCAAACACCCCTAGTGCAAACACCTCCCAGGACTCGTGGGAAGAACGCCAGTATATAGAAAAATAAGAGTGCTGGTATTCTGACATGAAAGCTGTAGCCTACATTTTTTGGAATAATGATGTTAAAAGTGAAGGTCTGAGAAGAACCTAATTTTGAGCTTCTCCGGCTGTGAGACCACCCTTAGCTTTCCTTCTTCTCCTTCTGCTAGAGGGATTCAGCACAGCACCTCTCTCTGTTAAAGCTGAAGAGGAAAACAACAGCTGCAAAGCCATTTGTGCAAACCCAGAGAACAGCCTCAGAAGACAGGAAAACCTAAACACTCCTTTGAGATTATCACTCTCTAATTGATAGAGATGTACTGGTTCAGATGTACCTCTGTTTCAACTTCTCTTTTTACACCGTTTTCTATATTAGCATATTATGTGCTTGTCAAGTGCAACCAAATTTTAACCTCAGATTGCTGATGTTTTATGAGTATTATATAGAAGTATATATGTATTTCCTAATTTTTTTTAAGAGATTTAATGTGGATGAAAACTAGCAGGTTGACACCTGATTATCCAGGAGTTTTTCCCTTGTGTTGCAAGTACATCTGCCCCCCCTTCCTGGAGCCTTGAATTATCCCCATGCATATTCTTTATGTGTGCAGACAAAGGGCACTGTTGAAGCAGATGTGTGCCTCAGCATTTGATGCTGATGAGCCAACATTGCATTATTTTCTAAGAAATGTATTGTATTATTTTCTTCCCTTTGGTCAAAATGCAGCATTAGCCATTTAACAAGAGCCATGACAAATTTCTGTCATTGTCCACTGTTTGTTGCTGTCCTCTGCCTTTGTCAGGTCTCACAGATTGATTAGACTGGGAATTATGACAGAGTTGCCCTACTGAAATTATTAGGGTTATTTTTATAACCAAAATCTGATATCACTATGGAGCAGTAGTAAATAAACCACACCAGCGTTTTAAATATGTTACTACAAACTATGCAAACACTCCCTGATGAGGGAACGTATGGCAAATTAATTCCCACTGCCCCAAGCGGAGATGTACTCCAGTGTCACAATGCACTCATCTGCTTTGGAGGCAAGCTCCACAGCAATATCATGCACCAGTGTTCATCTGCTGAACTGGGAGGTTAGCTGGAAGAACTAGTAGCTGCAAACTCTAACTATTGGGACCCGCCAGTCACTCCTGTCGTTAATCAAGAGCTGCACGGATGAAGAAGAGGTGAAGCACATGGGTAGTCTGGCCAGTGTAAAAAGGGACATTGTGGAAAGAAGGTAAAATCTGGAGGGAGGAAAGATGAGCCCCTGTTAAGAAATACTGCACTACTTTTTATTAAGGCCACACCAGTTCTGAAAGAATAGATATTCTGATACTGCTTCCAGGTTGTTATAGGCTACAGTTTGATTAAGTTAAAGCTTAGCTTCTGTGAACATTTGGGGTGTTCAAATACACTTTCTGCACTTGTGCTGAAAAGAATAATTATCCCCAAAAGTTCTTTTTTTTCAGAAGTGACACCCAACTCACATGGCCACGATGATTCTAAAATTACCAGCATGTGTCCAAAGCTAAGACATAATGAGGGTTTGCTTAGTTAGGAAGTGATTGCCTTAGGTTTGTCTTGCACTCGGTGAAGAGCTTGTTAAAGGCAGTAGTGCAAGCCTGAGATTTTCTTTGTTTAATTTCTTACTGAGATATTTTAATACCTTTGTTTTAATCTTTATATGGTCTTGTCAAGGTTAAAGCTATTTATTTGGTTGCAGGGCCACATGCTTGAGAATTATGTTATTTAAGCTACATACACCTTCAGTTGACATGACTCATGTTAAAATTGAAACGAATTAGCCAGCCCTGTGTACTAAAAATAAGCAAACAAATGTAAAACACATCACCATATTAGCAGAAGCACAACACGCTGATTAATGGTGGACAACACAGTCATCAAATCAAGGTCACAATCAAGCCCTGAACCAATGAATCAGAGCTCTGAGTTTTCCAACAGACACATTCAATGCAGAAGGTAAACAGCTTTACATTTAAGCTTGACATGAGATGGAACTACATCCAGTTAGTTTTGCATCAGGAAAAGCTGAAGAGAAGCCAGTTCATGTTTCAGCAAGCTCCTCACCAGTGTTCAGGTTAACACAAAGCATTGAGTAAGGCAATCAAGTACTATATTCTTCAGTCCTTGCCAGTGATGCATGGAGGACTGGTGCTGTTATGGTTCAGTCCAGAGAAGTCCACCCATCAGAACGAACTCATCAGCCGTGATGGTTTAGAATTTCCTTCTCATGTCATATGGTTATCATGTATGATTATTCATCTACTCTTAGTCTCTCCTGGCCATCAAACTCAAGTCAGAGTCACTCTGAAAATCACATGCTCTTGCAGCTTTTAAATTATTGATGTAACATTTATGAAAATACTTATTGCATAATTACTAGGTAAGGACTATGAATAATTTTGGAATAATTCACCAGCAGAGAATGATAGATATAAGAATCTGGCATTTGCTTCTAGGCCTGCAAGCAATTAATATGCACCTTTTCACTTTTTTCTTTTTTTGGCCAAACAGCTATTCATCCGTGCATATGTGAAATAAAATGGGATCCTTCCCTTAAAGGAAAAGAAAGTTTTCAGCCTTTTCCCTTCTTCTTAAGGATCTTTATTTCACATGGTTGCTGGCTGGTAGCACAACACAGCAGCAGCTTTGGCCAGGATAATGACAGATTTTAAAACTGACATCTCCTGCTTGGTGATCCCAAGAGGTGGCAATGCTTCTCACAGACCCATCCCTTTTCCTGCTTACTTCACAGATGGAGCCTGGTTTCCTGGATGTGGTCAATACAGCTTGGTGTCTGGTTGTAGATCACTGGCTGAATACACCCATGGCCTTGCAGGCAGGAACTACAGGCTGAGGTGTGACACACCAGCCTCCTGCATGGTGTGTGTCCCAGCGAGTGATGACCTTTCCCTGCAGGGAAAGCACTTAAAACCTACACTCAGCAGGTGCCACCTCCTCAGGACAAGCTAATAACCTCATCAGCACATAGTGTCTCCACGCCTTTTCTAATAATAATCACTTCTTTACCCTAAGTTAGGAAGCTAATATGAATCAGTTCACAGCTTGCCCTGATGACTTTTAATCTAAGACCACAGCTGGCCTTTGTGCTTTTCATCAGATGAATTCCAATAATCATTATACAAAGTTTTCTCAGTTCTACTTCAAGTCTGGGCCAGCGTATCTTGCAGTCCTTATTCCTGTGCCACACTGGTAAAATCCTGCCATCCCGTAAAATCAGTGAGGGCAACATGAATAATTAGTCGCTGTATTTGTACAGCATCAGACTTACAGTTATTTTCCAGTTGTCTATACTGCTTTTCTTTGTATCTAGTCTAACCCTAGAGAGTACAGAGAAGTCTGCAAAGTTTTAGTCCATGAGATCATCCCAGTAATTTCTTACTGCAGGCACTGTCTGTCTAACTTTAGTTCCCCATGTTAAATAATTGTGATATTGTTTCCTTAAAACCCTTGACAACAAAAATCAAAACAACCATAAATAATCCACAGACATATGGAATTGTTTTGAGAAAGAAAGCAAATTGCTGAGACTCCTTAAAAATGGAAATCTACCAAGGAAACCCCAGCAGCCTCTTTGACAGTCTGCTCTAAAACTTTTCACTTGCTTTGATGTTGTTTGTAATTTATGCTCCTCAGAGGCTTTTAGATGAAGGAAATCATCTGTTTTAATAATGTGAAACTTTCTTCTGGCTACTCAAGATGGGAATTCCTGCCCTGTTTCCTGTGCCTCTCTGTCAGGGCCAAAAGGGGAAGGAGGGCTGAAAAATTGCATGGCTGTTAGTGATCAGAGCTGTGGCATCACCTACCATTTCAAAATGTCTACCCAAATATTACTTACCTCTCACTGATGAAGTAAAATGTTAAGGAAAGCTGTCTTTTTAGGCTCAATCTCCACAGTGGTGTTTTTTCACTGCATTAGTAATTCATAACAATAGATTATGTGGTAACAAGTATAGGACAAAACCAATTATTGAAATAGTCCCTTTAATTCAAAATTATTTTAATTACTAGTGATACCTGTCCTTTTTTTTCCTCATTTCTGTGCTAAGTCTCTTCATGATTCAAAAATTGCCGTAAGGCTATCACCTCTGGTAATTGCCATTCTCTGAGCTGAGTGAACAAAGGAAAAATTCAACTGGAGTGTGTCAGGCAAGCAGAATAGGAAATATATGTTCCTGCAGGAAAGCTACTCTCCTCCTAATTACCCTGCAATTGCCAGGTTCAAAATGTAATTTATGAGCAGCATAGATAGAATGGCCACATTAGTCCATTATTTCATGATGATCTTTTCTACTCCTGATTTCAGAAAGAAGGGATTTTGCAGCTGTCTGTGCATTGGCATTGTCAGCTCTGGGCAGTGATGCTAGACAACTGCACTTAAGAGATACTCCCAAAAAAATGCAAAGCAGTCTTCTAACAGCACAGTTTTATAGAAGAGAGGGGCTGTAAAGTACAGCTCAATAAATAAAGCATAACCTGATGGCTGCCTCAGACACTGCTGGTCACATTCAGAAACAGATCCAGAAATGTTTGAAGGAGAGGAAGTGTTCCAGCCTGTGGCAGCTGCTGTTGCATGTTCCCCTTACTGTAAAATACATGACATGCAGCAAATGAACCTAATAAACACCCCCTGAGTCCATTTTACTCTGACAAACTCAGAGTAGCCTGCAAAAGATGGAGTAGCGGGTAAAACTGCGAACATGTGATATGCAGCTGACATGTTTCAGCTGTAGGTTTGGTGTCTGAGGCCAAGTCTACTTTTCAGTCAAGTTGAGGCAGTGACTGCGTCATCAGTCATCTGAGTGAGCTTTAAACACAAAACAGGGGGACTCTCATGGCCAGATGGAGCTCAAGAACCATTCCGTGCCCATGTAGTTATCACATTATCATGTTAGTTAGCACCATACTTCGTGGTACTTGAGCTAGTCCCTACAGGGTCACAGAGTGACTGAGGCTGGAAGGCATCTCTGGGGATCATCCAGTCCAATCCCCACTCAGAGCAGGATCATAAAAAATAAAGCAGTTGCTCAAGGCCAAAGCTGGGTCTTGAGTATCTCCCAGGATGGAGACTCCACAGCCTCTCTGTGTCACCTGTTCAAGAGTTTGACCAACCTCACAGAAAAAAAAAAAAAAAACAACATTATTTAAGTGGAACTTCCTGTATTTCAATTTTTGTTCTNTGGGGATCATCCAGTCCAATCCCCACTCAGAGCAGGATCATAAAAAATAAAGCAGTTGCTCAAGGCCAAAGCTGGGTCTTGAGTATCTCCCAGGATGGAGACTCCACAGCCTCTCTGTGTCACCTGTTCAAGAGTTTGACCAACCTCACAGAAAAAAAAAAAAAAAACAACATTATTTAAGTGGAACTTCCTGTATTTCAATTTGTGTTCTTTGCTTCTTGTCCTGTCACTGGGCACCACTGAGAAGAGCCTGGCTCTGTCTTCTTTACTTCCACCTGTCATGTATTTACCCCTCCCAGTCATCTCAGCCACCTCATGTGAAGGAAGTTCCAATCCCTTAATGATCTTCATGGCACTTTGCTGGTCTCCATGTCTCTTCTGTACTGCAGAGCCCAGATCTGGATCCAGGGAGAGGCCAGTGGAAAGCAAAAAAGTTTAAGAGGGAAGGCTAAGTGCAAAGGCAAGGGGAAAACTATCTTGATGATTCTGGATGTGACATCCAAACCTCTCAGTCAACTGACTGAGAGTTCATTGCCTCCCAGCTGTACATAAAGTCCATCAATATTTTTCTTTGTTGCAATCTGAGTCCATAAGGAAGCTTGCCCCTTCCCTGAGAAAGCATTGGATTATATTGCTTGGGAGTATCAGTCCTAAATATTCCCTTTCAGTTTCCTGCAGAGAATGTTGAACGGAGTGCTCTTAGGAATGGGAGATGCCTGCTCTGATTCATTCTTCCAAGGTTTTGTTTTTACTTTGCCCCCGAGGAATTGGCCATTTTAATGACTTTTATGATTAATAAAACTGTCTGAAGGCCTGCTGGGGTCTTCAAGCTAGTAGTTATCAACAAAGTCATCTAGCTTTCTCCCCTAGTGCCTAAGCTAATGGCAGAGACCCAGCGCTTGATCTTGCTCCCCCAGCTGAAGCTTGCCTAGCAGCACTTAGGGTCATGTTGGGGTGGTAAAAAAAAAATCCCCAAGAGTTACTTTCATTCTGCACTGACCATGGAAAATCATACTCACCTGGAAATCTGTGTCTCATCTCAGCAAAACTCTCGTGCAGACTCTCCATCTTTCCCCCCAGCTGTTTCCCAGCTGCAGGCAGGTGATGTGATACCCTTTTAAAGAAGCTCTGAATGTATATCCTCACAGCTGGGCACTGAACTCCCAGCAGCAACACATGTTTACTCCTACACCTTTAGCAGTCTCCATCACACTGCTGAACGCACATTCCTGCTCTCAAGAGGCTCACCACTCTACACAGCACATCCTAGACCATGCAGGAGCTCAGGCAGGCAGAGGCATGTTTGAGGCACTGCAGTAAGACCACTGCCAGAAAGGGACTACTGGCCTGGGGGCAGAGAGAGGAAGAAGACAGCAAAAGCTTGTTGTGCCACTGGGAGGGAGAAGCAGCACCAGCTAGCAATATTTCTTCCTGTCCCTGTGCCCTCTCCCCACTACCATGGGTGCATTTCCTTTCTGCCCCACTGGGAGAGGCAGGGAGAGCAAAAGATGCATTGAAAAATAGGCAAAGGCATCTCCACATGCTTTAGTGATACTGTAAATTCATAGGAAACCTAAAAAGATGCATGGTGGTTAATGAACAGCAAAACGTGAGATACAGATTGAAAGGTATATTGGAAGATATATGTTTAACTACATCAGGACACAGCATGGTATAAGACCAATTTTTTTTTTTAATTAAAATGTCATATAGATCTAGTGTTTTTCGTAGTAGTTGGTAGCACATTTCACAGAAATAAAGGATTGATAACATCCTGCAGGAGCTTGCAGCTGGGGAACCACTGAGTCCCGACACACTGGTACCACATTCTAGATTAATAAAGCAAATAAAATTATATTTACTTTGAAATTTATTTCTGCCTCCCCTCATCATCTGTGTGTGCATGAGCAAACCTCAAGTTTACTTTCCATGGATAACATCTAACAAAAAGATGCAATTCACATTCCATTTTTCCTTTGAATTGTAAAGGGCAATTTATATAACTCTTCATAATATTTATATATTTGTACATATAATACGTCCTCCTAGTTTTTCACAGACCACATTATACCTGATGAAGGAACAGCAAAGGTTACTCATAGATACTACTCTCTGCTTCAAAATCTGTCATCAGTTATCTGCACGCTGTGTTTGCTGGCTTACAGTGGGTCAGATCCTGACACCCTCACTAGACAAACTGGTCCTGCTCTTGAGGAGCACTTCTGGGTGCTAAAGAAGTGCTTTACTAAACCAGAATAAGGGGTGAAGAATCTGAGCCTGGTCAGAATGGGGGAAGTTTTTTTGCCAGTGTCTCAGACCCCTGAAAACCTAAGGCTACATCACAGGCAAATTTTCAACAGCTGAAAATTCATTTTAAGCATTCTTTATTTCCAGATAACATGTCAATAATAGGTAAACAGCATATCCTGTGAAACTCTTTCTAAAAACATATTAAAGTATTTTTGGATGACTATGGAAAACAGGCTGTGCCTATAATAGAAAGGAGAACAGAAGAACCTTTTACAAGTCTTCAAATAATCTCAAACTAATTAGCTTTTAACATCCTCTCTGCTACAATTCTGGGCTTTATTAGCTGTTCTGCTTGCCATTCCTGAGCCTGCCTAATGTCTTCTGTAGAACAACTATGCATTTTTTTCCAGGCATTTGTCATTTTTTGAAACATATAAAAGAGAGCACTTGGATTCAAATAACAGACCATCTAAATGCTCTTCTGCATAGGGAGTGATATATGCTGACAAGGACTAGAAGTCAAATTTTCTTTATATGGTTCTTTATGGTGAGCAAACCTACTTAAAACAAGCGCCTTCTCAAGGCAGCATATTGATTAGAGCTGACGGGCCAAAAATACCTTTGGGAGACAACAGAATATGGCTTGAGTCAAAGAGTAACACTAAAGCTGGCAGCAGCAACATTAAGAGTCAGTAAAACCTGAGAGAGTTTGTCTCATGCTGAAATTTATTGCACCCATTTGGACAGCCATTATGGTAGTTAGTAATTTTATCTGCACAAGTTCATCTGTATTTGGACTCCCAGAGCTTAGCAAGAGGTCTTGCAAGGCAGAACCATACCCAGGGCTCTGCTGACTGAGGCAAGACTGCTGTGCTGAGGCACAGTGTGGCTGTGTCTGAAGACTACGAAAGGCTGTTTGTTTGGATGGCCAGCCTCAACATGAGTTATATTAACAGTAATTCTGAAAAAAGGTGATGGTACACCAGTGCAGACAAGGATTTTCTAGTCTTCACTGCTGTGGCGTGATGAAGCTGTCACTCCCAAGCAAAAATTGCTGTTCCCTTGGATGGAAGTACATCTATACTTCATGTTTTTGGAAATAAACAAGACAAAAAGAGCAACACCCAGGCTAATATCCAGTGAAACTGTAATCAAAATCTCCTGATGACACACCTTGAAAATTGTGGGTTAAAGCCACTCTACAGAATATTTTGCATAGTTTCTGAAACTACTATGGCTTATGTTCCTTACCTTCACTGATGATTGGTTCCAGTGAAGTTAATTACCTTTATTTTTCTAACATGTCTCTTGGCAGGTTGAAGCCAATCAGGCTGCTGGAATCACCTTCAAAATGTTAGTGGAGGACCTATTCCTGAGACAGGTGGCACTGATATAATTGAATCTCATAGGGGACCAGCTTTTGATAGTGCTCTAATGAAATAGTGGAGTTGGGAGTGGATATAGGTCTTCATATTGGATATCAGCCCCAGTCCTTAGGACAAGCAGAGAGAGGTGACTGGACGCTGAAAGGAAAATTATGAGGAGGAATCTGAACCAAACCTCCCTTGCTTCCCATACACATTACAATGCACAAGGTGCTGGGCATACCGAGCACACAGTTTAAGCAATCCTTAGGATCTTAGATTCTTTCTAGTCCATCAAGAGATGTAGGAATCTCCAGAGGAAAAAAACTGGCCTTGACCAGACAATAGAGGGATCTCAAATAGAAAGTTCCTAACATGGTCACAATTTAAAAAAAAAAAAAAAAATTAAAAGTTCTGGGGTACACATGAAAGGAACACCCAAAAGCCATTGTCCTTGGTCTCAGGAGGAAATCAAAAGCAGTGTTCTATGACTGAATCTTCTCAACAACTTTATCCAGTTCCAATTTATTTCTGGCCCACTCTCCCTCCCCCTCAAAAAAAACTCTCCATAGAGATTGCTTCCTAATTTCACAGGGGAGGCAGAAGGGTGCTGTTCATGGACTATTCTCAAAGCTGTTCATCATTCTCCAGGCCATTGGTCCAAGGCCATGTTCCAAGGACAATATAGGACACATAGACTGCGCCTGTCATTTCTTCTTTTCAAGTCACTGTACTTTGAGCCATTAAGAGACTAATTAAACTACCAAGGTAAAAAGACCCTATCATTCCTCTTCTACTAAAGAGTTAACTTGCCTGGACCAGGGATTCTCTCTGCTCATATTCAGCTGATGCAAGGTCAATGACAAACACACCAAGGAAGTCAGAGTTGCTTTATTTTTCTTGTGAGCAGGTCAAATAAAACACTGCTGATGCTCCATTTATCTGGAGCGACAAGCAAACACTTGGCAGCAGTGGAAAGCAGACGCTGGAATCTGGCACCAGGCTCCTAGCACAGCTGTCAGCCTGCTGACTAATCACTGCATCCCCACGTTAATGCTGCTCCAGGTCTACTGGACCCTTTCATCTCAGATACCCTGGCACACGCTCCTCTTGATAGACCCATTTATACAGAGGTGTCACTATTAATTGCTACATGGTATTTTATTTTAGGAGGGGTTTTTTTTCAGTCAAGATGGGTTTCTTCTAGTGGCTTTCTCATTCCTACCATATTCCTTCACGGTGGGAGCTGTGATTTGGCTGCCTCCAGTATCAGCCAGACCTTAAGTAGATGCCCCTTGCCAGACTGAATTTTCTTCGGGGTTTTTTTGTATATGTGTGTGCATGAGCTTCATAGCTTGTTCTTTTAAACAGCTTTTCCTATCAAATTTTCTTTAGTGATTATTCTGACAATTAAGCTGCAATTGCACAGTGCATACCTGACTCTCTTCAGAGAGATCTGGTTTGCCTTCAGTTCACATTATCAGATGATGCTTGTAGTCTTGTCAGGACAAACTATTCTCCCAGGGAATGTGTTAAAATATAGGTGGGGCCTATGAACCCTGTTCTTGGCAGCTTTGCTTTATTAGCTGTGCTGTGCAAAGGTGGTGCAGCTAAGGTAATGCAGTGCTTTCACAGAAGCATTATATATTGTGACAACCTGAACAACCTCCAGGACTCTCACTCATCATGACTCCTATTTCATACCTCATCCATTACAGGAATGAGGTATGAAAACATTTCTCTGTTTCCTAAAGATATTAACAGACTCCTGGGAAATCGTTTACCTGGAGAAAGGGAAGTGCTGAGCCTCATTTTTTTGTGTTCAGGCTGAAACAGCAGGCCATGGCAGGGCTACCTGTCTTTTCCTGTTAGTGAACAATTGGTTTTTGCAATTGGTAACTGGAAAGAATTCAGACAGTTGATTGGTTTAATACTTATAGTTAGCAATGGTACAAAACCATAAATTTCTGTGACTTCCATACTGACTTCAGAAAAATGATATCTTAGTGCTTTTTACAGAACAATGAAGGACGTCTCCTAACACATTGACAGTAGGGAGTTGGGTCACACCCATGGATGGGATGGTGGCTGGAGCCCTGGAAGGGTTGTTTGATTCGGTCATTCAGACGCAATGGGGCAGACCTAAAACTAGAGCAGAGCCTTTTTATCATAGAAGCATAGAGTCATAGAAAGGCTTGGATTAGAGCAGACCCTGAAGATCAGGGAACTGGAACTAGATGATCTTTAAGGTGCCTTCCAACCCAAGCCTTTCTATGACTCTGTGATTGTACTTATCTTTGAATGCTAAATACACAACCAGCCTTTGTACTGGTATTTTAAACCATGGTGGTATCTGGCTGTTGTCTGTGCATGTTCTAGAGTTTATGGTGTCATTTCTCTTTTCTCAGCATGATTTTGTCCTGAAACAAATGGATGAGGTCCCACATTCATTCTGTAGGCTATCCTTACGGTGCTATTTTTTGGCATTCTACAGTTGCCTCAGAAAATATCTCCATATGTTCTGTTACAATATTGGGATGGCCTGAATTGCAAGTCCAGATAATTCCCATGGTAAGCATGCTTCAGAGATCTTTGCTGGAAGAGAATTTGAAAAATACACAGGGGCAGCGACAAGAAGTGGGCATTTTCATGGCTTCTGTGATTCATTCACAATTATTGAGGCAGGAATTCCCTACTGTGTGCATGAGAGACATGCAATATCTTCAGTGCCAGGCAGCAGAGATATTTATACAGATCTTGGCACAATGTTCTCAGTCTGTGCTTTGAGGAAGCACCATGTGGAATTTGCTTCTTGCAACAAAGGGATAAAGAGTTTCCCGTAAAAGACCTTTGATGGGTTTCAGGTTGGCTCTGAGGGAAGAAGGAAGTGGTGTTTCAGATACTTCAATCTGGAATCAAAATAGAGGCTCTGCCAACAGAGCTCCTTTAAACCGTGGAATATGTTTTCATCACTGAATTTGAAATAGTGTTTCAGAGTCTTGGTCAGATTTACTGTTGGATTTAAATCACTGTAGCCTAATTGAAGTCAATGGAGCTATGACAAGTTTATACCAACTAAGGGACTGGTGTCTGTTTCAGAGTATTGTTTTCCCACAATTGGCCTTGGTCTTCTAGACTGTGATAGATTTTTTTTCTGGGTATCCCAAAGACTCCAAGTATTCCTACAGCCTTTCTTAATATTTTCTCAAGTGTTTGTGACATATGAATTTGGATCACCTTCTCCATGCTTACCTCTCACATGTTGGCAATGTGATCCCTAACAATTTCACTTGTTTATTCAAATAATCTCTTCTCACTAGTGGTTGCATTTCTCTCTCTGGGAAGTCACAGCCACTTAGCAGTTGCACAGTAGAGTGAGATTTAGAAGAAAAATAGTCTAGATGATCACAGCTGTGTAGATGACACTGGATAAGTAGCATCCTATCTCCAGAAACAAAAACAAATACAGCAGATAGTGTCTGATAGTGTTTGTGACCTTTTTGATAAGAAAGCTTTGGGTACAATTCCTGCAAAGTGAAATTACACAGACCAACTGGACTCTAAAATATGAAGCATTTTCCCCCTGCTTGGCATTGGCAAGGCCACACCTCAAGTACTGTATTCAGTTTTGGTTACCTCATTACAAGAAGGACATTGAGGTGCTGGAGTGTGTCCAGTGAAGGGCAACAATGCTGGTGAAAGTTCTGCAACATAAGTCCCGTGAGGAGCAGCTGAGGAAACTAGACTTGTTTACACTGAAGAAAAGATGCAGGGTAGACCTTATTGCTCTCTACAACTACCTTAAAGGATGTTGTGGTGAGGTAGGTGTCAGCCTTTTCTTCCAGGCAACCAGTGATAGGACAAGAGGAAATAGCTTCAAGTTGTTCCAAGGGATGTTCAGGTTGGATATTAGGAAAAATTCTTCACTGAGAGAGTGGTAAAGGGAAATAGTGGAGTCACCATACCTAAAGTGTTCAGAAAATGAGTAGACATGGCACTTTGTGATATGGTTTAGTGGGCCTGGTGGTATTTGGTCAAAGGTTGGACTTGATGATCGTGGAGGTCTTTTCCAACCTTAATGATTCTATGATTCTATGAGCATTTGCCTAGCCTTTGTTGTGGCTGGAAAAGTATTTGAGAGGCTCACTGTGATATTTTCCTTTGGCCGAGTCATTTCTCCAAGGCCTGATTCTCCCTTGCGTTGCATTCTTGATAATCATTCATGCCTGTGTAAAGTAGGTATAAAGTGCCTTCATATTGTAATGCAGCAAAAAACTGGGATCACAAATTCTTCAGCATCAGAGGGATTTTTCTCTTTCACATGTACTTACATTGTCACTGAATACTTGCAGTTTGGTAAATAACTGCATCCGTTTTATTTGTATCTTTATCCATGCTGCATGACTTAGGGACTGAATTCCTGCAATGCAGCAAATGCCTAGTCTGGGAACTTCTTGTGGCCAGTGCTGAATGCTGTGATTTATTGTCATGGGAAGTAGTGCAGCTGTAAGCAGCAGCGTAATATGAAGCATAGCAAGGGACTCAGATCCAGCATGATTAACCTGAAGAGGTCTCCTGAGGGCCATCAAAGTAATCTCATTTGGGAATCTGTCTCCATTGACTGAACAGCAAACTCTTGCACCTTCCTGTATAACTGTTCAAACCACTGGTGCCATTCAAAGGCTGCCCATGGCCATGCAGCCTGATGGGGCTAACAACTGGTCTCACACAAATAACCTCTCAGCCTTGTCCAGGGATTGAGATGGCTCCACCTCTAAACTTGGATCACAAGTTAATTTGAGTGGGGAAGAAGTATTACTCTCCCCGAATCACTGGTTTCTGAACCTGCATACATGAGAAAAATTGAGGCTACAAAGAATCTAGCAGTTCTTCTATGAAAGGTCAGTTGTGCACTAGACAGTGTAGGAAAACAGGTTGTTGGAGACTTGCATGGCAATTGGGTGCCCAGGTTCCCTGTAGCTAGGATGATGGGAGCTATCTAATCTGAAACTTCAGATGGTGTGTTGGTTTTTAAATAGTCTTATTACTGAACTTCTGGCAAATTTACAAGGTATTTACTCTCTCTCTGTTAAGTCAGAGTGCATGTTCTGATGAAGAGCTTTAAAGAAAAGTGGTTCTCACCCAAATTGTTTCTTAATTCCTTAAAATAAAAATATTAACTCTATGATGTGGTAATTAATTCTGGGGCATAAACCAGTAGCAAAATATGCATGAATGTTATGTGCCACAGCCATTAAAATGTAAATCAGTCTAACTGCATGATCTTGCTTACATTCTTCAGAAAGAGCAGTCCAAAGTAAAAGTCCCCAATTTTTAAAAAAAGGCTGCTTTTTAATAAGAATGCATGAAGACAGCTGTAACTGTTATTATCCTGATCACTATAATATAATGAGGATCCTTATAAAAATATGCTATATTTCAAAATTGAAAAAATAGACAGGGGACAGGAGACTCCAGCAGTATTAGCATAAATGGGAAAATATTGTAAAGTTTAAATTTTATAGTATACTGGCTACCATTAGAACAGCAAACACAGATTTCCAGATGTTTGTGAAGAGTCCAACAGTTATATTTTATATCTAGGGCTGTAGTAACAATTTCTATTCAGCAGCCTAGAAAAACATTTCATGTCACAACAGGAAAGAAATATTACCATGGGTTTTTTCCCCCTCATCCCCTATATAGCAGTTTCTGAATACTTCAGTCAATAGCAAATAAAAAAGATGGTTTAGAAATTAAAACCACAGTCACTAAGGGCAGGACATAAATGTGCAGATGTTTTGTGATGCTGAAGAACTTTTCAGTAACAATTCTGTTGTGGAGAGAACTGGAAATCCATCAGAGCCAGACACTGTCAAAAGCATTCCCTAAGCTGCACTGTCAGAAAAGGCAGTTAACTTTTCTTATTCTTTCCATATTCTCTTAAGGAAAAAAAATCAAAACCACAAAACCTAGTCATAATGGCTTGTATATAGCTCTCACTATTTTATTAGCAAGGGATTAACTGCACTCTGTTATTATAAGTGAGCAACTTAAATCTAGAGTTCACTGGACAACCTGTACAAGCGGAAAGCTGCATTGTCTTGAAGATGTTTACAAAATATCAATTGTCCTTCTCCAAAAAGAAAAATTTTTTACAAGCTTATCAGCTGTTTCTACCACCTCTGTGCCTTAATGAAGTTATACAAATGCCTGAAAATCTTGTCTTTACCACACGTACATGGCGAGACAAAATCACAAATTTTTATGGTACATTTAATGTCTGTGCATGAAGACAGACCTCTTTTCACCCAGGAGGTGGCAGACACCTCTGTGGGCATGTGTGTAGCACCAAGCCATCCTGACAGAGCACAAGCTTTTACTGCTGCCTCTCTCTCTACTGTCCAGTATTTACAAGGATGGAAGTAAAGATCAAAAATATAATGGATGTCAGCTCTTCCCTCTCCTGTTTATTTTACTTGCTTTTAATTAGTAAGGTGAGATCACAGGTGAAATTTTCTTCACTGCCTTGCTCCGCTGTGCTTTGAAGGGTGGAGAAAGCTCTCCAACAGTGTCATGGTTCCCCAAGCAACCAGAAACTCTCTGGAGCAAGGGCAGCTGTGCCACTTCCCAGCAAAAGGCAGTGGGGATGCTGCAAGTAAAGGCTATGTGGTGGGAATACTGGCTTGTGTGAGACAGGTGGTCCAGAGGGGAAAGGCTGGCATATGTTAGGGGAGGCAGGGAGAGAGCCAGAAAGTGTGCAGCCATGGGGAATTGTGGAGTTGAAACCGCGTCTCTGATGCCCTGGCCTCTTTTCAAAGCCTCAGGAATTGCTTGTCATATGTGGCTTGTGCAAGGTGTCAGGTATCAGTTTTCCATAATGAAAAGCACCATTAACATGTAAAGACAATTCATTAGGTGCAACATAGCAGAACTGTAATTAATTATTGCATATTATTTCTCACAAAATGCATCTCCAAGATCATATTGCATTAGCCACAATATTGGACTGATGGAGCATAAACAAGGGTAATGATAAACATCAGTGAATGGAGTTGAGAAGAGATGGTTATCAGGGTACCAGAGTGTTTCATGTGGGGTTTATTTAACAGTCTCATTAATGATCTGGAAAAGGAAGTGAATAACCATTTAATTAAGTTTGCATTTGATACTAAATTAGAAGTTGCTGCAGACACCTCTGAGGGCAGAGAAATAAATCAAAAGGAGCTAGAAGCTTGCAAGGTAAAAGAAGAAAATGAGATCTGGTATGAAGAAAAAAGAGAGCTAATCTCTCTAGAAGCAAATAATCATGTAGCTATCAGTAGAGGAATTCTGAAGAAAGCAGTGTTGAAAGAGAAGTAGGGGTGTTAATGGACTATACATTCCCTCACAGCTCAGATATATGTTTACAGAAGCAACGCATCAAGGAGCAGGAAGGTAATAGCCCTTCATTGTAGGGCTGTAGTGAGAAGCCATCTATAATGCTGCACTCTGTTTTGGGCACCCTGTTATCAGAGAGATATAGACAAATTGGAATGAGTTCAGAAAAGAGCCATAAAAATGATCCCATATCCCTGGAGATAATGACTTATGAAGAAAGATCAGAAGAAGTAAATGTGTAAGGCCTTGTCTGAAAGATGACTGAAGTAGGGCAGGAAAACAATCTGCAAAAATGTGAGACCAAAAAGGGAGGAGGATAATTTATCATAGTAACTATTAGTAATATGATGAAATAATAAGTAACAACTATAAATTTTAAAAGGGCAACTTCAGGTTGAATGTAGGGAGAAATTTCTGACAGTGGAATTTGGGTTAGTTTGCAGAGAAGTTTCCCAGGGGTAAAAGTAAAAGCTGCATTCAAGTCATTTAAAACCAAATTGGACAACTCACTAGAAAATGCACCCTGCTATAGGGAACAATATTCCATTGCCTGGGGAATAAGCTGGATGACTTAATATGATATTTCACACTCAAGTCTTTATGACTGTGATATTTTTAATATGCACAGTCAACTATTTCAGGAAAATACACATTTCTTCTGCTGTCAGGCCTGATAATACAAACACTTGCATGCAAACATAACTTTAAAGAAGGCAAGTAGCTCTCCTGACAGCACTGCACTGCTGACATGCCAAAACACAAGCCTGAGCGCTTCAAGTTTTTGCAGGCTGAGTCTTAGATCTTGAATTGTCAATATCAAGATGGTATATTCAGGTAACCGCATCATTTATGGATAGGTGAAGAAGTGTGCAAAATCAAAGAAGGGGGTTGGAAGCTCCGGTGAAGAGGCATTATTGTTACTGTTATTTTTATGGTTATTGCTATTACTACTTATGACTGGTAGTGTGGGGTTCAACTCCCTTTCTTAATTGTTCACCTTTTTGGTCTCCTGCTTTCATCTCTGGGCTGAGTGTTCATTAGACAGCATAAAACTGCTTTCTATACTGCTTTTTAACACTTAGTATTTTTAATATATCCTAAAATATCTATGGAATGGGAAAAGAGAAGCTGAAGTGAAAACTTGACTCTCCCTCGGATGAAAAAGATGGCAAAAGCTATGGATTTAAATGGATATGAGAGTAACCTTGTATTTTCCCCTCATTTATAGCAATGTAATGTTGAAGTCACTGTACTATTCATTAGCAGCAGAGACAAGCTCACAGGCATTCAGAGAGGTATGCTCCCTAAAACAGCACGGTTCTTACATGTGGGGTTTTTACGTTCCTGTTTCCTTCTCTTCCCTCCCCTGTCCCCGCACCCCGATGGGCTGTGTGTGGGGCTGCCAGCCTGGTGGTGCCGCAGTCCAACGCCCGAGCCTTGGGACTCTCCAGCAAGGGGTCGAGCAGCAGCAGCTCCAGTGAATCCGAGACCAGCTCAGAGTCTGACTCAGAGAGCGAGAGCAGCTCCAGCGAGAGTGACGGCAGCAAACCCTCGCATTACTCCAGCCCAGAGGTAAGAGCTTCTCTCTTTATGACTTAGGGAGCCACTCCATTACTACACCCACTCACACCTTTTCCCAGCCAAGCCAACACAAGGAAGCTATGAGGAGATGTATGGGAAAAAAAATCAGGGAGAAAGACCCAAGGATCCTCCTCCTGGCATGCTGTGAAATGGAAGTGGCAGAGGATCTTGGGGCAGATTAAAGCATTTGAAACAAAAATGAAGAAAGAAATAACCCTGTTACATTTTCCTCAAATTGGAGATGGGTGGAGCACCTTGCAAGGCTCACAGCTTGCTTGAAGTTTTATGCACCTCTGCCTCCATAGCAATGGCTTTCTTAGTGTGTGAGTCCTGATGTGGGCTCCCAGCACTGCAAGGGAACTAAAGGCTTCCCTACACATGGAAGCTATTTTAAAATCAGTTTGAAGGTGGATTTTTAGAAGTAACCAGTTGTTCACTCACGCACTTCCCTTGCCTCACTCTCTAAGTGAATTACTCTCTGCGACTGCTGCCTTTATGTGATTTCTTTCAATTCACCTCCAAAATGGACTAAACTGAATTACTCATGGTGCAAAACACTGAGCCCAAACGAGTCATCTGGAAAGCTAGCACTGAAAGTTTCCACATGTAGACAAACCCTAGCCATACTACAATTAAGCTGCCAGTGCTGTGACACCTTCTGCTTTCACCTCTGCAGAAAGCTCAACAGACACAACAAAACTGCTTTCTCTGCTCTGCTTTTCTACTGGGATTGACATTTTTACATGTTTTGGTCAATACACACATTTAGAATTAAACTATGAACTCCACAACCACATCACACACATTAATGTATGTAAAAATATTCAGAAATCTAGCAGCAAGATTGTAAATACACATGAAATACAGTCAGTGTATTTTCCTACTCCACATAAACCATCCAATCACTAGAATCCTCCCCCCAAAACTGTCTCACCTATTCTCTCATCCTGAAAAAAAATTATGCTGAAAACCAGCAAACCACCTTTCCTCATATTTTCCTTGGTTATTTGGAACCATGTTTCCAAATGAGCAAAATGCAGTAATCACAGAAATATCCTTAATATATTTTTCTCAGGTTCTGTCACTTTTGTTCCTTGTTTAACACTCATCTTCTGTCTTTTTTTTTACAGCAGTACTTTCAGACCCATTTTCAGTTAATTTTCCTCTCACTTTGTCCCCTTCCTACATCTCTCTCTTCTTTCCAGTCTCTCTTGTTGCTGTCCTGCATTACCCCATGTCTTATCTCCCATTCTGAGCTTTCTCATCTGACCTGTTAAGACCTTGTTCTCTGTCTGCTTAATTCCCTGCTGGAATTAGTGCATCCACTGTCTTTCCTCTCTCTGTGGGATCTCCAAAGGTGGAAGAAAAGGGACAAAGAGAAGAAAGAAAGGGGAAGGAAGTACGAGATCAAAGGAGAAGAAGCACAGGAAGGGAGGAGTAGTTACTATCTAGGCAGATACCCATGCTGCTTGGGCCCAAGAGCAGCAATTCCTCAGGGAATGCAGGAAGCTAATTAACTGAGGCAGGTTGTGAATTTCATAATGTCCAGCAGAGAACTAAGTCATGGAAACATGGAGGAAGTGCCTCCTCTTAAGCATTTTATACATATCCTCTCGAGATCTGTGGAACTACTTTTGTGCAGAGCCTGAGTTGTCAGTGGTCGTTGTCACGAAACAGCTGCCCCATTCCAACAGATTGCTTGTCTCTTTGCATTATATTTGTGTGGTTTGCCTTCTAGGACATGCTGTATGAAACATGCCTACACGGAAATTTAAGTGACTCAAAAATGTGATGGCTGCAGTGATTTATCCCCTGATAGGATATGGGAGACAGCACACATGGATAGGGTTAGGGTGTCCCAGGGAAGTAGGATACCTGTGTTTTCCCCGAGGGTAAATGCTTTCCCAGGCCTGTCATATGACTGATGGCACCAGTTCAAACATGTTCAAGGACTCTGATTGGAAGTCCTTTTAGCTTTGCATAAATGCTTAAACTTACATTTATGCACGCAGTGAACCCATCTTTCTGAGGTATATGCCAGTTTCTTACCCAGTAAATTTAAAGAGATAGGTCCTTAGAAGCTCCCTAAAGGGAGGCCCTGTCCACCTAAGTTTAAGTAGCAGAGTCAATTCCAGATTTAGTCTTAGAATTAACATAATCTATTGGATAAGACAAAAAAAGTAAATACATCTTGCGTTTTTGATTTAGCATTAACTGGTGTTTTCAGGTTCAATGAACTTGAGTAGTCCAGCACAATGCTGGGCAGAAACTCCATATTTAAAGGTTGGGAGGAACTTAATGTAGGAATCTGCAAACCATTATGATGCCTTCATTCTTTTTTTTTCACCCCATGATCTGAAATATTATATGCATATATTCCAAGATTTTTATTTCTAGGACAGTGTATCTTCTGCATTTGAGCTTATATAACAATTCAAGTGCTGTTTCATGTCTTCTGTAATTTTTTCCTCATCTCATTTTGAGCTTTTCATGTTGTCCACAGGTGCCTAAATGCAGTTGCCTGGAGTGTAAAAGCAGCTCATTGTAAAGCATACATATAAAGTAGATTAGATGAATTGCACCCTAAAAGTGTCTGTTTCTTTCCATTGACTATTTAGAGCCAGTAGTGACTAGCTCAGCTGTCTACACTTTATGTCTGCAGTAAACTAAGAATAATGGCTGAGCTAGAACAGGAGACAACATTCAGACTGGTTTCAGTGATGTGGACAAATTAAGGTGCCTCAGACATTAATGGGAGTAGTTAAAGTTTTGTGGACTGCCAAACCTAAAATTATGAACACAGAACTGAGACTTCTATCTTCCATTTCTTTGCTGAAGTCATGAATTCTTTGAATGACCTTAATTAATGTCATAAATGAGGAATCTGGAAAACAATGATATCTTATCCTTTTTCAGATGGTGGAAAAAAATTTGGGTGTCAAGTATATAGAAAGAGCTACATTTCTAAAAATAAAAATTTGGTTGGTTTGTTCTTTGTTCCATTGAATTATCCTGTGAACCTTTAATAAAGCTGGCTTTGGTTAGACAACCACAAATTCCTACTATGAGGGAGGACAAGAGTGAGGAAGGGGCAGGAAGGAAGCAGAGAAGCTATCACGTGGGACAAAGGATCAATGGCTACTCAACAGTAACCAGTCCAGAAGAGAAAGATGCCCCTTTCTGAGCCCCATCAGCCCCACATACCAGATGCAATGGCCTTTACAGCTTTTGCTGTTGTGACTAGTTCACATCCTTTTTAAGGTGTCACATTTATGAAAGAAAAGGGGGTTTTACCACTAGACCAACTGTAGATGCTGTCTTTACCTTTGCAAATAGGATTCATGGGTTTTGGCTGTCCTGTGGACTGTTACTGACAAAGACTGCAAACTACACTCTCCCTTCCCCAGAAAACTCTGCGTGGCAAGAACCACCTCTTACAGTCTATGTGTGCTGTGCCTAACTCATGGGAATGCCCAGTTCTAATTTGTTGAAGCACTAGTAGCAGTGTTAATAGTAGCTATAAAGTAATAGTAATAGTAATAATTATCATCATCTTCTTCATCATCATTGCTGTCTGTGCCTTAAACATAACGAGAAAGCACCAGATTTCTATGGGGACTGCCCTGAGTGAAGTATTTGATAGCAGGGGAGCACAAGCAAGTTACTACAAGGGTAAATTAGTCCATGGGTTTACAATAGGCAGAGTAGACTGTAGGGATGGTGAACAGCTCAGTCCTACCTCACAGTGAGCTACGCCCATGCACGTTATAGGCTCTCTTATCTCTGAGTGGAAGTGGTGACATACGTCAAGATTGGCACATATTAGCCACGTCTCAGGCCCCTCTTTGTAATAACAAGCATAGACTGACCCCATTACACTGGCATTGTTTAACAGCCCTTTACCCTAGGAAGTGTTTCTGGACAACGTTTTGACAAAAGTTTCTTTTTGGATGCATGCCATTCATGCCTCTGGTTGCACTTGCAGCCTTGAAGAGAGCTGAGATATACAGACATGCTGTGTGGGAGTCATCCCACCTAAATTTGCACACTTCTGCAGATACCTACATCTGCTCAGCACCTCAGCCTCCCCTTTACAGTCTGTGGAGAGGAAAAGACGTTTTTAGGGCCCAGCTCATCTGGCCTATTTCATATGTCTATTTCGAGAGGAAATTTTTCACACCCTAGAAGAGTAGTCCACTGGCTGGAGAAGGAACTTGTTGACTAGCTAAAATATAGGTGTCTATGTTGTACAGATGAATCCACCCACAATATTTAAGGAAATGTATCACATCCTCCTGTTTCCCCATGAAGCCTGGCACATGTGTATGTCTGTGGTACGCTGATCCCTGAAAGTATCTTTGTTCTGTTAAGTTTCCTGGTTTGAGTTCTCATGCCAAACCTATATTTAATTGCAAGTTAGCTGATCACAGACTGTTATTCCTATTACTGGTGCCCATCTGGACAGCACTGGCTTTACCCCAGTTGAAAACTGCCCAGTTCTCTAAAAAGCCCTAGGGGCAGCATATTTCAGTGACACCAAAACCAACAGGTAGAGAGCATTTAGGTATCAGAATTTCTATCCTACATGCTGCTAAAAAACTTCCAATTCAAGCAAACCAGCTTTTCTTCCACAGAATGGTGTGTGGAGTGGAAATTAGGGATTTTCTGTTTCTCCCACAAATAATTACAATTAGGCACGTACAATGGATGGGGAAAAATTTTCAAATGAATTTTTGCAATCCAATTTTTACCAGTCCTGCTATCTATTCTTGGCTGTCGTGATTTGTTCTCTTGCAAGGTACCTTCTTTTTTTTAATGTGATCTCAAAGTACAGTAATTTTCAGTTAGAACAATCAATTGAATAAATTACTTTCAAAAATGAACTAGCATCACTCATACACTGACAAGCTCAAATATTCCAAAATATCAGGTATCATGGTATCAGGGCCCAAAATTAGTGAGAAAAGTTTTGAAATTCTGATTTTTTAAATTTGGATTCTTTGAATTTACTTGATAGGCTGCAGACATTTTACTTTTATCAGATTTTTTTAGATCTTAGGGGTTTTTTCAGAAGCCACAAAGATTTGAATTTTTATTTCAATAACCCTTAAAAGTGCACCTGAAACTCCTGACAAAACCAGTAAAGCTGGTAACACTGTTGATCCTTTTTATTAAACTTCATAATTGGTGAAGAGGTTGGTAGGAGTATAGTTATTATGCCTAAATAGCAGACATACCACTCTCAGAAAGTGTTGCACTGCCACATTATGACACTGTAGCACATAATCACCTTTTTCTGCTGGTTTACTGTGATCCCTTGCAATCTGTGAGCCACCATTTTCAATTACAAGATACATAAAGAGGCAGAATGGGATGTAACAGATTAATTGGAAGTTTTTAACTTTCCAGTGGCACTCACTCTGACCTATATGTACGGGCAGAGGTGTATTTTTCCTACGTGCTTCTGATATAACTCCTTTTCTGAAATGCACCGAAACAGTGGAAAAACATAATGTATTTGAACTTTTACTATATATCTAGCAAATTCAATATGTGCACAGTGAATGGCACCAAATGAATGTATCTGTATTTCCAACAGCAATAAAAAAAAAAAAAAAAAGCTCTTCATTTTTAGATAAAGCATTAATGGTTGTAAAAATACAGCTTCATCCAAGAGAAATATTGACCATCCATTTTCAAGATTTACAGCTCAAGAAAGAATCTCCTCATATAAGATATTAGGGAGCACGCTTTAAAAAACAAAAATGTGAGGCAGTCCTGCAAACTTCCCATAGGTTTGGGCTAGTTCAGTAATGAGTAAATTAGACACTTTAACTAGAAGGAATATTACCATATGAATTCCAATGTCTAATTTTTTTGCTAATTTTAGGAGCCTTTCCTCCATGTGGAGTGAATACAACCCTCAGTGGGTGATTCTGAAGGCATCCTTGGCTGTATAGGAAACCTGTGTTGCCCTCAGGCATCTACTTTAAATAAGAAGATACTCTTTTAAGTTAGAGACTGTGGATATTCTCTCTTGAGCAAACTTTCTTCCAGAGCACTGAGGGTTTTCATGTTCAACTCATGACACAGTTTTTGATTATCCACATGCAATAGCCTAGTGGATCAAATTTTGGTTCCATCTGAGGAAATTAGGAAATTTTTCGCTTTGGCTTTTGTGGGGTTAGGTTACGGCTAGCCATCTACTCCATCATCTATTTATTTTTGGGGTTTTTGCCTTTCCTCTTCATTTTATTACATTCAAATTACTGATTGCAAGAAGCACTAGAAAACAGTCACACATTGTTCTGAAATAACATTGTCTGAGCTGTGGTTACATTTGAAATCATGGTTGTCCCACGTCTTCCCTGTCCAAACATCATTATGTTTTAGATGTGCTCTTATAACTTGATAGCGTTGTGACAGAAATTAAAAGAAAACTAACAGCCACACAATACTCACAAAATGAACCCTTGACAGCACCACCACACAACGAATGTTTGTGGATTATAACGTCAATACCAGGCAGATTACATAAAATGCGTGGTTAGCCCTCCAGCTCCCCACCACATGCCACTTCGGATGCTCCTTAAATGCTTTCTGTATTTACTGCAATGGCACAGGACACAAAACACACATCTGTAGCTTTCGTGATAGCTACCCTCCTCTTGCCTCAGCTGTACCCCTGCCTTGTTTTTCTCCCTTCCTATAGCCATTACCTTTTTTTCCTATTTAAAAACTTGGAAGTGTTTCCCAGTAAAGCCAATGACAGTACTCTCTTGTGAATCACCTCTGGAAATGAGGAATCACAGAAGCCCTTCTCCTTCTCAACTCCAAACCCCATTCTGAAACCAAAACCTTCCCCACTTGGACGGCATGAGCCCTGTCCTGCCCCGCAGGGCCAGTGCCAAGGGGTTGCCATGGGCTGGGGCTGCTCTCGGACCGAAGGAGAATCTCTGTGGTGCCCGGAGGGATGCGGCGATTCGGCGTCCCTGAGGGACCCCGGGGCGGGGGCAGCAGGGTCTCTGTACTAAGCTCGTTGCCGTCTGTTTCCCTTTCAGCCTGAGCCGCCCTCGTCCAACAAGTGGCAGCTGGACAAGTGGCTGAACAAAGTTACCCCTCAGAAAGCACCCATCCTAACGCACCACGATGGCCCGGCGCTGGAAGCCCATCCCTACTACGGCCGCGTGAAGGTAGAGCGGCAGGAAGGAGAGAAGACCCCGGCTGAGGGCCCGGCCGAGCACCGCAGCGGGGAGAGCCGCACCGGCACCGCCGCCGCCGCCGCCGGGGACGGAGCGCGGCCCAGGACCGCCAACAAAGCGCCGGGCAGCAAGGGCAGCCGGCAGAAGTCACCCCTCGCTGCCGACGGCGGGCCGCCGAGGCGCGCAGCCGGGAAGAAGGCACCGCGGCGGGCCGAGAGGAACTCCACCGCAGACGGGCCCTCCTGCCCCGGCGCAGAGGAGCCCCCCCGGAGCCACGGCTGCCCTGAAAGCGCTGCTGGCGAGGCGCCCAGGGCCCGGCCCGCCGGCGGCGGCGGCTGCAGAGCGGGGCACCGCCGGGAGCCCCGCTCAGCTGCGCCTGGTGAGAAGCGTCGGGCCCGAGGGCCGAGCAAAACGGCGCCCAAATCCAAGGAGTTCATCGAGACCGAGTCTTCATCCTCGTCGTCCTCCTCCGACTCAGGCTCTGAGTCGGAGCGGGAGGAGCGCCCGCTGCCCAAGGCGCCAGCGGCAGCCGGGCCTGAGCCGCGGGGTGCCAAGGACGCGGGGAGCGGCACCGCCAGCAAACCCCACGGCGGCTGCAGTGCCTTTGGCTCTATTAATGCCAGGACTAGTAGTGAAATAGCAAAGGAGCTGGAGGAACAGTTTTACACCCTGGTTCCTTTCGGTAGGAATGAGCTCCTGTCTCCTCTGAAAGACAGTGATGAGGTAAAGTCGCTGTGGGTCAACATTGACTTGGCTCTTTTGTCCAGGATTCCAGAGCGTTTGCCTGAAGAACCGCTGGCCATGAGCGCCGGAGCAAACCAGGCGGCCAGCCTCCCGCAGGGTAGTAGTGCTGAACCCCCCGCAGAGAAGGGTTTACCGAAATCTAGAAGGAAACGCAAGGTGAGCTGCTGGGGAGCCGATCAGAGGGGGTAGGGGAGCCTCCGGCACGTGGGAGGCAGACACCGCTTGCACCCACATACAGTGCTCGAAGGCAGCGTCTTCTCCAGGCTGGCGTTCCAGAGCTGGGATTTGTCCCTGCTTTCCACGTAGGGACTGGCCAAACCCGAAGGGAGATGCCATCCCAGGAGGAGATTAAATTCCTGGCCGCGAGGGATCACAGCCCCTTGGAGACAGCGTTGATTGCTGATGTGTGCCTTTGCGTGCTGTAGCAAAGGCTGCCTTTATGGTAGCATAATTTTCTCTCCTGAGGCTTCTCTCAAAACCCGAGCATTTGGAAATGATGCTCAGGTCAGCAAAGGAACAACTGTCTTCTATCTTGTCGTAGTCTACACAGCATCACTGCGTATGTGGTAAAAGAAGAGGCAGCATCTTTTTCCCCTTCAGACTGTCAGCAAGAGGCAAGCCCTTCAGTCCCAGCAGGGAGCCCTGGCTTTGTGAGAGATGTATTCGCAGATACCTGTCTGGTTCTGGATCCTGGCTCTGTCACACCCTGGTGGCCCCATTTTCTCTTGGGGCTACAGGTGTAGGAGTAGGACCACAGTCCATTAACTGCCCCCTTCTCAGCACCACTGTCACAGCGGTTGGGTGGGCACAGTCCTCTGCTCACATCCACCCTTCTGCCCTACTTCTCCCACTCACTTTCTGGTGCCAAGGGGAAAGCCCCTCCACTCCATGGCCAAAGCTGTCCACCAAAGCAGGCTTTCTGGTCTTTTTGTACCGATCTGACCCCAAAAGTCATTCTGAACTATAATCACGATCCCTTCAATTTCTGGACAGTTTTGCTGTGCATCCAGTCATCTGTTGCCCTCTAAGCTGCTGTATGTGTGCAGATGGATCAGTATATTTTTGAGGACCATTTATCTAAAGCAGTCTTCTGTGTTATCTTTCTTCATTTTTTCGTTCTTTTTTTAGTATCTGAAAGGTGGCAACCCTGGTTCAAGTGGGGAGGTGGTGGAAACCAAGTTTTATATTGTACCCCTTTCTTTACAAACGCTGCCTCTTTCGATTTTTTTTTTTTAAGACATGGACCAATCATCTGTGATCCATGTTAGATACATACTCAAAGAAAGTATCATCATGTGTAACAAAATGACAGAAAATATCAGTCCCTGACTTGTTGAAAAATTTTTGGATCTGTAGTAAATCCAAACCTTGAAAAATTATTACTTTTCTCTTCATTCAGTGTGAGAATGAGGAAGAGTGCAGAGACATCAAGAAGACTCACTTAGAGCGAGAGAGCTCTTCACGATTAGCTGCTTCTGCCCAAAGCACCACAACAGCACATCACTGCAATATGAATGAAAATAGGTAAGCTTTTTCCTTCTTAGTTACCACTGAATCATATAAATAGTTGCAGTTTATTGCCAGGTGTTATTTTTCCCTTTAGTAGGATTTATCTTTTAATTATCACATTTTATGTTGAAAAATTACTCACTGCATTCTCTGTTCTTCTGGTTTAATGATCAAATTAGTAGCTCCCAACACATTCATGTACTTGCATTTTTGTCCTATTGCACAAAGAAGTTGTGAGCTGAAGTGTGAGGCTCATGGAACAAGTAATTATAGCTAGAGCAGTGCAATTGTCCAAGACATATTCCCTAATGCTGTGTTGTAGGCATCAATTCACATATACAACCATCTTATAGCCCTTTCTTTACTTACAGTGTCACAAGTTTCAAACTTTAAGTTTGACTGTATAAACAGAATTACGTATCAGCTCTGTGGAAAAGATTGAAAACAATATTCAAAACAATGCCTGCAATACTCAGTTCCAGAATATAGTTGAGATCCAGTATCTTTGAGATTACAAGCATTCCATTCTGTGTAATTAGCAAGTATTCTAGGACAAGGAACTTAGACTTTTTAAAAGGCAAGATTTTCAAATGATATAGGGCATGAAACAAAAGATGAATATTTAACATTTGCTGGCATGGTTTATGTACAGAGAGCCCTATCAGTGTCAGAGCAATCACACTTGAGTTTCTCTGGGGGTTTCCAGCAGTCAAACTTAGACCTACACCTTTTCAGAGTTCAGCTGTATGCTGCTTGGTACATGCTGGTCGTCAGTATTTTTTTTTTTAATTACTTTTCTGGTAGTATCAGGGTACTTCTTGGGGTGAAACTGCTATAAACTAAGAAAATATTTATATTTATTGTACTAGGCTTCCCTATTGTACACATCTTTCATGAGATTGAGCAATTATTGTCATTAACATTGGAAAAAATCACGGAGAAAACTGGTACATATATAGATAAAGTGTTTATTCAAAAACATGCATTCAGTTTCTTTTTCCTGACATGTCACATACGTTTCATAAAGTGAAAACAATGCCCAGAAGAGTTCCTTTCTTGTGGGTGGTTGCATGCAGACTTGCCATTCCTGTTACCACAGTGTCATGTGTTTCACGTTGCATTACTTTGCAGAGAGTGGCATGGCTGTCATAGCTTGCTGTGTCACAGGCTTAATTCTGTGCTTCCTGGAAGCAAGACAATAATTTGTGTTTTTCTTGATGTTATATTCAGTACTTCTGGTAGCAACTGTATTGGAGAAACAAAGAATTTCTGAAATGTACATTTGCCTCCTAATTCTTTCCTGGTTTGCTCTGCTTCCAAGATGTTTCTGTGGTTTGTGCTAGTGTAGGACATGATATCAAATGCTGACATCTCCTCAGCTGAGGAAGGGCTACTGAGGCTGTAGCTAAACCAGCAATGCAGATAGCGTGACCTCCTGGTCCTCTTGCAACCAGCATCTCCTCATCCTGGCACATCCCCCCTCCAGTTATACCACCATAGATAGCTCTGAGGGACTCCTGTAAATATACTCAAGAAACTTGTTTGAAACCAAAACTTGGGGTCTTTTCCTTTTCCTTCTTCTCCTTTTTTCTTCTTTTCCTTTTCCTTTTCCTTTTCCTTTTCCTTTTCCTTCTTCTCCTTTTTTCTTCTTTTCCTTTTCCTTTTTCTTTTTCTCCTCCTTTCTCTATTTCTCTTTTTCTTTTCCTTTTTCTTTTTTCATTTTATCTTTCTATTTCTTTTTCTCTGGCTTTTCCCTTCTTTTATTTCTTTGGGTTTTTTTTTTTGCCTGAGCAGTATAATTCATCTTCCAGTAAAGCCACTCAGACAGTTTTGGCAGCTCAGCTGAGGGCTGGTAGCAATGAGAGGAGCAAACCTACCTTCAGCCATGAGCATTTTCTATTGTGGAATTACAGTCTGAGATGCAGACTAAGTAAGGTCCTGTTTGACAAGAAAGGTTGCAGGCTCAGAGATACCCCAAAGCTCTTGCACCTATATCAGATCCACAGTCTGCCCATTCCCAGCAGATGACAGCTCTGAGGCTGTCCTCTGCTGCAAGTTGTCCTGCATGGCTTCTCAGTGTAAGATGTGCTGCTGTACTTTGACTGCTGTCAGTGTGTTTAGTTGGGCCTCACTCAATGTCCAAAGGCCATGAAGGAGGTGTGCAGCACAAGTAGAAATTTCAGCTACTCCTCACAATCCCAGGGCCAAGCTTTTGAGGCTTGGGTATACTTCCAAAGAGCTGTGGCTTCCTTTGGATGCTTTAGGCCCACACTTCAATGTGATGTATAAACATGGGTAGCAAAAGCATGGGTATATGTTTGAAAAGAGGAAAAGAAATTACAACATCAGCCTGCACGTTCAACATAGTGCTAATGATCTTATTTTTCTTAGGGAGAGAAGGGCACCGTTGTCTATCTTACAGACTTTGAGTCTTGCTTTTGTAAACACCATTGGTCATTAAAGCAAAACAGTTAACATAGTGTTTTAAAGGTACTATGCCATGTGAAACAGTGAATGTTCTGAATTACAATTTGTGGCTCCTTTTACAGCTACTTTTTAAAGACTTGCCAGATAAATGGACAAATGTATGATAAGAGCACATTTAATTAGCTCTGTTCCCTGAAATTATGTGCAGAAATGAAGTATAGTTTTTACTGTATGCTTCTTTGCGATTCCATTAAGTGTATATTGTCTGATACAGTAACTATAAAGAAAAGAGAATTGTCCATAAAAAGTAATAGGCTGAATAAAGGGGAATGTGACAAGGAAAGGTATAGTGTTAAAATTGTCTTTCTGACCTTAATCGCAGTTTTAGTGTTAATGCCAACTGTCTTCTTAAAAAAACTTGCATTTTTTGTGAGTTGCTTTAAGATTTTTCAGCTAAATATTTTCTTCAAATTAGTGCATCTGAAGTTTGTTTCTGGACATAGTCATATGGTCTGTCTGACTTCTCATCCAAAATTTCTCCCAAATAAATGAAAGCTGAAAATACTGTCTGTGTTACTTTCTGCTTTAAAAGACGGAGCAGCTCACATTTCTCTGTCTCTACTGTTTGCATATGTTTCCTTTTGTCTGCATTATCAGCCTATCTTTCTTTCTCTTCAAAGTCTGTATTAGATTAGTATAAACACTGCTACCAAAGGCTGGGCATTGAGCACAAAGACAAGCCAGTCATCTTTAAACACATTTCCTGTTTTAGTTCACATATGGTTTTATTGCCTTGGCTTATAAATTGTCACCTGTAATGGTGAAATAGGGCTCCATAACCTGAACTTACACTTCAGAGCCTAATCTTCATCTCCAGCTATCCCTTAAGAAATGGTGAGCAAGTAGCCATTTATCTCTGTATTTTTTTTCAAGTACTCTGATACAGACTTTATATTAACTCCAGAATGACAATTTGCCTTGAAGGGAAAGAGAAGAAACATGATACAAATTTGTAAATGAACTCCTGGTCCCCATACTGTAAGCTCGTTTCCAGATACCAATAGACTTTATCCTGCCAGCAGGTTTTAAATTCAAAGTTTTGGTAATATATAAAACATTTACCTTTCTCAAAGCCAGCTTTGTGACACTCCATTACTGTAATTTCCATTTCCAGCTTGGCAATACCAATAAATAAAAATGAGAAAATGCTTCGGTCACCCGTCTCTCCCCTCTCTGATGCATCAAAACACAAATATTCCAACGATGATTTAACTTCCTCCAGCAGACCTAATGGCAGCAGTCTATTACCTTCCATCTCCTCCAGCAAAAAACATAAGGGTGAAATCCAGTCACAGCCACATCCTGGAGACTTCAATGTAAGTGTATGCTGTTGTTCACAATATAAAGCTTAGAAGTATATTTCCTACTTTGTATTGGAGTCTGTGATAGTTTTGCAGAACGCTATGCAAACAGAAGTTGTAATAATTAATGTTATTTTCTAAGTTCAGCTTTTCTGGTCTGGAGTTTAGTGAGGCATTGAAGAAAGAAAATAGGGCAGGCTGTAAAACAGGCAAATAACAAAGGCTACATAAGCAAAAGGTAAAAGCCAATGGCCCAAAACAAATGGCTTTAGGCCTCCAGAGCATTGCTTGGGCATCATGCAAGCTCCCTGCATTCATGGTGCAATAAGGCCCCTACTGTATAGGGGTGTACTCAGCCACTGCCTGACCATGGGAGTGCCTGCAGACAAGTTCTTCTACCTGTCTTAGAACAAATTTCCTCAGATTCTACTTATTCCAGTGAAGAGTTTAGCACCAGCCTCACAACTCAGTTCCATCAATGCCCAAGTATTCATATCCTTATCAGAGAGTCTTGCTCACACTAAGTGTGCCCAGAGCACTGTTCCAGATAAGGTTGTTCTACAACACTGAATTGTGGCCTCTGCCTTCGGAGCACAGAGAGAGAGTGGATGCTGCTCCCATTTATGCATAAGTTCTGTGATTAGAACGCTGGAGTAAAGAGCCTGTTAGCTCTTTTGATTGAGGAAATTTCCATCTCTCTCTCATCTTTCAAAATCATACCCTACCCTCCAGCTTACAGGACACTGAGAGTAAAGATCAAGGGCAGAATACTGTCACCTCCGCCCCACGACACTGTTCTGCTTTGTGTGAAATACTTTGAAGAAACAATTTGGATACCATCATCTTGATGCCCACTGCTGTAGCATCTAGAGAAGCTCTTAAAGCACTCTGCTGCCCATGTTCCTCTCCTTGCTACAAAAACTGTTCATGTTTTTAATTTTGTTTCTATTTGCTGTGTTTGTTATTTGATATACAAGAGGCTTCCAAAGCCTAAGTATTGGTGCCTAAGCACCTTCTTGCAAAACAAGCTGCCTGAATATTAGCAATGGCCTCTTCCAGCAACTTTTGCTGTGGGGTTAACTGGCCTATATCTGTTAAGTATATATGTTTATACTTAAATATATTAGTTTTTTGAAAGCGGAGGAGGAAGTAATAAATACAGTCTTAATTTTGGACATGTTTTCAAAAACAAGTTACCATAAATTGTGTTTTTCAAGAATATCTCACAGATGCTTTTGGTAAATTAAAAAAAATACATTAAATAGTCAAGTAAAAAGGCCTTTAACATATTATAGTTATTTATCTATTTTTCAATAATTAAATGCAAAGTTCTAAACATTTTAACTTCTAAAACATAAATTCAGAAGTTTATAACCCATTCAGAATTATAATTATGATTCTTCACTGGGTATCTTGAAAATAATTTAAATTCCTTCACAGGCAAATGTGCTGGAAATCAAAAGTAAAAGGTGATTGCTTTATGATCCACACCCTTAGCAAATGCATTTTGCTGAGATTTTCTGCATAGTCTAGCAATGCACCATTTGGTCAACGTTTAACAACCTTTGCAATAAAATTCTTATGTATCTGGTTATTCATCTGAAAACTGTAGCCTGATGAACTGATCTGGATGTGCCATATAGAAGATGAGAGCTCATGAACTATAAATGTTAAACTTAGCTTTGTTTTATCCCAGCTGACACCTAACTGGCAGGCCCAAGTGGTCCTTCAAATTTCTGTGAGAAACTGCAAGCAAAGCTTGCCCACTGTGCGCTTTTATCCAGTTGAGCTTTTTTCCCCATGTCCCTGGTGCCTTTTTGCCTGTCACCTGACCAAGAACAGCAGTTTTTGGCAGTGGTTATCAACCAAAAGCAAGCTGGGGCCCTCTGTTTTGCACTATACCAGTGCACAGTAGCCCCCACAGCAGGTCCCTTGGTGGGACGAAGGTGCTCAGGAGACCACATGAAGAACAAGGCTGCAGCTGAGGGAGTGCATGAGACCCTGCCAAAAGACATTTGCTTCCACTGCAGCACAGAGAAATGATCTTTCAAGCTGATCAGGGGTGCAGAGCACCAAGAAACTTGGACTACAAATCCAAACACAGGCACATCACCAGCGTAGCATGAAACAAGTCAAATGTAAGCCATGCTCTCCTAAGCAAGGTACAATGCTAGGTTGGAAGCTGAAAGCAAGAGGTTTAACTTGATCTTCTAAATGACAACAGATCTATTCTTTAATAATTTCACTTACTGTGTTTCAGAGTATTTTGATAGTTACTAACAGTTTAGCTCAGTTTCTGCTGTATATCATATTGAACTCAAACCCTTTACAAAGTGCTCTGAGCAATATCTGTGAATTTGTGGCCATCAGTGACAAGACACACACACTCCCAGCTGAAATAGCAGAAAAATTAACCTCCAGTTTACAACACAATGTAAAGATGCTCTGGTTTTTGTTACTTGTTTTTTTTTAAATTAAAATGTTCCTAAATGTCTTATCTACTGTTCATTGTCTAGAAAGCAATTCACATCAATTCAGAAAATGTTCTTCTCTGCAATAAGCCACAGTTCCAAACAGAGCCTTGGTCACCTCTGTCCACCACACCCAGGGACTGCAGAAGAACAAAGCTTATCTTCGATGATATGTGAGTACATAAGACTTTAAAATAAGAAAACAATGGCATTTAAAGAGAGAAAAATACAATTGGTCCAACAAGACTGAGACATTGCCTGAACTATTATATTAATACTTACTGTACATTGAGAAATGAATGAGAAATACTATATAAAACCTTAATTTTTCATCATAAATTAAGTCTCTAGCCCCAGAATTGTAGAATTCATAGAATCATAGAGTCATAGAATGGTTTGAGTTTAAAGGTACCTTAGAGATCACTGAGTGCCAATTCCCCTCCATGGGAAGGGCTGCCACCCACTAGACCAGGTTGCTCAAAGCCCCACTCAGCCTGTCCTGGAACACTTACAGGTATGGGGCATCCACAGCTTCTCTGGTCAATCTGTTCCCATCCTTCACCACCCTCACAGTGAAAAATTTCTTCCTGACATCTAATCTAAACCTACTGTCTTTCACTTTTGAGTCACTCCCACTTGTCCTGTCACTACAAGCTCTTGTCAAAAGTCCCTGATCATCAGGGAGCAGTGGGGGCTGGCTCTTCCCTAAAGGACAGGGAGCCAAGAGCCAGGATGCAGAATGCAGCTGGCAGGGCTCCAGTCCCACAACGCCCAAGCAAGGTGAGCAGGGCAAGCCCAAGGCTGGAGTCATCCCTGCATCCCCAAGCTTTGATAGCAGCTGCTGTCCTGGCTACTTCCGCTCAGCTGAAGTTATCACAAAGGCAGGGGGAGCAGGAAGCAGCAATAGTTAGCATGAGTATCTGGAGGGATATCTGGCCCTCGCCACTTCCACTGCATTCTTCACACATCCTTCGCTCTCCTCCTCTTAAAATAATTTAAGCTTGTAACTGCCTTTATTTTTGGTAAATTAAAATAGCTGGTTTGTTCCCAAGGTCATTTAGGACATATTATTTAGATAAGGTGTAATGGTGAAACTGAAGTTTGAAATCCTAGTATCTAGAAAATTCAGATTCTTTTTGACTGGTAATGGTTTATGGCCTGCAAATACTGATGCTTGCTTCTGGATAGTATAGGAGAGGTTCTGTTCAAGGTATGCCTCAAACTGCCTGAAGCTCTGAGCTGTGTGACCTTGACATATTTTTCATAGTCCCAGACTTTGACCCATGACGTCTCAAACTCCTTTATATCAAAAGAAACGCTGGGATAACAAACATGGTTTCCTTAGGAACTGCTTTCTACCAGAGTTGGGATTTTTAATATTTTTAATATTACTGGTTTTATGCTTGTTCACACTATCTGGTCTTGAGGTTAACCAGAGAGACGGCAGCCTCTCATAAAGAGAAACCACATTTCTTACTATAAGGTGTAAATAATTCCTGTGGACTTCAAAAGGATGTAACTTGCTTGTATGTCAAGAAAAGAGGACTGATAAGATTAATTTTTGCGTATATTCATGGCAGTCACAAGCAGTTGTAAGCTGAATAAATGTAATCCACCTCTTGAAGAAAACTTTTCCCTGTGTGTGGCAAATACAAAAGGCCCATGTATGTATCCTTATTCTCCCTCTTTCTCCATCTCCTTCCATGTTTTAAACTCTACTGGTACATTTATTCAACAATCTCCATTGAGGAAACATGAAACTGTTTATAAATGCTACCTAACTCTTCATACCTCTTAAAATACTCGATCATCTATAATTTGCTAGCAACTGCTCAATTTTTGTGCAGTTGAAACATGTACATACAAGGCAGAAAGGTGTCAGAGTGTCTGATAAAAGTCAAAATTGTAGAATGTGCTCATCTCTGGATTAGAATGTAAAACATTAGTTACGACAAAGCTATTGTTATCTTCATCTGATTTTCCCTCAAGCTGCTGACAAAAAAAGGGGACTGGTTTGTTTGGCTTTCCCCCTAGGATATAGTCATAGGAGATTTGCTTTGGTCACCGTCTTTATCATCTGAGAGGCTTTTATTACTAGCTTTCTCCATTAGTGATACAAGTGATTTCTCTGGCAGGCATCTCCAATAAAACTGTTTCACCTTTTCAGAGAGAGAGACAATTAAACTGTTCATGTATAGTGCCTTCTGTGTAGAATATCCCCAAGGAACCACTAAAAAAAATCTGAAAAGCCAAAAAAGATAAAACACAGAATCAAATATGTCTTAGTTTGGCCTTAAAAACAGTTAAATGCCTGTTGTGCTAACTAGAGGAGGGAGATTGTCAAGTACTACAGCTGCCATACACAACTTGTAGCTGGGATATACCACCAGAATACCAGCTACACTAGATCTTCATTCTGAAATTCCTCTGCACAGGAGTCACTGAAATGTAGCAGATTAGACTGGCTGCAAATGTTAAATGTCAACAAATTTGACTCACATGTTAGAAGGATCAAATTGAACATGGCAGCCAATGCCTTTCAAATTTGTATAGCACCACAGCAGAGGATTTGGAGAAATGCAAAACGGTAGGTCTAAATTATGTAGTAATCCTAATGGCAGCATTTGTCCTAAATGATGCCTGTGAAGTATTTCATCTCATAATCCATGAAGTTCTGACTTACTGTAATCCAGCCATGGCTTTAAAGTCTTAATTTTAATCAGACTCTAAAGTTTTTAAGAGACTTATATTTGATTTAAAACAACAACTATTTTTTTTGACCAGTCAGTATCTCTTTATTTTATTCTCAATTTATTTTCTCCAGATCATTGACAACAGCTGTCACTAGCAATAAATTGGAACACAAGTAGGTCAGTAAAAAGTATATCTTGCTTGGCAGAGTGCTGTATACACATACACTGCAGTATAACAGTAAATATAGCTAACAGTCTTCAAAAGACAGGCAAAACTCTACTTCCCCTGGTTTGCCATTGTTTGCTGACGAATCTAGATATACTTAGAGGTACTCAGCATGCCATGTGTCAATTATATCAATGCTGTTTCTAGCAGTAATTTTTAGTAAAATTTCCTGAATTGTTTGCAGTTTCTGACTGCATGAAGAGAACATTGTCAAGGGTACATAATAATGCTTCAAGCCATACTGAGTCATTCTGTAATTTCTCTGAAAAACAGAATTCCCAATAACTGCATTTAGGAACAAGGTCTGTTCTTGAAGTGCTAGGCATAGACATCCTATGCGTGCCCAAGGGCACCCTCCTCAAAACACTGCATATGTTGTATAAAAAAAATAGCAGAGTGTACCCAGCTTCCCAGCTTTCCTTATAGCTAAAGCAGAACATGCTCATCACGATTCTTTTATTATTTGCATTTTGAGTTACAATTTCAAACTTGGGGTGTCATTTTTCTTCACTTATATTTATTTTTCTTTTTTTCTTGCTTTATAGGAGCAAGATAATGCATCTTCTACAGCAATTTTTTTAAGTTCATATTTTGTTGAATGTCTCTTCCACCTTTATGGATTTAGGTGCTACAGACACCCATCAGCTTTACATTGTCCAAGGGACATATCCTGCTGTGAAATAGAATTCCCATGTTTGTTTGTCAAACAGTAAATCATATACCCAGAAAATACTTGCCTGTAAAGGTGTTACACATAGAGCTTATGAAAATAACTTCTTGGCACATCTCTTTTGTTTTGACTTGAATCCCAAGGGTCTCATTTTCAGTCGTCTTCTTCCTTGTTATTCCTCCTCAGAGTGGAAAGGAAAAGGTGCTCTTGGGTTGTGACTCATACACCTGGAAGTGATCTTACTTGAATTGTTCAAAATGCCTCAAGGATTCCTGGAGTATTCAGAGGTACTTCTGTAGTGTTGAACATATCCTGAGGAGCACAGTTAAGGAACAGAGAGTGGCTCCTCTTTCTTCTCATCAGCAATCAAGAAAATAACTAGTCAGACCAACACCTACTACACTAAGTTCCTCACAAATTCATATGCTTACTTTGGACTGCTCCCAGTTTCTTGGCTTTAGGGGATTTCAAGACTTCGTCTGACCATCCCAGTGTTCCTCTTCTTCCCTTCTTACTCACGGCACTGAATTTTCTCACATGTATGCTGACCATGAGAAAATAACATTAGAGTCTTTGTTACAGGGTTGCCTCCTTCTTTCAGCATAGATCCTCCATTCACTGACTCAGGCTTCACATGTACTGCCACCCAACAGTTTCACCCACACCTTGTCTTCTCCCTCATCAGAGCTGGAAACATCAGAGCTGGCTGCCAGGTAGACCCTCTCCCAGAAAAGTCTTTCTGCCTTTCCTTTTCAGATGCTTTTTGAGAATTCAAGGTATCATTCTATGGCATTTTAAAACAAAATAGATCTGGACTGCTGTGGTCCCACCCTGTCTCTGTAGGTTTGATTATAAAGGCTTTCACGCTATCTTTGACTGAAATCAGCTTTATTCAGAACTATTTAACATACATGAAAAGAGACAAAGCTGTAGTTTTTCTGCAAGCACACAGTGTTTTCTCCCTCTGCTTTTAAAACAAGAACTCAAGTCCCTATTGTGACTACTTATTTCATTCCTGTCTCTTCACTTGTACGCTTTGCCCTTGTCTTTTAGTCTCGATATTGATTTCACATGGATATCTTTAAGTCATGAATCTGGGTCATACAGAGGAATTTGTCATAGATTTTGACTTTTTTCATGGTCTTTTGTATTTCACTAAACTGACACAGTTAGTCAGGGGGATTTTGCATTTTTGCCAAAATAGGAGTCCCCGCTCATTTTTATCTCTTGCATTTCATTTAAGTTAGATACTTGGCTTTAATTTTGTCTGCTATTTTTTGCAACCATAACTCCCTCTCTAGGTATCTGTACTATTCATCTGTTCATCTTATCTAAGCTACTGACCTTGTTATACTAAACCAAACAAGATAGTAGTTCTGTAGTTGTGTGATTGGGTAAATTTTTCTCACATTTGGCCCAACTCCAATCAGATCCTTTGTTCCTATCTTTCTGAAATGCCTATAGTACTGTCATTTAAACGGCTCACTAATAATTTCCTGGCCTTCTCCACTTGCACGCTGCTCTGCTGGACTTCCAGGCCTCCTGGGTCTGCCAGGGTGAGCGTGAGACTTCCATAGAGCTAGGTACCCTCCTTGTGCAGTGCCATGGGCTCTCCCCCAGCCTGTGTGCCACTATGTGTGCCATGCCTCAGACACAGCAGTGCCATGTCCCATGAAATAGCATTTATTTTAAGTCATGGAATGGGCAAGAGGCTATGATCCATCAGGAGAGAACACTCCTTTGTGTAGTGACACCCCCTCAGCTCTATCATTCACCCCAAAGATGAACACCCTTATCTATGACCCAACATGCCAGACAAGCTCCTGACACGTCCTGCTACAAGACAGCAAACAGGCTGTGTACACCTGCCTTTCACATTACGTGGTCTTCCTGCTCTTACAGGATTTTCTTCTCCTCTTGGACTGAAGGTTCAGGGCATACTGCCACAGCTTCAGAACTGGTACTGGGCATACCCTGGCTAGCCAATTTCTTCTGATTTTTCTCTAGCTCTGATCACATTTTAAAGTTGCTAATTTTGCTCTTCTACTCCTTTCCAACATAGTCATTTTTTTTAGGGTTTAGATTACTGAAGTTGTGAAACTGGTCCTGTATTTAGAATTATGATTTAAGCTGCTTTTACTACATGCAATTGTTGTACACTGAGGAAGCACTAGATTGTTTTTTTACAACACTTCAGCAGTATTATCTCTGAAGGGTATTAAAATATGTACTTGGCTACATTTATGATGTTTAATTGAACTTTTATTAGGTTTTTTTAATGTATCCTCATAAAGCACCATACAACAGTAAGAAATAATGTTCAAGCGGAAGATTATGTAAATGAAGCAGAAAATGCTATAGTTTAGTATTTAGTTCATATAAAATACAAAAATTAGATGAAAAATGTGGGTTTGAATGCAGCATAATTAAAATTGTATATTGGAGTCTAACCCACACCATACTCGGTAAATACCAGTGGTTGCTCTGAGTTCCAATGAGATTATTTTGCAGTAGATGCTGATAAATTACTGTACAAAGTAAGGCTTTTATTGATTCACTTTGTTAGATTCTCTTTCCTTTTTTTTATTGCATGAGTTTACATTTTTGCAATTATCTGCTAAACTGGAGTAAATTAAATTCAGAGGAGGCAGCAGAAGACAAAGGTGGCAGAGATGCACTGTAATGGCATAGAGCTAAATAGGATGAGAGAAACACAGACACGCAGGCATTCACCTGGGTAGTGGTAGCACCACTCTGAGGAGCTCAACAGCCTGGAAATTCTGAAAGGCTGCTTCTGGCAGAGGAGTAATTACAATGCCCGCAGCCATCCCACCTCACGCTGGGATCCCGCGCAACATAACAAGCAATGGAAATGCTGTCCTTCCCGCTGGTTTTCGACAAGCTCCCAGAGAAAGTGGTGCCAAGGCGAGTGAGAGAAATTCTGGACAGTGGAGGATTGTTTGATAAATTTCATCCTGGATTCAGCCACAGCCATGCTACTGAGGCTGCCCTTGTCAAAGTCATAAATGGTTTGAATGCCACTGCTGAAAAGGAAGCCTGGCCTTGTTTGTACTATCAGATCTAGCCGTGGGGGGGTTGTTCTGTAAAAGGCTGGATTCTCTTGCAGTGCCTAGGTGACTGCCTAGTGTTGACTGAGAATGCGTTGAAATGGTTCCAGCGGTACTTGATTGCTTTCCCCAATCAACAGAGTAGGGTAAATTCTCCTCAAGAGCAGCCAGTTTCACATAATGACACTTGATCCCAGGGAGAATTCACCAGTGGCCTGACTTAGTTGGCGGTAATGCTTTACAGTCTTTCTCTTGCCATTCAGAGAGATATATGAGATGCATTAGAGCAGTGTATTAGAACTCCTTTTTGGCTTTGTTGAAGAGGACTATATTTCTAAAAGTACCAACAATCAGATACTCAGAAACAAGACTTTCTTGTGCAGTTAATAGAGATAAAACACTTACTTCTACCTGTTAATTTGAAGTCAGACTTCTTTTTAAATTTTTTTCAACAAGAGGTCTGAATTCTCTTTGTAAATCTGGAGTGAAAGTATGAAATGCGAATCTGATGCGAATAGATTCATACAGTTGTAACTAACTTCAGAGGAGAATCTGACCCAATTGACTGAAAACCAGAAGTCACTGACTAAGTTTCCTTGTGACTTCAGTTTACATTCATGACCAGTAAACTAGAGTCTCCAGTTGTGCTTCTGCTGCTCACAGGCACTCCCGTTCGGCCAGTAGCCCAGTACCATTTCAATCGTGTAGAATTTTTTTTATTCTCTTGGTTCTCTGGCTGTGGCAAGGATGTGATCTGCAGGGGGATTGAAATTTTTTTCTATTCTCTCATTTCTGAGTCTATAGCAAGGCTGTGATCTGCAGGGGGATTGCAAAGCTAAGACCAAAGACCTGAAAAGGGTTTTAGCCACAGATCTTTCTGAATCTCATCAGTGGGAAAACACATTTGCTTCTCCTCAAGATGCCTCTCATCAATAACATATGGTATCTGAAATTAGCATCCAGTGAGATTACTTGTAAAGTCTCCAGTCTGAGATTATCACCAATGTAACTAAATAGGCCAAGCTGCAGAGAGGTTTGCATGGACCTTCACGTTTGTAGAAGAGATGGGTTCTTGGTCACTGTAACTTCAGAGTCTGTAAAATCAGAATATGACTAACAAACTTCATAGATATAAAATGTGCAGCATGCAAAAGACCTCTCCAGAATAATTAATTTATGCATCAATTTTCTTTTGTGTCTGCATATGTCCATGAACTCAGGCAACCTCTTATCTTCAAGGATCCCATAAAAGAGGGTGTTCTTATTTTTTTACTTCACAACATAATAATTTAAACTGAATTATTCAGTATACTGAATTTTAAAAGACAGATTATGTTCATTTGCAGTGGGAACCTAAAGAAAACTGAATATGAAACCTTTAATTCTCATATTAAAAAAAACCCAGAAAATAATTAAATCTAAGCACCTTTATTTGTTACTAAAATGATACAAAAACATACACTGAAACTATTGGACATTTTGGCTTCCCATTTTCACCTAACATGCACATTAGTGATCTGAATAGAAAAGTCATTAACATGTAGCGATAAATTGAAGAATAGTATTTCATAGGTGGCATAAAGTCATCAGGATTTGACATGGCATGTTTATTAACACTACTGAACAAGTTCTATTTAAGAAGCTAATAAAAATGGTACCCTATCCATTTTTTCCCAATGCATCTTAATTTCTGTTAGGCATGCCCTGATTTTTAAATCAGTCTTGTATTTGTCAAATGGAAATACCTAAACATTGACATGGAGAATATATTTATGCTTTGCTTTAAAATGGCATTTTAATAGCTTCTTTTTTTTATTAGATTTTGCAAGCAGCTTAGTACAAGCCAATGATTTCAGTTTCTATGTTATGCTTAATCATCCCTTAGCAGGGCCCACAGTGCAAGTCTTCTTGGTTCAGGAATGTTCATGTCTCATGCAGGAATAAATCCTGCTGCAAGTTGAAAACCATTTTACAATTAACGTATAAATAAGTCAACCATAATTACATTGTGTTATCTCACTTTGTTTTTACAGCCTCTTACCATGCTTCAGACAAGGAAATTAGACATATAGTACTGGGTGATATATAGGAGGGAATGTTGTAGAGGACGTATTTTAACAACCTGAGTTTGACAGGCTCATGTAAAAGTTCATCACTTTCATCATTTCGGAGAGATGAGACTTGGTTTGTTGATTTTTCTACTTGGCTTTGCTTTTTGATACTTCATAGTAAACCATCTTCCCTAGGTCATTGCACAAGACAAACAAAACTTAACATTTTAAAGAATTGTTTCAGTGTTGCTGAAAATACAGCTATTTTTCTGCATCAAGCTAACACTGTTTCAATGTGTAATATTTTGTAATTGATCGAGACCAGTTTCAGATGGTTCTTCTTCTTAAGCACATCTTCTGGGGAATAGGAAGTATTTGCATTGGCAGTAGGTTATGAGATATTGGGACACAAACCTGTCTACTCCTCTTTCTGACCTAACAGGTAGAGTAAGCTGAGGTGAAATTTCAGTCTGCAGGAGAATAATATTTTAAAGAAAGTTGGAACAGAGGAATTGTTTTTCATATCAACAAGGTTTTTAGGACAGAAATCATTCTAAATTAGCCAGACTTTGAATTGCATTTCTATCTAGTTATATTTAGCCTTTCTTCTCTTCAAAATGAGGTTGACTCACTTTCTCTGATGCAATTAAATGTCCTTAAAACTGTGTGGACATAAGTAGAAAGAAACAGACTAAGTAAATACACTGTTCAAATAGTCTTATGTATTTAAGGAAGTTATGTGGCTGCCCTCTTCTGTCAAGAGGTTCCCCCCTGCTCCCACTTACCTCAGTTATGGATCTTAGACCATATTCTTACTGCTATCAGCATGAATGTTTTACTCATCCATCCCACTTTTTAGATCTGCATCTTCTCTGACTGACACAAAACATTTTGTTGAATACATGTGCTGAGAAATCCCAATTTCAAGAAAAAAAGTTAGAAATATGAATTTGTTGGGCTGGGATAGTGTTAATTTTCTTCATAGTAGCTCCTATAATGCTGTGATTTGGATCCATGACAGTGTTGATAATACAGGGATGCTTTAGTTACTGCTGAGCAGCACTTATGCAGCCTCAAGGCCTTTTCTGCCTCTCATCCCTCACCTCCAGCAGGGAGGCTGGGGTTGCACAAGGAGCTGGGAGGGAACAGAGCTGGGACAGCTGACCCCTGCTGACCACACTGTGTGGTGTCCTGCTCAGCATATAAAGCTGAGAGAAGACAGAAGAAGGAAGGGGTGAATATTTGGAGTGATGGCATTTGTCTTCCCAAGTCACTCTTAATCACATTGAAACCTTGCTTTCCTGTGAGATGGCTAAACACCTGCCTATCCATGGGAAGCAGTGATTGAATTCCTTGTTCTGCTTTGCTTTATTTGTTAATCTGTCTTTATCTCAATGTGCAAGTTTTCTTACTTTTACTCTTCTGTGGTTTTAGTCTCCTGATTCTCTCCTCCATCCCTTGGGAGGGAAGTGAGTGAATGAGTGTGTGGAGCTGAGCTGCCTATTGGAGTTAACACAACAGATTGCTGAGTGGCAATAATAACATATCATTTACAACACCAAGCTCTTAGAAGCATGAATAGTAAAAACATCAGAATTCATACTCCAGCTACTCAGGAATATCTCATTTTCTTGAGATGAGGACAAAGGAATGACACTCTAACCAATGCTAAGAAAACTATTTTGCAAGTCAAAACTTTCCTCTCTGAGAGACAAGGATGTAGTAACCACAGTATAAGCTGAGAAGGACGAGGACAAATTTTAGCTGAGTAGAGAAAGAAGAAGGTCACCTACCACATATCTAAGACAGGAAAGAATCTGCAGGGTCAGGAAATGTGAAGACTTTTATGAGATGCAATGACTGAAGATGCAAGATTATGGTCTGAAATGAAATGGCAAATGGCTGTTCTCCACGGTGACTGAGAAAGGTGCCATAGGGAGAGTTTGTGGGAGGAGATGAAGAAATTTGCTTCAGCCATGAGGAGCTCATTGACGTGGTGACATGGAGACATTAGTTTGTTTTCAGTTTGAATGAGAGTGGATAAATCTGGTTATAAATGCACTTGTGAATTTCAGGACAGAGACAGAAGTTGAATTTGTGCCTGGCAGTCAGTAGGTCAGGTAGGTTAAGGAAGGGATGGGATCTCTCCCAGATCTGTTTGAAGAGAAATCAATGGATAAATTGGCAAGAGGAATGCCAGCAGAATTGCAGCAGGTGGCCCAGCACTGAGTCAGAGATGAACTCCAGGCAGCAAAAGTAAACAGCACTCAGCATGCTTACAGATAAGAGGGACAAGAGCAAGATGTTGCTGTGGAGGCAAGCAGGTTCAATGTGTGTTTTCAAAGTGGAGAGATTAAACAGACACTTGTTTTGAGAGGAGGGAGAAGCCAAGGCAAATAACAATGTACAGAGAGGAATCGTGAAAGAGGTAAGCAAGCACCAGGCAGAGGAGACGACAGAGTATCTTGTTCCGCTTAATGCTTGTATCCATTTTGCAGATCAGAACTGCACTAATTTGGGAAGCAGTTTATATAATCCATAAAAATGCATTTTATTAGCCTTTCTTTACTTTGAATCACTGACTTCTAAAGAATGGGAACAGCCATAAATGCTATTGTCTCCACAGGCAGCAATTTGAAAATAGAAGATGCATGGTTACACGATAAGTGTATTTTCTTCATAAAAAATGTTTGCAAATCAGGTTTAAAATAAGGGAAAAATAACCTTAAAATATTCCGCACTTCAGAAAATAATAAAATGTCTTCTTATTTTCCCCTGGTAGACCACGCAATGCAGATTACTTTATGCAGGAAGCTAAACGGAAGAAGCATAAAGCAGATGCAATGGTGAGAACATTTTCTTTCCAGTTACATTGCTCCAAATAATTTTTGTAATGCAGTTTCTTCATCAGTGCAGTATTGCTGGGGTAATTATAAAATCTATTATAAGGATGGCTAGGCTTGTTAAATTAAGAAATGTTTATATAATCAAATGTTCATAGCCCAGTAAACTATGACTTAACAAATAATGACTTACTGAGATAAAGGCCTGGATAAATAAAACTTTCCATTTATCCCTTTGCTTTAATTAGTAACTATAGTAATAGAGGCTGCATAAAGGATCCACATACCTATCTTCTCAGTTTAACTAGCTGGCAAGGTCCTATAATTGCATCTCCAAATTTGGTCTGGTAGCTGAAGTATTTGTACTTTTTTTCAAAGAGCTTTGGCTTTTCCGTGCCAAAAGAATCCTGGTTTCATGGCAGATGTTTCCCAGCATAATCGGAAGCGCACAAGGAATCTGTGTAGCCCCAGAGGAACACCTAGGACACGAAGTACTGTTGCAACAAACAGATACTTGACCCTGTCTAAAAATGTAGTCAGTAAGAAAAAGGGGAATCTGAGGTTATATGGAGCACTGAAGAGATGCTCATCTTTCCAAACAAATGAGTGCAACGAAGTATGCAGTGCTGCAGCAGAGCTCTGCTTAGCTGTGCCTCAGGTTTCTCCAAAGCTGTGTCTGTCCAGCACCACAGATAAGCCAGCAGAACCCCAACAACACGAGGTCTCTGGGATGGCAGAACATGGAGTGGGACCCTGCATTAGCGTGGCTGCTTGGCATGTGGGAGTAGCTGCATTCCTGCCTTGCTCTGTCAGAGAGACACTTGCTATCATACCATCAGGAAAAAAGAAAGGTGGCTTAGAGCCTCTGTTTCTTCACCTCTTTTTTCCCTGCTATGCAGAATGTAAAAAGGCCAAGGAAGCAGAAGCAGATCTTTCATTTAGGACACTAACACAGAGTTTTACATTCTACCTGAGTTTATTAGCACAAATTTCTATGGTTTATTCAATTCCATATTACTCTAAAGTGAGTCTTAAAATCAGAAAATATTGTGGAGAAGTACAAATGGTGCATTTTAGTGTGTTGCTTTAAACAGAATGGAAAGGATCACTTAATATGCAAAGGAAATTCTTAGCCTGGAGAGAAATGTTTTTATGGTAGACTCCCCAGAAAGAGGACATTATTCTCTGCTCTGCCACAAGTTTGCAGCATGAAAGTCACCTAGGCACAGTTTAAATAGCCTTCTGTCAGTATCAGGTGGTTGAAATATCCTCCCCATTCAGCTTCCCTACACCAGTGGGAAGCTGGTGTAGGGAATTGGACCAGCACCTTACTTACACCTTGTGAACAGCCCTTTGCAGGTGCTTTCTCTCCCTCCCTGGCTGTGTAGGCATCCTGGGGAAAATGCCATATTGCCAAAGTGCCTCCAGGCACTTCAAATCACCTTGCTGGGCTCGACACCTCCTACTTTGGCACTGCACTACCTGACAGAGGCACTTAGAGTGAGCAGCTTGAAAATTACTCTAAGTCTCTCTGCTTCTCAGTCCCCCATCTGTGAAATTGGGATAATAGCACTTTCCACCCGCACTGGAGCATCAGGGGGAGAAATATAATAAAAAGTTTGTGAAGTTCTCTGGTATGATCGCAATGGGAGTCATATAAGAACCTAAAATAGATTGAAGCTAGTGTGCCATTCCAAAGTTACTATTTAAAATCTTTATCCCTTGGAAAAGAATAAGGTCCATTAACCTTTCACTGTGTGCATCAGATTTCAACCAAATGCATCCAGTCCATTAATGGGCTTTATGTACCGCAGGAGTTCTGACTGAAGGAGAGAGAAGGCAGGACAGAGAGGTATTAGTGTGATTCATCTCTCTCTTCACATCAAAAATGGAATTCTGAGGGCAGATAAGTGGCATGTAAGTGTACACATATGAACATTATATGCACATTTGCATATACACTGTTACTGAGGACGTCCATGTATATGCATGTAAGTGCACAAACACACACACAGAGTCAAAGAAGTACCAAAAATAGGAGAAGAAATGGGGCAAGGAAAGAGGATGGCAGAAGATGCTGAGGGAGCAGAGCAGTCCCTGAAAGAGGAGGACAATATAGAAAGCGAATTCCTGACAAGAGGAGAACAGTGCTGAAAATGATAGGAATAAAGAAGACAGGAGAACAGAGATGAGCCTTTGTATAAGAGTTAGTAGTCAAATTATTTAATTCTCTTCTCTTAGTTCACGATATCCATTACCTTTCTTTGTTGAATGATAAAAAACTACATTTGCAAAGATGTGTGAAATTCTTTTTAATGAAAGCTGGAACAAAAGGCAGCATGAGTTTGTGGAATTTCCAATGCTGGAAGAGCTTTGACAAACACTGTTGGGAATGTCCTAGGCAGAGCTGACCCTTCTTTGGACACAAGAGAGTGGAATAAATAATATCTCAGAGCCTTTTTTAGCTCTATTTCCTGTATCTTGTGATTTTCACTGATGCACAGGGTTTGATGGGAATTAGCTTTCTCACAGGAAAAATTGTGAATCTGAAGATATATCAGATCAGATGTGTCAAGTTTACAATATATGTTGAGAAAATCCCATCAAATGTAACCACATCTTGATGATTACACTATATCTCTGTGTCCTTATTTTTTCTCTCTAGGTGGAGAAGTTTGGAAAGGCACTGAATTATGCAGAAGCAGCACTATCGTTTATTGAGTGTGGAAATGCAATGGAACAAGGCCCAATGGAATCTAAATCCCCTTATACCATGTATTCAGAAACAGTTGAACTCATCAGGTAAGAATGGGAGGAGATGATCCCAGGGGTTACTGTGTGAAAACATGCTCATCTGTATTATCACATAATTTCATACTTGCAGTAAAAGTGAACTCCTTACAAGGGCCTGGTCAGTCATATGTAATGTATATGTAGTATCTGTGATTTCTTTGGAAATCAAATCAGGAAACTGTGAAGAATAAAAAAAATGAAAGGAACAAACAAAAACACAAACAAAAAACTCCAAAGATTTTCATATTACTTGAATTGCAAATTACTTCAAGAATTTCATGATGTAAGCCCTGAGCTACTCAATGGAGAAAACCAGTAATCCATACTAACAAAACATTCTCATGGAGTGCTAGCTTGAAAAATGTTCAGCAACATGTTTAAGATTGCTGATTAAAGATTACCTGAGGGAAGATGTGAAGAGTGATAGAAAAATGGACACTCAAGGTCCATTTGATGTGTGTGCTCCTAATGTAGCCAGTGGAGTCAGGAGTGCAGCTCACCCCAGAGCTACCCCTACCTTTACTCGCCTTCATGGCTCTCCAAATAGGGCAGTCTAGAATTCAGTGCCATCCACAGTCCATCTGAAGAAAATATGTCTCTTAAGTCCTTTTTTCCATTATAGTTGGTACTTAACATTACTGGCAGTGTAATTGATAGAGAAAACAAAGGTCAAAATAATTGCAGCAGCTGAGGGACTCTGCAAGAGAGCGACCCCAGACACACTAGCGGAGAAATCTGCGCTGACAGTGACCATTATACCACTCCTCAGGACAGTCAACCATGCAGTTCTTGTCAGGATTAAGTTCATAGGAAGCAACACATTTTCATTTTTAATCATATTCATAATGAATCAGAGCTTCTAAAACAAAAGCATTCTTTTGGACTTAGTGTTGATGTGAAGATTTTCTCGCATGTTAATAATTCCACTGGCATTTTATTCCACTTAAGGCTGTCTTCTCATGCATTTCAGTGGATTGAGGCCAGCTTTCTAAGGTTATTGAACAAAATCAAATACTTTTTTTTCTGTAAGAGAATAGTACATTCCATCTCTGCAATTTTTTCCTTCTTTTCTTTTTTCTATCTCTGTAATTCCTCCCATCTTTTGTTGGTTTGGTTTTTTTTTGGTTTTTTTTTTCCCCAAAAGGCAGAAAGCTCTTTCTTTGCCCTGTCTTTTCTCATGGTAGTAAATATATGGTCCTAACTCTGGAAATGAATTTTGCTTGCAGATTCATAGCTTTCAATAATGTGTGTAGCTGTGGCTGTGTTGTAGTGTGAATTGCTGTTGATCTCGCTGAAACTCAGAAAAATAAGTGGTTTGCTAGGTATGCCTGTAGAAATAAAATGTTCATACTGAATCTTTGCACAGATATCAGAATTAGAGCTTGAAAGCAAAGGTAAGAAAAAATCACAGCAGCTAATTATGGGGAACAGGTATTTTTCTGGAAGTGAGCCCAGAAGCGCTGTGTGTTGTTCTAACCTTGTCTGTTGTTCAGGTATTCAGCTGGAAGCTGAGATTTCCAGAAACCAATTTGTGATTGCATAGCACATGCACTCTTGAAACAGCAGTGCTACCTCTGTGGATCTTTAATATTTATAGAATTTGAATGTAATGTCATGTGAGCAAAAATAGCTCTGAGCCACATGTTCCCCCTCTGCTGTGCTGTGCTCGGAGGAAAAAATCTGGGTAGACACACTCAGAACTGGCAGGGTGAGGTCAGCACCAGCTTCCAGGCAGGCTGTCTGCCTTCAAACGCTCCAAAACCCTTTCTGCATGAACTCTGTGTAACTGGGTCTCCGCAGTAGCGGAGGTTATTTTGGTAGGACAGTGTCACCTTGCCAGCTAGGCTCTCCTCTGGACTGACAGGTGATCAAGGGAGTTCATGGCTGTTTAAAGAGTGCAGGGATGCACTGCTAATGGCAAAATAGCTCTGAAACACAACCAGGAAAAACACATGTATGTCTGGTAACTTGAGCAAATATGTGTTAAGGGGCAGATCAAACGACATTGGCCAGCGTAGCTCTCTGATCAGTAATATAAAGATGCCTCAGATAACTCACATTGGCTTTTTTCTTCTTGCTTAAGGTATGCAGTGAGACTAAAAACCCACTCAGGCCCCAACGCCACGGCAGAAGACAAACAGCTGGCAGCATTATGGTTAGTAGATCAAGCTTTCCTCAAAAGGCATCTTTTCTGCAGTGAGCCAGTTCTTGAAAATCAGATGCTGGATGCAGCCAGATAGAATTATGTTCTCTATTGAAATTAAGAGAATACTTTCTGCTCTGGGAAGGTTCAGCCCTTGTATCACTGTACCAAGTCTGCATTCTGTCTCTGTAAATAAGCAATTCATACTTATTTATTGACTGTGACGGGTTGGCTATGGTATGTCAGTGTAATTAATTTTTAAATGCCTGATGGTTTGTTGTTTTTATGAGTGATGTACTTTTGTACCAACAGCTCGGTAAGTTCTTTTGTGGCTGACATTTTAGGCTCAATAATCATAAATTATATTTATATTATATGAAGGGCAATATGGTGATGGGGATAATTAAGCCTCTTGGATTATCTACTAAATTGAGATTTCTAAATATATATGTAAGCACCTTAGATTCTATAGGATGGTTGCTGATTGCTATTAAAATAATAGAATGCTATTAAAATCAATTTTTAATTTAATATCTATGTAGTTAATACATAAAATACCTATTACATGGTTACTGAGTCTCAGTAAGTGGACATTTACAATCAGCAAGTGTGTTTTTAACATCTATTAACCATCTGTTAAAAATCCAAATTAAATGCATGTTTAGCCTCCATAAATAAGGAGCCCTAATTAATCATTTGTATAAAAGGCAACAAAATATTCAGAGATGCAATTTTTTTTTAAAAGTCCTTTCTCTGTCACTGGTTTTCTGTGCCATCGGGAGGCCCACAGAATGCATTAATGGCGATTGCTTTAAGAATGCTTAGGTGGGAAAATGACTAAAGAACGGTTAAAAAAGGACATATAAAGCAATATTACAAAGGCTTCCTGAGAACTGCCGGAGCGCTTCGGTGCGTGTGGAAGCACATCCTAATTCAGGGAGCCGCTGCATCTGTTCCAGCAGGAGAAAGGTCAGCGCGAGGGAAAGCAGACGGAGCCTTCTCTGGGCGATGAATGGCAATCTTAACTCACCGTCTGCCAGCCAGCAGATGAGCTGACACCATTTGCATATGTGCTGTACCTGTGAAGGTGACAGAGGGAGAGTGATGGTGGTGGCTGCGCGGCCGCCGCATCCCGCGGCTGCTCCCGGCGCCCGCCGGGCAGGCTGCCAGCCCGCCTGCTCCCGGCCCGCTTCTCCTGGGGAGACACTGTCCTCCAGCGGCCACGGCCGGGATTTCACCGCCGCTCTCCGGACAGCACCCAGGGAGGCTCAGCAGCCCTGGCTGCGATTGATTTTTTCAGGGATAATTTCTAATTAGAGGCGTTCTCTGAGGTGCGGGCAGCTCTTGGGCGCGGGGAGATGGGGAGAACTCTGCACTTCCAAACTCCAGGCACCTTCTGGCGCTCCGGATTGGCTCCAAGAATAAATACTGCTTTTAAAAACAAGGCCTCTGCTGCCAAAGGAAAAGCAAAACACACAGGGCTTTTGCTTCGGCAGTAGGTATTGTGGGGCACTTTCACACTTGCCCCACTTTTCATGCTTTTTCAATCAAAAAGCTTGCTGGGAAGAGGTGGTGGTGATTCTCAATTCGAAAATAGACTGGTACACCTAAAGCCAGTAGCAAAGAAAAGAGTGTATGTGTCTTGAATACTGACAATCAGCTATTGTGATACATAATTATAGTCAGTAGCCATTACTCTCATTTAATTATGTAGCTTTAAAGGTGTGTGGCACTCTGCAGACTAACGAGGAGCACAGGAGCAGACAGTTCCAGTACAGCACATTGAGTTTTTCAGCCCACTGCTGGTTTCCTCTGGGGACCAAATCAGGCAAGTGGCCTGGGAATAGCTCCAGGCTCCAACACAATCTCTGTTCTGGTTTCCTACAGAGGAGCTTGGCCACTGAAATCTGTACCAGGTCCAATGTTTCCCTTTATCCCAGCCATCTCCAGCTGCTGGAAGAGACCACTAGGTGTATACAAAATACATCCACTATACCTCGAGTTCACTATACAGGCTCCAGGCTATTGCAGTAAAGTCCTAGGATAAGATATCTCAAAAAGCTATCTATGCATTTACAAGAAAAAATACAAAAAATGTGTATGTTGGGTTCCAGAGTGTCTCTCTTCTTGGGAGAGGCTTTTGGTCAAGTGTGCAGACTTCAAGTCAGAATGAAGGCCTGGGAACCCAGACCCTTCTGAGTATAGTTTGTTTAGTACCTCACTGGTAGCATTTGTCAGTCTGACCTGCCCTGGCTGTAGTACCTAGCTCTGCTCATGAATCCATGGCAAAGTGTAAAGTATTGCCAACAAATGGTGATAAAAAGTGTGAGCAAGATGCTGTCAGCCTTCAAGTCTGTGTTAGTTTGAGAATTTAAGATATTCACCCTTTACTTTCTACTCTCCCTTATATTCCAGTTACCGCTGCCTGGCCCTTCTGTACTGGAGGATGTTCCGACTCAAGAGAGACCACGCAGTCAAGTATTCAAAAGCGCTTATTGAATATTTCAAGGTGCATAATTTATGGCATGTTTTTAGATCAATGTGTCTTTACAGGTGATACAGCATTTTACTAGAACAGTAGCTGTGCTGGGATTAGTTTGTCCCCTGTGAAGTCAGTGGAGTTTTACCATAGACTTCCATAGCAACCTCTGAGCTCTAGCTAGTTCTGTTACCTTCACAAGGATCCCTCTTTGAAAAATACACACTGTGTCCCTTCACAAAGAATGATAAATCTGTTGTACTAACAAACAGGTATTTTCAGATTATTCTTGGTCAATTGTCTAGTGCTATCCAGCTCTGTTGTATATAGGTTTTGCAGATTTTGCTCTAAGAATCCCCTTCGGGATTATACTTCCCACTAGATTATCCATGAGTTGAAGACTTTCATCTAGATCAGTCCTCAGATGCAGGCCTTCCACTCAGCAGCATGCAGATAGGACAGAGCAGTGGGACATCTTCCACCCAGGGAACTGTCAAACAGCTCACACTGAGTTCAGCAGAAGTTGTTCAGAGGCATCAGAGGGTAGACAGACCACCTGCCACACACCTGACATGGCACTGTTGGCTTCCCCTTCCTTCTTTGCTTTACCTGTTACTGCTTTTGTTTTTCACTTCTGACAAGTCCAAGCACTGCTTATTTTGAAAAAGACCGAAGTCTCTCAAAGTATTTTGGTATCTTTTCTTTGACAGGCAACCTTTCTCTCGAAAGTATCTCAAGCACAAAATCTTTCAGGTGAAGTTCACCTAGCAGTCAATCCATCCAACATATGATGTACAAACACAAAAATTAACCTTTATCTTCTAATTGAAAAAAAAAAAAAAGAATGAACATATAGATGCTTTAAGACAAACTGCTTTGAGGGACCTGAACAGCCATTTGTCTTTGAACACAGGGCTCATCTGTTGCAGTTTTTTTGCAGACAGAAGAACCTTGAAATGAAAAACATCCATCCTTCGACATTTTGTTAATAAAAAAATTCAAATACAAGCACGAATGCTCATGACCAGGTTCTGAACACATGAAAACAGGGAAGGAAATTGACAGATCCGTTATTGTCAAATGGAAATTGAAGTCAATGTAATTGCTTCAAAAATTTAGCAATATATAATTCAACACGTTATGTTTCTCTAACAATTACTTGCGTTCGGGGAAAGAAATATGTGCCTATTGAAGTATTTTATTTTTCTTGACCAGTTCAGAGAATAGCTGTATTAAGAACAGCTCTCAACCATGTAAAATGTCTCCTGCTAACAGACAGAGACTGTTTCACAGCAAACATAAAATGGACTTACACTCTACTGTAGCCAAGAAGAGTTTGGTTTTTTGCAGAGCTCCTGCTGATACAATGATAGCATAGCTCCACATTAGAAAGTATTCTCACCTTTGAAAGCAAAAATGGAAAAAAAAATCCATTTCCTATAATTTTCAGTGGAAAACAAGCCAATTCTGCACTCCTTTCCTATTTGGTATCTAAAAGCTTTCAAAACCAAGTGACATGAAATGCTGACTGCATTAAGAACTTCCACATATATTATCAATCAGAGAAAGATTTTAAACCTTGTCACACATTTGCAGGGAAAATTAGACACACTTTTCTTTTAGAAAAGAAAAAATACTATTTAAAACTCCTTTAAGTATTTTATTTCCATTATAAAAAAAATAATACAGCAGAGAATTAAAAAGAAGGCACAGATATTCAGGGGCCAGGCACATATATGAGAGCATAAAGAAACCAGGAGAGTGGGGTGCAGTAGGGAAAGTGGGATAAGAGATGGTGCCTTACAACATTACACTCTTTAGAATCCTTAACCCCACCTTTCTGGTTCAGAACTGAGAGGAAGCTGAAGCAATATACCTAAAACATAAGAAAAAAAGGTGTGTGGGAAGTTGTACAGTAAGGCAGAGGTTGGTTACATTTACAGTGGAAGTATCCTTGACTCCAGTTTTCAAATTTTCCTGCATCCAACTCTGTAAGTAAATAACAGGTACTCGATTTCCATTATACTAGAAAGATGAAGACAAGTAGTTCTGAGAAAGATCAGAAAAGAAAGGGGGAAAAAAAAGAATCTACTCTTTAAGAGGATAAAATGCTGAGGCTGGTTCTATTTAAGATGGTAAATGAGAACTTTTCCTTTTTTACCTTTTCACATTTTAGCTTTTCCTGCTTAAAAAAAAAAAAAGAAAAAGAAAAAGAAAACCCTCTGAAGGAAGAACCCCTTGTGGGACACTCCAAAGCTTATTTTTTCATATCACATACCTGAGACATAGAAGACCCAGTGTAAAAATGCAGGAAAAATGACAGGAGTGCACACAGCACTGGTATGATCACTGCTAAAATACAACCAGTGCTGGGGTGCACATAAAAGATGTGGAAACCCAAGAGGAAGTTCAGAAGACATATAAAACTGAGAAAACAAACTTTTTTGAATAGAGGCTCAGGAGATGTGTCCAGTTTAGTGTTGGATGGGTTAAGAGATCATTGTGTACATGAGCTGATGTGAAACAGAGCTGGTAATTTGCAGATGACATGCGGTTTTGCTAGCTTTGGACCAATAAAATCTAAATGCTAGCACTGAAGTTAGGAAGATTCAATCTTGAAACTGTGGAATGGCATTTGTTTTTCTAATTGTGAGGCCTGCTAAACATAGAACAGGACACACAGGAGAACAAGGAAGATAAATAGTGTCTAAATATTTCCATATGGCTAGCTGGTTGACCATTCCTTTTTAGAAGGAATAAAATAAGATGAATTTTAAAAGTTATTTAGCTTCTTCTAGAAGTGCCATGATTGGTGGAAAACAGGAATTGCAGATTGTGTGCACTGCAGGATTACTCCTGGCCTTGAAATCCATGAACATCTGAAGCCCCTTGTTTACCATTTTTCCTTCCTAAGCCATGAGAGACCAAGAGTTTTTTGTACTGCTGGTACTGCTTGTAACTCCTGCAGTTTACAACACCTGCAGCCTTGCATTTAAAACAGTATCCATAAACAGATCTCAAGCTGCAGGACTTTGTCTGGTCTCACATGGATGTCAGGAAGAGATGGTTGTTCTCAGCACACAATTACCTGCAGGTATGGCTTCAGGGTAGAGCACAAGGAGCTTACTTTCCTCTGAAGAATCAGACTGGCCATTGCTGAATGTGAGGCTGTGGATGGGATGAACTAGAAAAGCTCAGTTTCTTAGACTTCTTTCTCACAGGACTAGGACTGAATCAGTCACTTGGGAGGTGAGGAGTTTTTCCATAGATCAAATGGTCAGGAACCAGCCACTGAATTCCCTTCAGCTCCTGGAATTTTAACTACTTAAATAATTTTAGCTATCCAGTCTCCATTACTGATGACACCTGAATTTCTCCTGCCCTGTAAATACAGTGCTTGTACAAGGTAGTCTTTCCTCAAGCAATTAAATTCTTTAGCCTGAGCACAGTATACCAGAGAGAGACTCTTAATGACTCCAGGTATAGAAGAGACCACACTAAATGATCTAATGGCCCCTTCTGGGGATTTCTGGGGAATACTTCAGCTAGGAAAACCACTGGTCTACATGGGCAGTCCCTCTAACCTTGTGAATACTGCCATGTTTGGACCAAGGGGAACAGCTCAACAAAGAGCAATCATGAGCAAGATTTTTGAGCCTGGCGATTAAAACACCAACCTGAACTGCAGATCCTCAGATTCGCATCCCTGTGGATGCCAGGCTGAGCAGATTTGCAGGTCCTAGGGGAATGACATTTGTCCTTGGGGGCAGGAGAGTGGGAGGAAATCTTTCTCATTTTCTTCATCACATGAAATTCCAGCCTAAACTTCACAAAGAGTCCTGGCAGCACTTTTTATTCTGAATTCCCCGGATTTCTATGAAAAGTTTCCATTTTGCCTAATGTTTTCCTAATCAGCCCCTATGGCAAGGTGTTTAATAGATTATGTTTCAAGTCTATTCTGCAGCACTGCTTTATCATAACATCAAACTTGGCTGACTGGGCTCATCACATCATGAGATGCAATTTTATCACTTTCTTTACATTTCTGTACTTTTATACTCTTTAATGTTTTCATTTTGTAATCTTACATAAATTACATTCATTGTGACTTACTCTTTCCTTTCCAGAATTCATCAAAAGCTGCCCAGAACCCATCTCCTTGGGGTGCCAGTGGAAAGTAAGTTGCACAGAAACATGTATCAGATTGGCAGTCAGAAACTGTAGATTTTTACCTGTGGTATGTTCTGATACTCTCGTGTTTTTAATCCCAGTACCTTTTAAATAACTGTATTAACATCGGTTTCCAGGAGCACAGGAACTCCATCACCTATGTCCCCTAGCCCTTCTCCAGTCAGTTCTGTAGGATCCCAGGGGAGCACAGGGGCCCCTTCCCCATCTCCTATCATCAGCATCCCGCAGCGCATTCATCAGATGGCCGCCAACCATGTCAGCATCACCAACAGCATCCTGCACAGCTATGACTACTGGGAGATGGCTGACAACCTGGCCAAGGAAAACAGAGGTGAGCAAGGCAAGGCAATGGACTATTCTAGAAGACTGACACATGATTTGGATCAGGAAAATAACTATTTTGATACAAAACCTCTCTGCAAAGTAGGACTGCAGAGGTGATTTTGTTCTTCAGTCTGCTCCTAGTCTGTTCCAAAATAGCCCAAAAAGGCAATTTTGATAGCTGTCTTGCTCAGAAGAGCTGGGCCAGGACTTGTGACAGACAGGTCACAGACATGACTGTGAGTAGCACTTAACTGCCATTCTAGAGAGGAAGGCTTGTAGGAGGTAAGACAGCTTCCTGCCCCTAGTCATGGAGCTGCATGGGATGTGTTTAGTCAAAAAGACCACGTTAAAAAGAAGCACACTTCCTTTCTGCAGAAGGAATGAACAGCCCCTAGCCCTCCCCACATCCACAGCAGACACAGATTGGAACAAGGGGCCTGCAGCAAACTTGTTAGGTGAACTGGTTTCCATGGGCAACTGTCTCAGCATTTGACTTGATAGTAAAATATTCCTTGGTTTTCAGGCTAATTTGTGTATTTAAGGCAGGGCAAGATCTGAGTCAAAATGAGGGCACCTAAGTGTAGGTATGTAGATAGGAGCTGGGGGGCTCATCTCCCATTGCGGTTGATGGAGCTTCGTTCAATCCAAACAGCAATTCAGAGTGCTGTTCAGTTCACCCTGAAAGGGAGACGGGGATACAATTCACTGAGGTATCCTTACCTACACTGCCACTCCAGAACTCTCCTGTACCTCCTAAATTAGATCTGCCAGTCCAGGCTGTGTTAACTCCCTGAGAGCATCTCAAATGGGCACTACATGCCTCTGAGTAGACAGGTGAATTGTCCCTATCCATGGCACAGGAGTTGGAACTGGCTGATCTTTAAGGTCCCTTCCAACCCAAACCATTCTGTGATTCTAAGTCTTGACTGACTAGTTAGCCAAATTACTCTTTAGGCTAGGCTGGCCATGTTGTACAGGCCTCTATTTCTCTGTCATGGTCGCTTAAATATCTAGCATATCACAAATGTATCATTGGACACTTGTGTGTAGACTTTTTGATCTACTTGTCCTCAACCTCAGAATAAATCTTGCCCAGAGTCTGTTTGCTTTATCAAGACTCAATGGAAATTAATGAAAAGTAAAGCTGAAGAACTCACTGCTTTGTTCTTTAAAAAGAAAATTGTTGTGCATCAGCCTGTAACATCATGAACCACAGGGCTTTAAAATTAATCTCACCAGCACTAACATTTCATTCCCATGGAATGTGCAGCCTGACTCAATTTGCAAGAGAATAAAATCTATTAAAGGGTGACAAGTAGCAAATAAAGATTCACTCTTCTGATGCTGAATCTTTTTTTTTTTCCCTGCAGACTTTTTTAACGACTTGGACGCATTGATGGGACCTATCACCTTGCACAGCAGTATGGAGCATTTAGTTCAGTACACTCAACAGGGACTTCACTGGGTGCGGAATAGCGCTCACTCGTCATAATGACTGTGTGCCGTTCACATGGACAGTATCCCTTTCATGGATAATTCAGTTATTCTGGACACTGTGCTACAGAAATAGTCAGCTCCAGCATTGATCCAAACAAAGGTGAATATTTCTTCAATATTGAGCAAAATTTTTCTGAGTGTAGACATGTATTTGTGTAGAGGTACAATATACAATGATGTCTCTTCAGAATGAATTGTTCTGTATCGCTCTCCAAACATTTTCATACACTAGAAATGCTATAAAGAACTGATCTTAATGCACAAACATACCCTTTCTATTCTTGTACTGAAAAACTCAGAAACCAAAATCTTATGGGTTGATTGAACCAAGTGCAATAAGCACAGACCCCTATTCAGGAAAGCTCACAATAGATTCTTAACTTTAAGCTTGTACTGAAATCCTGATGACTTCAGCAGAGCTTAAGCACATACACAAGGCCTTTCCTGAACTGGAAGGAATGAGGGCAAATCATAGACGTGGAGAATTTTTACTGCGAGCATGGACACGTCACAGAAGTTTCCATATTAATGTGCCATCTCCCTGTTACTTCTCCACTGGAGCACAGAGAGGAGTTGTGTAGTCCGCATTAAGTCGGAGAAAGACAGCTTTCCTTCATGTGCAATAAGTTTCAACAAATTGCATGCATTTCTTTATCTCCTGTCTTTTTGAATAACTTTACCTCTTATTCAGCTCCTCCCCACAGTGCAACTTACGGTATCAAGCAAAAGGAAGGCCTGAAAACAGATATGCTGATAGCAAGAACTTAAAAGAGATGGTGGAAAATTGCATTCTGTTACTGACAGTAAATAGATAAGGAAAAATGTGGCAAAACAGTAATCCACTTAGGAAAGAAAATGTGTTAATTTCAGCTGCACACACAGAGAGACATATTTAGAACAGTTGTTGGCTTTGCATGGGAAGGCTTCATCCTGCAGATTTTGATTTTCATACCTTTTTCATCTAGCAGAAGCTTGCAACATTTTCTTCCAGGCTGTATGGGAGCATTACATGCAATTTCCTTTATCTGGGAAGCTGAGTTTGCTGCTCATCGGGCTAAGAACTGTTTCCTATCATAATCCTCTCACTCTTCATGCATAATCCTCAACTAGGCTTTAACGTTTCTTGATTTATGGGATGTTTTCAGTTCCTGTTGACAGGCTGTGTTTTTCATGCCAGAAGAATTAATCCCACAATAATTGGAGTTTAATTTAGGTCAGATGAGGTCAAGGCCAGTTTGTATCAACTGTGCTTGCACTCAGTGCATTTTTGTTCATTTTCAATGGTTTTCACATATTTAAGGGGTTTTTTTCTGTATAAGAAATACGTATTTTTTTGCAATTAGATTTGCTGCCTTTACTCAAATCAGCAGCTCTGGTGACTTTCAATGGACTGTTCTTGTCCAAGTCATTAGTTGAACCCTTTTATTATTATTTTCTAATCTAATTTGCTTACATATAAAGAAAATATCAGTACAAAAGACACTTTCAATAGAAGATACAAGTAGAAGTAGCCACTGATACAAATGGTTGATTAATTGGTTCTTGCTGCCGTTTTTTTCCTCCCCCATTTTTGAAGAGCTGCATTTTGAAGAAAAGATACCAATGTGGCACAATTTCTCAGTCAAATGTCTTTGGTAGCACGGACTCAATGCACCCCATGGTAAAGAGTGGGCTTGTAAGCCCACTGAGCCCACATAGCTGCGTTTTTCTGCCAAGGCTGTTCACCATAACTCCAACTATTGCTCAGACTCACAGCATTCACTGTGTTCTCCAAAGCAGCTACCAAGGAACTGCTCAGCCCCAAGCCATCCTGGGCCAACATTTATGTGCCCATTGGTGCTCAAATACTTCCCCCCAAGAGAATCCCTGTGGCTGTGGTCACCTCTTAGCATGGACTCGAGTGTTACAATGTGGGTAGCTTTAGGAGAGAACACGTACTTGCCTTTAAATGACAAAATACATGACCTCTGAGTCCTGCCATCACTCGTAGCCCTGGCTGTCACCCACCCCAGAAGGAACACAATTTGTTTCATCACAAGTATTGTGGAGAACTTGATCGGTGCCTTTCTGCTTATCACTTGCCTGATCTCCCGCTGTGGAAGTCTGTCAGGATTTGCTAGACTAGTAGCAACGGATTCTGTCAGCTGCTTCAGTGCCATACGCAGGTACTGCGGGATTTCTCCTCAGATCAGGAAAGTGAAACTCCAGCTAGATTAGCTTCTGTTTTCTTTGACGGTGCCTATGATGTTTATCTTCAGATAAGTTTGGGGGGTTGGGAGCCCTTTCTGATATTTAATGTTGAGAAATTTTAGAGGTAACATATATTACTTGCCTTAAATGGAGTTTAGTTTTATTGCACATGTGGCATTTGAGTTTCAAATATGGAACTTTGAAGCATGTTTATTTTACTAAGATTGGGATATTTTTCTTAATCATGATGAACTCTTTGTATGGATATAATATGTCAAGAAACTTCAAAGAAATGCAAGAATTAATGCTGTTCGGTTGTAACATTTCCAAGTACTAAGCATCTCCTGTAGATGACTGTCCTTTCCTGTATATTGTTCTTATATTGAATTATTTCAGCTAAAATTCAAATTGCTTCCATGGAAATCTTACTGGTTTTTAGTTTTTGTGCTGGCATCATCTGTGTTGTCTGATGAGCACACTGAGCCTTAATTTCTGGTGGTGCAACAGGATGAATGGATTAGAGGATTTGGCTTTCTCTCCAAAGGGTTTCTTGCAGCTATACTATTTTAGTGAGGTTATTTAGAATACTCTTTTGTGCGGGCTATTTGCTGTATAGGGTTGCTGCTGATTGGATGACTGAATGTGGCACGGTGACAACAAATACATAATTTCATTATCTGAGGGCCTGGTCTGTAACAGTGCATGTGACTTTAGGTCTGGTCCAGTTAAGCATAAGCACCACTTTGAACCTGAATAGTCATAGGCATATCACACTGTGAGTCAAAGATGCTCTGTGTGTTTTCAATGGGACTAGAGGAGACTGTCCTTTGCAGTTTCATGAAAGACACTGACTTATTTTAGTCTGCTGTAAAAGTCTGAGAACATGCAGGCTTCTTTAGCCATAGCAACATTCAGGTGCAATTTTGGAAAAATAAGAGGTCATTCTGTACGAATCCAGAAGGATTATGCCTGGAGGAAGAGGCTTGCTTACAAACAGAGGCTTCTGAATCAGTAAAAGTTGATACAGCAATGGGAATGGATTCAAAGGTGGACATGATGCATTGCAGGTGGACGTGACAAATACAGAACAGCCTATAGGATCCTCACAGCAAGATCATACAGAGCTGTTGGCCTTAATCCTTTATAGTATTGCATGGTGGCATGAGTGTTAGGTAAGAACAAACATATGCAGAGGTTCAAGTGTGGTCAAAAGCCAGGCACAGCCCTTCCTGTAACATGGCAGGATACCCAAACCCCTTGTTTGCCTATTTCTTTTGTCCAAATAACACAGAGCTCCAAAGGAAGAGATTATAGTGAACAGAAGACCCTAGGTAAAGAAGGTTAAGAGGATCAAGCCCTAGGTGTAGATACAAACACATATGTATATACTGTAAATCTAAATAGTAATAAAAGTCACTCAGCATGAAGGATATTACTAGTGCCTACCATTGATCATCAAGTACTCATCACTGAGCAGCCATATCACCTCAGAAATGCAGTAGCTGTTGTCAAAATAATTTGTGTAACTAATTAATTTATATGAAATGCACCTTTGGGACTGTGCCATAGTATCTCTTTTGTAATACAAGTGTTCAACCATTTTTCATGGCTACTGATTCAAATCTGAAATGTCAGGATATCTTTTCTTCCCCAGATGAGGACATACACTTAGGCCTGGCTAAGCTGTACTTAGTTTATCTACCCAAGAGACTTTAGTAGTCACCAGCCTTAACACATGTACAGTGTATGCTATTCATTGACTTAGTTGTAGGTTTTAATCCAAATGAAATTGGAATTTGCAAAATGACTTGGATTAATGGCATCTGCCTAGATATCCCGCAGATGTGACATTAAATGATTCATGATTTTAAGCAGGAAAGTTTGAATTTTATGTAAATAACAGTGGATGAATTCCTTGATCTTTTTACAAGATGATTTTTTTTAAATGAAAAGATTGTCAAAGCAATAGGTTTTTTAACTCTGTTAAATTTTTGGCAGGTCATGGGTTCATGGTAAAAGCTATATTAAGAACATCTTCTTCTGCAATATGTCTTGTCTTTACATAATCCTCTTAATGCTTAATATGTCAGAAAGAAATGTTTCTTGTTCACAGTGATGGCAAAGTTTCTGTCCTCCATTCAGGGAGAATCCTCAAACTAAAGAATAAAATGTGGCACAATATAAATACAAACAATGCCTGAAGTATACAAACTTGTTAAGGTAACAATAGAAGTTTGTCTGGCACAGACCTAACATGCCTCTCATTTGGTATCTTTTTGTTATCATTTACATCACGTATTTGACCTCATTGTGTTCAACACTAAATAATTAGTCTAGTTTTCATGTCTTTAAAATGCCTGGTTGGTCTGATCAGTATCATAATTATAATTGTTATATTAGGTTAGGTGCTGTGCACCAAGGGCTGGGAAGGCATGTAACCATAGATAAATTTGTCAGAATGCATTCAGAAAAGTATTTGGGTCTTACACCTTATGTGTGTCAAAAAATGCAGAACAATGTCTCTCAGCCAATATTGTTAGCATGAAAATTTAGCTACTTTACTGTCTCTCACAAAGCTGCTGTTTGCCCTCAATAAGGCTGAGACTCCATTTCCAGCATCACTGGTCACCATGCTGTAAATTGCTCTTAAGGTTAATTAACAAACTGGGAAAGTCACTTTAGGTCCTCTTTGTGCTAGCCTGACTAAAAGCTACATAGAGGAAAAGCACTAAGATTTAGAGCATCCTTTGGTCTTTCAAAAGACTCTGGTTTTCCTCAGAGAGATGGATGGGATCCAGCTGGGGCTATTTCTTCAAGTAATTCCTTTGCCTTCACTTGCTGTATGGCCCTATTGCTCTTGGTAGCCCACAAGTCTGCCTGACTTTCAGGGGTGCTTCCTACATTGGCAGCCCAAGCTGCCTTTCAAATGGGGTGCTGGAACGTGGAGCAAGTAACAGGTTGCATAAAGGGCCTGACTTTTCCCCCCAAAACCAGCTGCAAATACACCAAGACTCCTTCATATTTACAATTTGTGTAGCTTGAATCTCACACATGGCAGCTCGAAGCCTAGCCTTATCCCTGCTGCCCTCAAAGAATTACAGAAGGTCCAAGGAAAACAACAGAATTAGGGGGAAAAGGGGATTTCCTCTGTCCCGTGGCACTTAGTCATTTTTGGGAGCAAATATGGTGAACAGCATGAATGATAAGGCATTCAGGTCTCATGTTTCTCATATGTTCTAACACAGGGATACTTAACATTTATCTGCCTCATAGGGCTTTATGAGAATTAATTAATGTTTGCAAATCACTTTGTATCCTCAGAAGGAAAGTGCTGTTGAAGAGCTATGGAAAAAACTGCTAAGTACACTGGATGAATTTCACCCCTGAGTCCAGAACTACAAGACCCTCAAAATCCTTAAATACCATGTAAGCTCTCTGTGTAAGCACCAGAGTGTATAAAACTTGTGCTTTGCGCTGAGGGGAGTCACAGCCTAGGCAAAATTGCCATTCCCAGAGTATCTATGACTTTGATCCTGGTAGAGAGCAAGAATCACAACAGTACATAATGGGACAAACAGCATAGATTAACCAAGTGCTGCATGGCCATCCTAAGAACTTCAAATCTTTTTGTCTTTCAGTCACTTTGTATTTCTGCAAAAGAAATTTGTACAAAGTATGTTCCTCAAAACAGCCTCAGAAGTGTTCAAATAATTTGTTATTCCAAATCCAGCTCCACATAACTTCAAATCAACAGAAATTTTCTTTTAGAATGGTGCATTAAAGAGAACTAGCTGCTTAACAAAAAAAATTTTTTAAGTCTCTCGTGACAAAATATGTGTCTGATTTTGATGCACATTACCAGTAACCAAAGTGGGGAGTCAGAGATACATTGGGAACACAGTATTCAGGGAGTGTCCTTCCCAAATCATACCACTGTTAGCCAGTATCCCCAGGGCAAACTTCCAGCTCTGTTCTGACACATTGCCCCTAGAAGTTATCAATAAAACACTTCACCAAGGACTGAACACCAACAAAATGTTTGTGATGTGGTTCATGTTACTCAGTCAATACTAACAAATCCTTTCTCAACGCTAGTTATCCTTTCCTCTTCCACTTGGCATTCTTACATATGGAATTCTCACCCTGTCAAGAGGCATGAAAGAAAACATTTCCTGCAGGAATAAGCTAGACATAGATAACATTTACCAAAGGACAGGTCCTTCTTATTCTTTTTCTCACTTCCATTTTGGAATATAACTCTATTTTAAAAAGCATATTTTCATTTGCAGTTTAAATTTACCATAGAAGGGTTTGGGTTGGAAGGGACCTTGAAGATCATCTAGTTCAACCCCACTGCCATGGGCAGGGACACCTTTCACTAAACCAGGTCATTCAAAGCCTTATCCAATCTGGCCTTGAACACTTCCTGGGATGGAGTCATCCACAGCTTCTCTGGGAAACCTGTTCCTGTGTCTCACCACATTCACAGAAAAGAATTTCTTCCTTAGATCTAATCTAAATTTACCCTCATTCAGTTGAAAACTGTTGCGCCTTCTCCTGTCACTACAGGCCCTGGTAAAGCCATTCTCCATCTTTCTTACAAACTCCCTTACCACAGTAAGATCTCTCCAGAACCCATTCTTCTCCAGGGTGAACCCCAGCTCTCTCAGCCTGTCTTCATAGGATAGGTGTCCCATCCCTCTGACATCTTCATGGCCTCCTCTGGACCTGCTCCAACAGGTCCATGTCTTTCCTGTACAGGGAACCCTAGAGCTGGACACAGCACTCCATGTGGGATCTCACAACAGCAGAGTAGAAGGCAGAATCACCTCCCTCAACCAGCTGGTCATGCTTTTTTGGCTTTCTGGGCTGTAAGGGCACATTGGTGGCTCATGTCCAGCCTTTCATCCACCAGCACCCCCAGGTCCTTCTCAGCAGGACTGCTCTCAATCAGTACATCCCTCATCTGTATTGATGCTGGGGCTTGGACAAACACAGGTACAGGACCATGTAATTGACCTTGTTGGGCCTCATGAGGTTCACGTGGGTCCTCTCTTACCTCAAGGTCCCTCTGGATGTCAAGGTCACTTTGGAGGTCTTCCTGCAGTTCTAGACATTTTCTTCCTCAACTCCATCTCCCAGTCTGGGCTTGTGACATGCAGGACAAGGTAGAGTTGAAACTGGTCACAGGGAAAAGGTGAAAGGCAGTGCAGAGATGCTCCAAGCAGTTCAGGATCTTTCTGCCTTCCTCTCATTCCCACCCCACCTGTGGGACTGGCATCCACCTTCTCCCATTGTTTCTAGCAAGAGAATTCAGTGGTCCTTTGAGGAAGGACAGTGAGTGCTAATGACTCCAGGCAGTTTTTGACAGCTCTTCTCTGCACGGAAAGACAAATGGGAGGGATCAGTAATCTGGGGAGCAAAAGCTCTTAGTGCTGGTGACTCAAACAGCTTGTGTGTAACAGCAGTGCAGCAGCACCTCCTGGCCCAGTGCCTTGGCCTGACTGTGCTACCAACCCACTTGAGGGAGCTTTGCCACTTCATGGCCCTGCAGCAGAACCAGCAGGATCTGGTGGTCTCACCTGTACAACGACCTTCTTTGGGCCATGGAGGATATGCAGTCAGCCTCTTAATTCACTGGAGTTAAACAGGAAGAGAAAATGTAATGAGAGAGAAAAAAGGTCCTGATTTAAACACAGAAATTGGAAATCACCTCATCTTGTATTGAGGGTCTAAATTTAGCACAAGGAGTCACACCCTAGAAATGCTTGTTTATCTCCACTGGCTACAAAGGGTATTTAGGTGATGAACTCAGATACAGAGGTGCTATAAATCCCACCCCAGGTTTATGGTCCTACCTGTTGCTAACAGGAATACCTGATGAAATTGGTAAATATCTCAAGATGTGCTGAGGCAGGATGTGGCTGAGATCATGTTGGGAGGGAGCATATATGCAGGAAAATAGGTATGCGGTAAATACATTTATTTCTCAGATGTTTCAAGCATATGTTTCAGACTTGGACCACCTCTTGACCACTCTCTAATTCACTAGGCCTAAATCCAAAGTAGATCCTTGAGAATTGAATGTGCACCTTTCGTTGATTAAGATTACTGAAATATCATGAAAATACATTTTACAGTTTACTAAACACTTGCAGGCACTTTTTCCATATGTTGCCTGTAAGTAGAGCTGGCCTCCTTTAAATGAGAAAGTTTTTCTGTAGATGACAAAAGAGATGAGATTGGCTGTTAGCCTAAATGAGGCCAATATTACTCTTTTTTATGGAAATTCAACAGCATTTTTCAATTCATTATGCGAAAATGACAATTTTATCCATGATTAACAGCCCATAGGCCACACAGGGACACCTAAAGCTCGTGGCCTGCCAGCAGACCAGTAGTCCCACAGCAGCTCCTATGGCTGGCTTCCCTTGCTGTTGGTGGAGGCAGATAGAGCAGTGCTGTGTTGGGAGCTCCAGAGCAGCCAGGTCAAGGTGGGCTTGCAGTGCCATTGTCTCTTTCCATGGCAACAGGAGGGGCAGGAGCCCAAGCAGAGGAGCCAGGCAGTGTGAGAACTGCTCTTTGCGCAGCCCACAGCTAATCCGTGGTCCTCCTGTGCAGGGGCATTGTTCCATGCTGACCATGGCAGATGGAGACCATAGCTGGAGTAACACATCATGGCTGCACACACATACTTACTGCTTTGGCAACTCCTTGCTTTCCTGGGCATATTAATTATGGAAACCTGGACTGCAGTGGTGTCTGTTGACCAGTGCCATGTTGCAGTAGGCATCCTACAGAGACTCTCTCCATGGAGCTGCCACCATGCAGAAGTCAAAACCAGACCATGCTGTTGGGTGGGTGAGAGAAACAAATGGGTGGGGAAGACAGTACAGGGTGGGCAAAATAACAGGAGGCTTACAGTTGTCACTACTTCTCCTGCCAGTTGCAACAGTCACAGGGTTTCCTCCCCATTTCCCACACCGCACGTAGCACCAGTGGCTGAAAAGGCAGTGTGGCATTCCCAGTGTGGGATCTGTTGACTGGCAGCACAGACAGTGCACGACAAGGTACTGGCGCATTGCAACTCTTTCCCATCTCCCTTTCCATACAGCAAACTCCTGAGTGAGGTTCCCTGGCCAGGTGAGGTGTGCAGAGACCAGTTTATGACTAGAATTATTTTTGTAACCACAGAGATTCATTTCCATATTTCGTTAATAGTAACAAACGTCAGCGGATTTTTTGTAAAGTTATTCAAGTTGAGATGGCTTTGTTTGCAGCTCATAAAAATAATGCTCACGTTCGTCTCTGAGGATGTGCTACCCGAGGCCTCCCCCACCCTGCTACAGCAGTTTATTTTTCTGCTGACCATAATCCCACAATATGTCCCCATACAGCAGGCAATATTGTTTACACAGGTTAATAAATGGAGTATTCTGTACAGTAATTTATGCTGTAAAGTATGTACATATATCACAGTAGCAGTCACAAATGCTTTAAACTGCCTTATTTATTAGATTGGTTAGCATTTTCCCCCTTGCTCCAGAATACTTTAAATTATTTTTATCTTTTGCATTAGGTATTTTTTTAGTTGCTGCATTTTGACCCAATTATTGAAAAAAAAATGTTTTTGCAATAAATAAATATCTAAAATTTAAGTAGAAATAGCAAATTCACTCCCCATCCAACTAATATAGCTCCGATTATGATTACAAATAAATATGGTATACTCTTACCTGTGAATCATAGTATATGCCAGAAATCATATTCCACTTGTGATCAATATGAACAAGAGCTTTAGTAACTTTACTTGTTTCATTCTTCCATTGTGAGACAAAAATATAGTGAACTACTTAATGTAAAATGTCCCACGTGAGAGCCCTGGTCTTATTCCTCCCTCAGGCAAAACTCACATTGGCTTCAGTGGGAGATTTACCTAAGTACAACATAGGGACATTACAAAAATAAATATATGGCATATAAACAGTACTTGTGCTTTGTAGTCAGTCCTTTCCTCTTTAGTAAGAAACACAGGATAAATGCTACATCTGTAATGCTCCTCTGTCTCACTCCTTCCCTTCTGCTGTACGAGTAAAAAATTTGGATTTAAAACCAATCGTATTTGTTCCATTCACTCAAGAAAAATAGAAATATTTTGGGGATCAGTTCCAAGTCAAACTAGAAAATAAAAGAAAATGTTGCTTTTGTTTATTTTCATGTTAAATTATGTTACACAACAGGATAATGCATACAAAGGCAATGAAATTATTAATGACTTGTTTTACTGTTTGGAGATTTTGCTATGTCCACAGTTCATGTAAAACTCATGTAGCACAGTTTCTGGGATGGTGAAAAATCCTACTGTAATGTAACAGAATGAGCCTTAAGGATTTGTAAGAATAAGCACTTTTATATTAAAAAGCAAATATTAATTCATCAGTAATATTACTTTTTTAATGTGACAATAAACCATGAAATCAACATCCTTCTGTCTCAATTATGCCTCATCTGTCTCTTTCTTAAACCTTTTTCCAAGGGAAGCAATTGCCTGCGTTTGTGTAACAGCTTTTGAATCTCGTTGCAATCACTTGTGCTCCTGCCTAAGTTACCTACCCTCATCCACATTTCCTTCGTGGGTGAGCTCATGAAAGCTTCATACAAGGAAGGAGGAAAGGCTCTTTCATTACAGCAGATCTCATTAGCAGGACACCAGTTCTAACTGGAGTGGTCTGGCAGAACCATAGATGTGAAAAGAGGTCGCTCTCTGGGAAAAGGAGAGCAGTCACTGCTACATTTTGGTGAGGCACTGGATGACCACATCATCAATCCAAGCTTTTCTTATGCAGATGTAAGAAACAAGCCTCTGTATTTAAAGATCAGTAATGTCTGTAAGTAGTGCCAAAGCCAGCCATGATTTCAGGAGTTGCAGAGCAGCAGTCCACAATTTACAGCCACTATTTCAATAAAACCACAAGAAATACAAGTCACTCTCCAGCTCGCCTTCCCCTGTCCTCACACACACACACAATGTTTACCAACTACTTCGCAATTCCTATGGCTTCTTCCCACACAGTATTGCCATCTCTTAGGAGTACTTATTCCATACTTAGGCCAAAACCAAAATGGTGCTGTTTTAACATGGCCATTTTGCAAGTGATGGAGTCTTATGGTTCTTTTCTGCTCTATCAACACCTGTGGAGTCAGGGGCTGGACATTTTCCTACTTCTTACTGGGGAAGACATATTTTTCCAGGCAGCATCTGACAGCCAGGGCAGGTACTGGCTGAACATCTCAGGTGCAGCACAGAAAAAATGACCAAAACAATGTTCTGCACTTTGATGAGTCACCACCATACAGAAACCTGTGCCTTCAATGGACTGTAACCATTACAAGCTGAAGCATATAAATCGAGAGCTTTGGCTACTGAGGGTGGAGAATGGATTTCAGGAAGTGAATATGCTCATGACAGGCTGACACATGGCACTCCTGCTCCTGATCACTGCTGGGAGACTGCTGTTGGGACAGGAAAACGGGCAAAGAACAGTCTCCTCAGGCACTGCCTGCAGCACCGAAGGATGGGAGACTGCTTCCCCAGGCACGGCCTGCAGCAGCTGAGGATCTGATGAACCACACACAGAGGGACAGTTCCACGTAACTGTGTTTCCAAGCCCACCGAGGCTCAGAGTGACCCCACTGCTATCTCCCACACCAATGCTGGTTCAGTTCTTCACACCCAACAGAGGTTCATTAACTTCTCCCAGTTAAGGGAGCTCTTCATTTTAGCATTGCTTCTCCCTCTGAACACCTCAGCGCTTGGCTGGTAATCCTGCAAAATATTCATGCAGAATTTTACTTCCTGACTTGTTCCTCTTAAACTTCCTCTTCTCAGTGTAATTCAAGGTCAGGAAAGAAATTAGGCAGCACTGAGTTAAAGACCTGGAGGGCCCATTACAATGATCTAGTCTTACTTTGCAGGAAAACACAGGCCATAACATTTCATCAAGGGATTTCTTTATGAAAGGCTAATAACTTGATGAAGAGAAGCCTAACCTTTTATTAAGTCACCCGATCTTGATTTAAAGACACAGAGCAATGAAGAATTCACCATAGCTCTTTGACTCCTATTTGCTGAAAATTTTGCCCCAGTGCTTCATTTTGAATGGTATCAAAGCCAACTGCAAAGTCATACAGAAAAAAAATGAAAACTCAAAACCTGAAGATGGGATATGTGTTCTGAATGGGGAAAAAACAGAGTGGAAACTTTGCATTTTAGGGGAGTTTCTGCTCCTACTTTGACTGTAGTATTTTCTATTCTGAAATGAAATAACCTTTGATCTTGTTCACTGAACATACAAGCGCACAAGACAAAACACAAATGGAAACATTGCAGTAAGTCCTGCTGAAATGCAGGCCCTATCATCATACTTCCACATTTGCATCAAGCTCACATGTGATTCTTATATTTTCATTAATTTAAAAATAGGAACCAGCAGCACATCGTGATGTTCGTTAAAATGAACGCCAGGCCACTCAACTGCCTGGATAGAGATTATTAGCTTTAAACCTCCCATCCTATGAGGAATTACAAATCAGTAGAGAGGTACTGTTACAGTGTCTCCTAGGACCATTTATGCAACTCCCGACAATGTGAATTTGAATTGATTTGATATTCTGTAGTCACTTTTCAAACACCAGTGTTACAAATCAGCTATAAGAAGCTGAGGTTACATATGTCAAGAACTGTGACTTGAGAGCACATCTGCCTACACGGGGCTTAAAATAATGGGGAACACAGTCCTATAGATACAGATCTTTCTTCTTCTTTTTTTTTTCCTGCTCCCTAGAAAAAAAATTATTAGTCACACAGTACTGTGGACTGCTTATGATTTACAAATCCTAGCAGGTATGCAGGAGAATGGACACTAAGCACAAGGAGTGTATCCATTTTGGAAAGCCACTGGGGAAAGGGTACCCATCTTTAAAAGATTTCCCTGAGAAAAATCCCTAGTCCTCTTACTGCTGTCATGCTTCTCAAAAAGTACTAAAAGCAAGCTTTTGCAGCCATGTCTATTTACTGGTTTAGGCATTGTTAGAAGACACATCATTTCAGGTGCCTGGGATTTGGATGACTTGGATGAACCTTCACTAGAGGGATCCTGGATCCAGGGAGGCAGCAGTGCCTAAGCAGGGCAATAATCTCCAGTACCTTCTTACCAGCACCTGATGCAGGGCTCCAGACAAGACCTTCCAACCAGCTGGATTTAAAAAAGTACATTCTTACAGGTATTCTTCAGGGTACTGAGCAAACCTTTTAGGAAATGAGTGAGGGTTTTCGAGGTTGAGGGTTTTCTTTGTTTATTCTGGGGTTTTCTTTGCAGGTCAATACAGCAGTTTTTTTTGTTAAAACCTGAAAGCAAGCCTTAACATACACAGGCCATCTCTCAGGAAAGGACCCCACTCCGAGCTGCCCATTGAGATCAAGTACTTATTTATAATTAACACTGGTGTTTGAAAAATGACCACAGAAAATCAAATCAGCAGAAACTCATACTCCCAAGACACCTAACACCAGCCGCAGTACACCTTCTGCCAAGGGGCCAGGACCTGTTCCACCACAGCATGTGTGATCCATCTTTAGGTTGTTCTTGCACGTCTAATACTAGCAGCAGCAGAAAAAATTAACTAGGCTTAGTAGTCCTTTAATGTGATTAATAGAGTAGTACTTAGTGGCATTCTAAACTCACTGATGAACCAGAAAAAAAAAGAGGAAGCTAAGAGTGATGAAAGTTCTTTAAACTTCAAGGACACAAAATATAAACAATATAAAAATATAAATCTGCTTCTGCAAGTGACTGCAACCTGGTCAGTCTGGATTCAGTGGATTGTTTTTATAGCTCTCTTCATGGTGCACAATGGACTAAAAGCTTAAAAATAGGTTTAGATGAGGCAGACATAATTTGTTCTTGTTTCATCAGAACATAAATTTTGACCAAGGAGAAATTTAAATATCTAGGCTTAGGTCCTCTAACTAGCTTGAGCTAATAGTTTCTAATCAAAACAAGGTAGTCTTTGCTGTGTATAAAGTTATTTGAGTTAAAACACAGATTTTAAACAGTTTAGAGAATTTAAGCTTAAACGCTATAAATGAGGTGTACATGAAAATTTATTTTGTATTGGCTGCTCTAGATCAGGCTCATAAAAATCATCATCATCATCATCTAGACAAAGCCACAAGAAGAGGATAAAGCTATCCTGTCTGTTTCCAAGCATAAGATAGGGGTAAATTGATACCCACTTCACATGCTTTCATAAAGCTCCTGTAAAAGCATGAATAGGTGCTTTGAGAAGATGGAAGGCAGTTGGAACCCTGAAAGCAATCCAAAATTCTCTTTTGATTATACCTTTATCATGCACGCTTTCTGAAAATTTTACACTAAAGAAACAGGAGTGACCCAACTGGGTTTGTTTCTTCAGCTCAGCTGTTCTATTCACCTTTCCATTCGCCTTACCAGTGCCAATTTAAAACATGTGGGTCAGGCACAACTGGCTCATAATGAAGAGATGACATTTGGATTACATTGCATTTATTGAAGTATTATTAAACTAAGAAAAAGATTACACTAACTGGTGTCTTCCTAATTTTAAGTAGTGTTGCAAATTGTCCACCATCCTAGTTGCCCTCTAAAATAACCTGGACAGATCCTAATTCCACTACAGCTCGTTTTTGAACAAGATTGCAGAAACAAAAGCTTTGTGGATTTCAGCACAAAGTATCCCAACCTCAGCACTGAATCCCCCCAGTGGCACTTTCCCAGAAAATATTCTTCAGATTATTGCTGAACATCATTCAGTCAACTTCCAATTCACTCACAACTTCCTACCTGTGAGAACTTACTCATTTCCAAAATTACGTATTAATATGAAAGACACCTTGGTTTATCTAGCCAACACAGCAAAACAGCACTGCAGTATGAAGTAGGCTCAAAAAATAAGAAACACTTGAAAGTCAATTCCTTTTTCTGCTTCCAGAATGTTTGGAGTTTTAGTTGTAGAAGACAGAACTATGCAAACATGGCTCCCATTCAAAAATCATGGCCCACAAGAGCTGCATGGGAGAGACACCTTCAACTCCAGAACTCTAAGAAAGCTTTCTGCACTGAGTCATAATAGGACAGGAAGATAATCTATTTAACTGAGATGCATTTTAGTGCCTGGCTCCCCTGACAGCCCTGGAGGTCACTGTATAATGCTGCATGAATTATCTGTGACTTTCCAAGGAGAAATTCCCGCAAGCAAGAAAGCACAGCCAGAAAATTAGTGCCTCAATACCAGAGCATTTAGCACATACAGGCAAACACATATACAGTGAAGTAGTTGTGGTTCTTTTGACATGGAAGACACAAATTAGCTTTGATTGAGATATAACTTCACATACCAACCTGGGCTGAGTGGGTTGGAAGGGATACACCTCCTGCGAAATATCAAGGGGAGCTCCATTTTCATTGTGTTGCTCATGCTTTCAGATCTGAATGACTACAAAGAGGTAATAATAAGACATCTTGTAGATTGGCATGGAAAAGCTCTTATTGTGGAGACAGCATGGACAGTGTGGGCAATGCATGTCAAGACTACTAATACATGAAAAGGAAGTCCTATATAGCTTAAGGATGGCATAAAACCAGACAGATAGCAAAAGGAAGCACTGAAAAGGCTTTTTCAATTAAGAGTAAGATCTTCTTGAAGTGGTAGAAAAAAGGATTTAGGAAGGGAAGTCAAGGTCAGGTTACCGGATAACACAGTCTTCCTGGGTGGCAAGATACCTGCCAAATGAAATGACACAGCATGAATGTTAGGGATGCCAGAGAGGAGCTGGTTACAGTAATTAAGGTGTGAGGTGATGAGCTCAGCACCAACTGTCTAAAAAACAGTACAGATGGCTCAGCGAAGACATCTGATCAGGGTACAGCTGCAACCCAAACAGCTAGCAAGATGTTTGGCTACTCAGTCAGTACCAAATTCTCCTCTGGCATACTGTCCATGCCCCTTCCCAAGCTCTAGAAGATCCTGCAAAGACAAGTGGAGGTCAGAGAGTAAGAATGAGAATGAGCAAGTTGGGGGTCAGAGAGTGTAAGGGTAGAGGCAGAGACTATCACCGGAAGAGATTGAAAGGAATGAGATTTGTTTATCCCAGAAAAGAGGCAGATAGGAAGGCACACAGTAAGATAAAATACCAAATACTCTAGAGAAGAAATATCTGACATTTCTCTCTAATTTGCTGCATAACACAAGAATAAAGGAACATTCAATGAAACGAAGACTTCATGTATTCAAAGCCGATCAAATGAAATTCTCTTTCACATAATGTGTAATTGGACAGTGGAAGATATCACCACAGGAAGCACTGAGGTCAAGAACAGTGCAGGATTCAAAGAAGGATTGGATGACTATATGGATCACAGGAATATCCAGTCAGAACAATTATGCTAAACTTTGGAAAAAGTAAAAAGACAGGCTTTCAGAATTTGAGCCAGTACATGACTACGGGAGAATTAAAATTAGGTTTCTGTAAGGGTAGATTATTGCACATCTTTCTCAGAAGTCCTTCTATCTTCTTTGCAAGAAGTTGATGCTCTTCCCTTTAGGCCAGAACATCAGTCTACATGAATTATACGATTTCTGTTTTCCCACTTCCACATAAGCTTTAGAGGCACTGAATAGCTTTGTGTAGCTGCAATAATGTCAGCAAATTCAAATCGTCCTTTTTTCACTAGTGATACATCCATGGCACCACTTGTAGTTAATCAGCACAAGGTGTTTTTATCTCAATTTCCTTTATCACAGTGTGGCTACAACTGTGGAGCTGCAGTCTTGTAGACATGGAGCGACAGCATTTGCTACCTCACTCACCTCACCCCAAAGACAAGCTCAGTCTTGTCAGCTGCTTTTCACTGTCTTGCATTCCCTCTTACAGAAGAGGCAAAACTTCATCAGGACCTAAGGTTAATCCAGTAGTAAGCTCTCTGTTGGGAGGCTTGTGTGTATGAACCTCCAATTTCCGTAAAAAATACCCCAAATAGAAGTGATATACTCTCTTCTCTGGCCATGGTGCTAAATGTAAGGAGCCCAGGCTTCCTGTCAATGTCCATGTAGTTAGTATCTGTATGCTCCAAACCATATCTACCAGCTTCAGGCTTAACCTCAGGGCTAAGGAGATATGGGCTCCATCCAACTCCTGCTGCAGTGGCAGCAGTTCTGCATTTGCACCACAGCACATGTCAGTAAATTTATTTCAAGTCCCTCTCTAATGCCTGCACAACCACGCACTATTTTTCTAGGCATAGGTAGTTTCCTAAATAGGCATAGGCACCTGAAACCTATTTAATTGCAGTTTTAGTGCTTACATCCCCTTTTGCAGGTATACCTGTTTCCAGTTTTCCCCTCCTTCCCTAGCCTGGTCAACTATCTGTTGACCTCAAATTCAGCCTATTGCTGTCCCAACTCTTCCTAAGTAGTAGCCCAACAACCTATCTTAACTAGACCTGAAGCTAGCCTTGAAAGAAGACAGGACAACATTTACCTTCTCCCTACCCTTTCCTCCTCTTTGAATGTGGTTTGGCGGAACCCACATTCAGTATGGCGTGCATGCAAAGGTTGTTCATTCTATTAGCAGGTAGATAGGTACAATTTAGGAATCTGCACAAACAGAATCCAAATAAAAACAAACCCTGGGGAGGGATTCTTCCCCTAAACAATTTTCCTACTTTTATCTGTGTCTTTATTGTCCTCCTGCTTGTTCCACAGGATAGTTTCATGTACTGAAATTGTGCATCATTCACTTGACTGAGTTACGTGTTCCTGAAGCTTTATTTCACCATAGCCAACTCAATGAAGTCAGAAGGTAACGTTTTTGGTGCAGCAGTTTGTTTCTGTTCTCTGCTCAGTACCACTTCCTTAATTTTTATAATCTAGTATTACTACAAGTATTTTCTGGTATCTGTACTGATTATTATTGTAATTTTAAAATCTCTTTAAGGTCTCTTTGACCCCTCAGAATGAGCCTCTTAACTTTGCCTCAGAACGGAAATCATTGAAACCATTAAGAGTTTAGTTGCTTTATAATGCACCTTCCTCCAAACATAACCTTCCTGAGACAGTGACCCATGCTCCATGCAGTAGTCTGGGGGCCTAATAACCATCTTCCAGAGGACTGTATTGCCTCTTTGGTGCTGCATTATAGCTCACTGTTCCATCGGTCTAGTGTCTTGTTTGCCTTTTTTATTGCAGCTGTGCACTGAAGTGACGTTTCCTATGTGCTTTTTTTCCACAGTAACCCCTTTCTCTCTCTGATCAGCGTGTTGAATGTAACACCCATTCCCTACATTTGCTCTTTGTTCCCAGACTAATTACTTTTCATTTTCTACACCAAGCAGCATTTGCCATCTGCTGGCTCATCAACTAAATGATCCAAATCCCTTTTGAAGCTGTTTGCATTGTTCCTTACTGCTTCTCTGTGCTTCCAGTTTAACCATCCAACCAGTGGAGATTTCATGTACACTGCTCAGCTGAGGCACAGTAGCAGAGAAATGGGAAACCACAGGATCTTCTCACACCTAGGGCAGAGTATCCTGCCTGGATTTGCCACTTGCTGCATTCATATAGAAAAGAAGGGTTAGCTTTGGCAAAAATTAGACTCACATACGCTTTGGCCCGCTTGAGATAACGGATAGCTTTAAGCCCAGGCCCTGTGCTAGAGGACAGTGCAGGGCAGTCTCTTACATCGGGGATCCCAAGATGGGATGCAGCTTCAGAGACTTCATCTGGTGTGCCCACACCAAGATACAGTACATACGCCACTGCCCACCTCACAGCTCCATCATGAGTCCTGGAAGAAGAGGCACATTCCACACCTCCTCACACCATGTCCTGTTTGTGTGTGCATGGGTGTCTGCACACATGAGCACATGAGGAAAGGGGAAAAGGAAAGATGAACATGGAAACAACATGAGGTTTCACTCATATAGAAACCAGCACCATTATAGCCCTACAGGCAAAAGCATCTATTTCCTCTCAGCCCAACAGGGCAATTTCTAAAAATCTGGCACAAAGACCTAATTGTGGGTGACCTAATTGTAGCCTTATGGTACCTGAAGGGAGAATACAAAAAGATAGAGACTATTTGCAAGGGCATATAGTGACAATACAAAGGGGAATGGCTTCAAACTGAGAGTAGGTTTAGATCAGATATTAGGAATAAATTCTTTACTGTGGGGGTGGTGAGGCATTGGAACAGGTTGTCCAGAGGAGCTGAAAAGGCCCAATCCCTGGAAGTGCTCAAGACCAGTTAGATGGGGGAATAAGCAACCTGGTCTAGTGGAAGGTGTTCCTGCCCATGGCAAGGGGGTTGGCACTAGATGATCTTTAAGGTCCCTTCCAACTCAGGCCATTCTGTGATGATTTTATGAACTTGTTCTGAAATTCCTCAGGAAATGACCAGTGTGTAGAAGGCCAGATGTATGTGTAAGAAGCAGGGGTCAGGTGGGGACATGCACTTTTTTCCAAGCTCTGAGAAGCAGAATCATGAGGTCTAAGCACCGATGCTTTTAAACCAGGGTTTATGGGCAAGATTATGCTGTGCTGAAGTATGTGCCACATGGCATTCTCTTGAATACTCTTTTCTGTCTCAGCAATAGGAAGCCTGACTTGCTGGTCTATTACCTTTGCCTTATTCTGTTTGTCATTTAAGGAAAAAAATGTCTTGGATCACCCAGAGTGAGAAATCTTTTACATCATTTTTTTGGTCTTCCCTTGAAAGCACTGCACACACTCGATGCATTACCAGTTGCCTATCCAAGATACATTCAGGTAAGAGAACCAGACAACCTGTGCATTGCTCACAAATTTTCTAATAATTTATTTATGTGGAAAATGACCACAGAATGGTTAATTCAGAAAGTTAACATTTTGGAGCTGTTTTAGGGTCCACCTGTAAAACGATCTATTTTTCTTTACAGTTCATTGATTTTCTGAATCCCAAGTTCAGAAAGACTGAGCTTGATTTCAAACATTTGCTGCTCCCATTTATAGTGTTTTTACATAGTGATTTGAGTTAGGAGTGCAACACATAGATTAATAAGCTATGAACGTCAGAGGAAATAATTTGTGCCATGCCTTTCTTGGGCAGGCAATCAGCATAACCAGCAAAACTAACTTGTCCTTGGCTGTGATTGGAGATACTACTTTTTATCCCAAATTTTTCATGTTTAAAATCAGCTGGAGTTCTAGATGCTCGGCATATTTAAAAAACAATTTTTAACTCTAACTGAGCATGGAAAAAATAGCATTTACTCCATACTACAGTCACATCTGCTGTTCTGCTACAACAGTGCAGTAGGAAAAAAGAGTTTTGCTAATTCATGGCATTCTTTATTAATATGTAAATCACATGAATTCGTCACAGTCATGAGTGGAAAGATTTTTCATATTCTTCCTTTTAGTCCTAGCTCTCTAAAAAAAGAATGAAGCTCCGAGCCAAATTTCACTTCGTTTCATGTCTGAAGAGCTACAATTCTGGGAGAACAGTGACAGCTAATATTCAGCATTTTTAAACAGTAAAACTGCTGCAATCTGGTTTAGACCTGTTCCTGTACATTGCAGCTGTATGATTTGTGCAGCACACAGCCTCACAGAACTGCCTGGAATTCAGGAGCATGATTGGACCGTGCATCTCTAGTATTACTCAATTCACTGGAACTTCCAAAAACCTTCTCTTATTCTAACATTTAGACCCCACCTGGCACCTCAGTCTTAGTTTTCCTTCTGGCAAATTTGCATACCGTGAAAGTAAGAGAGGAACCTTGCAAACAGGGAAGGATTCCCATGTTCCCTCAATGACAGTATGATTTGCTCTGTCTCATAATCTGAAGCAATTGAAATTCTCTCCAAAAGCATTGCAGAGGCCTCTGTCTACATGCAACCCAATCAAACAAAAATACCCCAAACCTGTATTGACCAGTCTCCTCCTCTGGCTCACAAACATCCTCCGGATATTTTCAAATCTCTAACCTCAGCACAGGCTATTCTTTTCTACTACTTTCTACTACTAGTGTGGTTGTAACACTCATGCCATTTCATCCTTGCTGACAATGCTGTCCTCTTTTTTGCATTTTACTATCTACATTCTACTTGTTTATCCCTTCCTTTAGTGTTTTGGCAATTCTGACTCTCTCTGGGACTCCACACTGGGCTGAGAGCCAGCATAGGCCAGATCCATTCAGGAGGCTGTTTTTTCTGGAGCTGTCAGTTTCCCAGTACCTCAGAACAGCCAAAGGATGAAGTGTTAAGAAGACTGTGATGCGTGGCAGAAAAGTGAGAGGAATATGGAAGACTGACTTTTCTGACTAACATTCATCCTAGCTAATATCAAACATTACAAAGCACAGACATTTATGTATGAGCTAGTCACCCCACAGTGTGTATAGTCAGGTACATTCAAGGCTAGCTCAGCTTGAATGGGTATCTAAATTAGGAGAAATTAATTCAATCCTTCACTTCTGGTTCAAATTGCATCTTCTGTATCAGCATTCACTAAATCCACTACATCCACTTCACTGATGCCAATAGTTATTTTTCAATACTTACATTCTTAGAGGTACCAAAAGACATTAACATGAAAAACTATGCCAGAGTACAGTTCTGCCTTCCAGAGTACCTCAGGATCCTTCCTGCCTGTTAACTGCAAGTTGCAATAGAATCTGCAATTTGTTTAGTATTCACTGTTATTCAGGAACTCTTAAACAGAACAAATACACTGACTAATTTCCACCATGGAGAAGCTGAGGTCTCCTATGGCTTTACAGAGCAAAAATCCCAGCAATAATGCCTTGCCCTCTGTGCTGAGAGAAGAGAATATAAGCCTGTTTGAATCTTGCCAATGGCATCCAATAAATCTCTGATCACAGTACCAACAAAAAAAGAAAACCTGGCAGGAAGTAAAATATATGGACTTCCACATAACTGAGATCTCAAACGACTCTGAGGAGAAGGAAAACACTGGCTCCAAACAGAAAAAGGGAAAAGAACTGGAGGTAACTGGACTCATAAGAGAAAAATCCTTCCTTAACACAGACTACCTGGAATTTACAGCAGAAAACAAACATTTCAGAGAGCAAGAACTCTCCTCCTACGCAACTTGTAAACAGGTTGACAAGGAGCCTGCAAAGTCCTGCAGTCAGCAGGGAGTCCATCTGCTGGGTCACTGTCAAGAGAGATCAATGTCTCTGAATACAGAGAAACAGGGCAGGTAGGTGAGAGACATAGCTTTAGGCTTCTTTATATTATTGTGATCCAATATGCCCACCCAGGGTTTTGTTGTTGGTTTGAGGTTTCTTCCAGTTGCCTAACATTGACTTTGTTGTTTTCAATAGACTGTCCTGTGTTGTAGCAAGCAACCGCTCTAGGCAGAACCTTATATGAACGTCTGTGTCCAACAACGCTCCAAGCTCAGCTGGGAACAATCAAGAAACTCTGAGAATCGCAGAAAACGACATCAAGGACTCCATTTCAACTTCTCTTTGAAACAGAGAGGCAAAACTTGTAATCAGTGAGTATAAGCCTAGGAAGATTATAAGGAAAATAAAAGGGCAATGGAATAAAGGCACACATTATATAGTATACTCTTACTTAGTATCTTTGAGTACTGAGCCACAGTTTCAGATTCATTAAAAATGGGGCTGCAGGTGGCAATCCACTCATGTGTATCTGCTCTTCACATAAGCAATTTTGCATGGAGGGAACTGCTGAAATGGAGATACCACAGCACTATCGGCATGATGTAGAAATCTTTTGCAGATGGGCAATTTTCATCTAAAATAAATTCTACTGCAGTGTCCTAAACTGCTTCAGCAAAAAATTAGCCAAAATAAAACTTATTTTTATGTATTCTTCCCATTTGCAAGGGCAGATGAAGCCCTGACATATGACTGGGGGAGGATTCTTCACCATTCAGCTGTGCATACAGGATCTGCACCAGCAAAGAGTGTTGCACCCACCAAAGGTAATGAGCAAGAGGAAGAGAGAACCAAGAGAACTTTAGACTCTTCAGTAAAACCACACTTTGTGTAAAATAGGCCTGATGCATTGCTCCATTCTGGACACTAGTGCACTTCTCCAAAATGACTACTGGGAGGTAAAGGAGGTTCATGAGAGCAGGCCCATGTGCCAGCACTTTTTACTCTTCTTAGTTGGGCAGTTTGAAGACACAGGACAAATATCTATTGGTGACACCTTTCCCTTCAACCACTGGTCCTCTGACCTGCAGCAGTAACACAACAACCATATTGCTCCATCATCAGCAAAATGGCTGAAGCTAACTGTTGGCTCTGATTCTTTCCAACAGCCTTTTCAGGTTTGTTTGTTTTTCATAATTGTTTTGCTTCCCACCATTTTAAACCTAAGCCTTTATTCTTGCCTTGAGAATGCCTTCTGTGCAAAGAGCCTCACAGCCACTTCCCCTAGTGCCAGGCCCAAATGTAGAGTGATGCTCTCTGCAAGTTTTGGTTTTATGTTATTTTATCCTTTCAGAACTGTTCTTAGTAACATTCTGAGAATTCTTTTTAAAGAAGGGGAAAAGAGATTGTTTGCAAGTGTAGATTATCCTGCAGAGGTTTGGCAGATTTTGTTGTTTGTTAGGTGTTTTTTTCCTGTGATGTTTAAAAATCATGCCAGAGAAACGTGGATTTCTATCCCTGGCTAGAAATCTTTCTAAGGTTCTTTCACTCTTGAAAAAGAGCATCTCTGCTTAGTAGAACTAATTAATCATAATTGTAATAAAACATGCATTCCGCTTCAAAATATCTGACTGCATTGTGGTTTTGGAGCTAACAAAAATAGGCATAATGATTAAAAAACGGGTGTAGGTAGTGGTATGTAATATATTAATGCTACAACCAAATGCTGCAGATCAGATTTTACAACAGCAGTTTCACTGGTTACTACGAAACAATAGTGCTTGGTCAGGAAACTACTGCAATAATCCTGCAGCTTTTACATGTCAATATTTAGGGCATTACTACATCAGGCTGTGTTACTACAGCATTGCAGGAGTTGTGAAATGTGACTCTGTCGTTCATAATTACCTCGGCCCTGCGAGAGACGTGCGAAACTACAAGCGAGCTCGTTAGCTTTCCCTGCGGCTCTGCGACAGGCTCTGGCCGGTGTGTCACCGGGGTGTCACCGGGGTGTCACCGGGGCTCTCCGGAGGGCGGCCCCGCGGGCAGAGGGGTGCGGGTGGGGCGGGCTGTGCCCGCAATGCAGCACCGCCTCGCCGGGGGCCGCGGGCAGCCACGCGTCCCTCCCGCGGAGCGCTGCCACCCGGGACATGGCTGCCCTGTGCCATCCCCACCCCGGGGCTGGGCGGGCCGTGCCGATCCCCGATGTGCGGCTGGGTGCTGCAGAGCGTGCGTGCGTAACACGTGTTTGCGCGGAGAACAGCACCGCGCTGACGGCCACAGCCAGAGCCACTCCCGGGCAGCCGTGCTGGGTGTGCTTGGAATAGGGCACGTCTGTACTGAAACAGCCTTCTGTGGCTTGGGCGGAGACAAACACCTGAATGAATTACAAGGCTGAACCTGTTGGTATGAAAGGGTCCAAAGAGCCCACACAACATTTGGAGATTAATTCAGTGTCCCCTATTCTCATCCCTATGCTGCCCGAATAAAAATCACCTCTGCATTTACTGCTGAGAACTGAACCCACCCTGTGTGAATTTGACACAGGTGATCCGTCCAAGAGCTCCTGAACTAGGAGAACTATAGAGTGAGAAGTAAGGACCTTTCTACCACATGACAAGGAAAAAGTCCACTGCAACAATTCTCAGTTGGTTATTTGTCTGTCACGACTGCTGCTTACAGAAGTTGCGGGCCGGTGACTGCCATGGTAAAGCGGTGAGCAGCAATTGGTAGTCAGTTTCACCCTATGGACCCTCTCTGGAAATGGGATGAAGGTGGCAAAGATGCCTTCTGCTATACAATCAGCTTGGCTCTGGTAGACCAAGCAATTGAAAGTGCTCTGCCCTTTAAACATCTCCCTGCAGACGAGCAAAACAGCAAGCAATGGCATAGCCCAAGGTAAGTTTTCTTCTTCCTGTGTGGAATACCAAAAGATTGGCACTCCATGGTCTCTTGTGTTGGTGTGTACTTGACAGCCTGTAGTGGTTTAGTTGCTAAACCACGACACAGCCCAACATCGCCCTGGGAAACATGTGAGACAAAAAAGAGTATACAGAAATACCAGCATGGGGAGGGATCTTCCATTGGTGGCTTTACATGCCCTTTCTGACAATACAGGACCCAGAGACGTCATGACAGAAGCCTTCAGAGGTCATAGCAGCCAGACACTGCTTGGTTACGCCTCCTGTATTAGGCTGCAAGTAGCGTGACCCTGAGCCTCTCGAGTTTCACCTGGAAATGCCTTTGTGCTAAAGTTACTGTAATTACATCAGGCATACTTTTTGTAAATTGGAGCGGATTTTGGCTCAGAAAGTGAGATTTATAGGTAAAGGCTGGTCAACAGTAACACCTCATTGAGATGCCCCAGCTAAAACATCAGTCCCACTGAACACCTAGTTCCTCTCTCCCCATCCTCAGATTTGATTCCAAACTCAGTGAAGTTGGCAAGCTTGAACCAGGCTTCACCCTATAAATATTTAGCAATGACTAATCAATAAACCTGGTTTCCAATCTGGCTGCTATAACCTAAGATGTTTCACTGTCAGTTCAGGAGCTTGCCGGTGAAGATGAGTTACAGCATGAAGGCATTAAAAGATAACTTACTGCTGTTAGGTTTTGGCCCTTTTCCTAGACTTCCCTATTTTTATCCTCTTTTTAACATTAATTCCTTTTTCTGTTTCTTCCTAAACTAATATTGGCCTATTTTAACTAACTGTATGTATTCTTTGCTGAAAGTATAGTATGGCTATTTCAGTTTTTTTCACTGGTAACTCTTACCCCAGCTATATTTCACAAAACAAAATAGCTGTCCCCACAAGCCTCTCTAAATAATTGTTGGTTCCTCTTATAATTTGCTTATATGACAGTTTCTATTTAAAAATAAAATACAATCATTGACTAACCATTTTAAAGCTGTTCTTGCTAACCTAAATTAATCCCTATTCCACTTGTCTTTCTGCCTTTCTGCTCCGCAAGTGCCCCCTAGAGAAATAGCTCTGTAAGAAAAAATAATGCACATACCCAGTCATGCAGTACTTTTAACAGTTAGTTTACTCCAGACTGGCAAGGACTGGGATTGGTAGAGTAATTTCCTGGAAAAACTGAAAAATGCTGGCCCAGTGAAATGGATATATTCTAGATAACAGAAATTTTCTAAACAGTATTTTTCAGAAGTTTTTTTCACGTATATAATTGCTGATAAAAATTAGACTGAAAGCAGCCAGCCACAATGTCTCCAAAATTTGAAAGCTGGTCAAAAGTTTAGTTAGTGCTTCCTTCTGGCAGGAAACACCCACATTATGAAGAGGAGTTTCTTTAAAATACTGAGTGAAAGTCAAATATTTGGGTGTTTTTCATGAAGGTGCTAAGAGTTTTCCTATAAATATTTCTCAAAGTGAAATGCAGAAACCACATTGGCTAAAATAGCTGGTGCTCAACCAAGAGACACAGACCTGAACTCGAGTTTTCCTTATCCTACAAGTATATCTTGATCAATATGTAACTACACATGGGTAAAAGGCTGGGCATCCATTAAGTTTTGGATTTTATCACACAAAGTAGAGCAAAAAAGTTTTTGAAATGGCAACATTTTTCCCAGAACAGGACAACTGCAGCAATGCAGATGGAGAAAAGAAGGTTCTACATAAGTCCTTGTCTTACAGTGACAGATAGCTTCATCCCTGGAACTAAGTCCATGTGAGTCTGAGTCCATCTGACTGATGTGGTTATAACCAAATTGGAGTTTTGCCCAGTATCACTGGAAACTCCTAGTAGATCTGTTTATGTGGACACAGTTGTAGGACTGGAGCTATTTGCTATTTATATAACAAATTGCATATAACAGAATTAGAATATTGTAGTAGTAATTTTTATGTAAGTAACACAATTAATAAGACTGGTGCTTCTAAGTATTTCTGTCTTATTTCCCCTACATTCCCATACCACTATTACACCTACTCTCCTATACAAGGACCTCCACATACCCTATATCTTCCCCCACAATTAGCCTTCCATTCTTTTCAGCCTACCCATGGACACTTCAGAGTATCCTCAGTGTGCTGAAAGGAGGTTGTAGCCAGGTGAGGGTTCACTCTCTTCTCCCAGGCAACTACTAACAGGACAAGCTGTGCCAGCGTAGGTCCAGGATGGACATAAGCGGGAATTTCTTCGTGGAAGGAGTTGTTAAACATTGGAATGGGCTGCCCAGGGAGGTGGTGGAGTCACCATTGCTGGAGGTGTTCCAAGAAATAACAGGATGTGGCACATAGTGCTATGGTTTAGTTGACAAGGTGGTGACTGGCTAAAGGTTGGACTTGACATCTGGAGATCTTGGCCAACCTAAAGGATTCTGTGATTCTGCAATTAAAAATGCAGATTCACATGGGAGGAGCCAGTGGGTGTTATTCCTGTATCCAGCATACGAGGGGAACAATTTCTTCTGTGGAAGAAATCCCTTCTAGAGTGAGGGTGGCGAGGCCTGAATCTGTCTCAGCTCCAATTCATCCACAAGGACCCAGCCTTGTCAGGGACAGGGCTTGGGCCGTGACCTCTCTCCCGGGTCCCCGGCCGGAAGGTGGACGCAGCGGAGGCAAGCACGGCCACAACCCCACTCGGGCCTTCCCTACCCGCTTCTTGCAGAAGGGCGGTCCCCGGGCCGGGGGTTCGGGCTGTGCTGGGCACGGCGGTGCCCGCGCTCCGCTCCCGTCCCGCTACAAAATCCCCGCCCGCCCGCGCTTGCTGTGCGCCCGTCCAGCCGCCAGGGGGCGCCGCGGCCCCGCGCCCTCAGCAGCCCACCCGCGCTGCTGGAGAGGCGCGCGAGCTCTAGCGCCGCGCCGCGCCCCGC